>CM052448.1:10385187-10432428 GCA_028533085.1 Varecia variegata | reverse complement strand
ACTTGGTAGTTTGGCATTTCTTATCCATCCACAGCTCTCACCCTATTCGCTCCTCATGCCTCCCGCCTGCCATTTCCTCTCTGGGGTGCCTCTGCTTCCCTGATGTACCTTTCATTATTCATAATCTGGATCAAGTGTTTCCTCCTCTCTCTACTCTCCCAGCCCCCAAACACACACACACACACACACACACACACACACTTGACCCCTACCACCTCTGCGCCTGTGCTGTACCTGGTACCTCTGTGTGCCTCCTTTTCTCCCTCTGTCAAATGGGGACAATGATCGAACTTAACCTCCTGTGGTTGATCTGAGAGTCAAATCAAGCAATATATGTCAAGATCTTAGACCGGCACCTGGTCAATTGCAAGCACTGAAGAAATGTACGCCAATAGCATTATATGCCTCAATCATGGGGAAATGATGACTGAATAACTACTGATAATATCTAACACTTATTGATCAGTTATTATGTGTAGGCACTATGCTTTATTTTAACACGGATTTGTAAAAAGGCAACCCTTATAAAAACCCGATGAAGTAGGTACATGCTGAAAATGTTTGTTTCCATCTTTTTCTCTTCTGTTAAGCTATAGCCTTTTTGAGGGAAAGACCTACATTTTATGAAATACTAATATTTCTCTCTCTAGCTCCAGTTGTTAGCATAGTGTCTTTGGGTCAATAAGTATTTGGTGAGTGAGTGAAGGCATAAATAAACTAATGAAGCATAAGATGCCTCTGCTCAGAAGGTGGAGAAACGAGCACCCAGGGAAGAGAGATGACTTTCCTGAGGACAAATGGGGAGTTTCTTCCATCCAGAGTCCAAGCAGTTCTGCACTAAATCAGCGCTTATCGCACTTGAATGTGCACATGAATCACCTGGGAACCTTGTTAAAATGCACATTCTGGTTCAGTAGCTCTAGAGTGGAGCCCGGGATTCTGCACTTGTAATAATCTCCCATGTGACACACGCAGCCTTGATCACGCACTTTGAGTAGCACAGCATTAGACAACTCGTGTCAGTTGGCTCTGTGCCTGCAAACAACAGAAGCCAACTCAGCTCACTTAAGTAAGAAATGAATTTACTAGAAGGATGTGCATGGGGAAACTCCCAGAATCCAAGAGAAAGTGCAGAACTGAGCTCCAGCAAGGGTGGGAATGAAAGCACTTGGGACCCCAGACAGGGAGGAGGTTCTACGCTGGGGGTGGGGGTGGGTCTCACTGTCAGGAGAAACCAGCTGCAACTGTGTTCTGCCCTCGAATCATTCCACCGTAGTTCACAATCCTGGGGGAGGGTATCTGATTGACTCCGTTTGAATCACTTACCAACCTTAAGCCAGGGGAGGGCAGAACATCTTGACGGATGTTCTCATTAAGGCCATGTGCAATGAAGAATGGGAATTTTCTTGGATAAAAATTGAGATTTTTATAATAAAAGAAGGGGGGCATTAAGCTACACTGCCCAAAGGCAGTGTCATCAGCTCTGGCAGATTTAATGATGAGTAAGAGATCATGTGTGGACACCCTGCCTTCCTGATACGGTCACCACTGGGCATCCTTGGTGACCTCCACAGAGACTGACGCTAAGGTTGGATGGACCATAGAGATATGGCTCAGAATGGAAACTGATAAAGTAATTTTTAATTCTTGCATTAGATTTTTTACCCAGAAACGGTGAGCCAAGTGGCTTGCCTACTCCCCTGGTGTACGTGATAGGTCATAGGTGGCATGGCACCTGCTTAGCAGGCATTTAAACAATCCCTTATCATCTTTTAGGGGCTTTCTTGTTTGATTTTTTTTTAACTTTGTCCAATTCTCAGCAGCTCGATTTTAAAGGTCATCATATTAACTGCAAAGATGAATCAAGGGATGAGGTCATTTTTCATCCAGGGAAACTCTTTGGTCTTGTGTGCTGTCATTTCCATGCTCCGTAGATGCCGATCTGGGTTTTAAAAAGACAATTCTATTTCAACATAGTATTCTTTGGGGGGAAAAGACTGCCTTACTCTTCCAAAACGCAGCCTTGCCATCTCATCAAAGGAAGCCTTTGTGTTCACGTTTGTCTTGCTTCTATCTGGGAGAGCAGCTGCACATCCCCAAGTCCTACTCCAGCTGAAGGGAGTCGTGGACCTCATTGTAATCACCTCGGTGAAATATCTGGAGTTGCATAGCGAGAGACTGGTTCTCTGTTGCCATAATTTATGACAAAGGCTTGAGTAAATCCCCAGACATGGATTTTCTATAAAATCCTTCCTTGTGAAACTTTGTTGCACTGCAAAATGAAAAGAAGACGGGGAAGAAGAGAGAGAAAGGGGAAAAAGAAGAAGCCCGCAAGATGTGTATAAATCTCCAAGGATGCGGTTTCCATTCATCACATTTACTGTAAAGATGGAGATTTTATTTGGATGGAAAAAAGAATGAATCATAGTGGTTTTAGAGTCTAATGTGAAGCTTGCTGGAAGCATTTCCCTCTGATCTTTCTGCGTCCTCAAGATCATCTGAATACGGAGGGAGAACGCATGCCAAGAATACTGCCTATCAACCCTGGAAGGCTCCGTGCCGGGGCTCTGTGCGTCGGAGGACTGCGGGAAATCTCCTTTTTGTGTCTTACTGGGGACATTCATTGGTCTGTGAAGGTTTTGGGATACAATGCAGCTGTATCAGAAGCTTGTTTTAGTAACCTAAATTATACTACACGAAGTGAGTAGAGGACAGAACAAGAGGAAGAGAGGCGGGGAGAGAGAGAGGGAGTGAAGAAGGAGAAGAAGGTAGGGAAGTTTTTCAATCGTGTGGATTATTTCAACCACCATCCCACTCACAGCCTGAGAAAGCAGGAGATGGAAAATCTGATTCTACGGATCCCTCCATTTGCCCTTTTGCCTCTTATGTTATGCGCGTCCTCTCTTGCTAAGAACCAGACCGCTGTTTTTATTCTGCATGATCCCTCAAAAATGCAACTCAGCCTTTTCATCAGATGCTCAACCCAAGACACCATGATCTGTTCAAGATGGAGGGAAATGAGACCGTGTCAGAAATACTGAGAACCATCCACTGATTCACAGCGTGGTTGACTCCAGAGGACCTGTGATTGACATTTTGACTCTTTGCGATTGTCTCTTTGTACAGTAACTTTAGAATCTAATTGCCTCTTAAGATTGCGCTCTACTGGGGTCCCCCAAGTGAGCAGTCAGGAGATGAGGATTATGAATAGGTCAAAATTTAGTTGTTAATTGTTTACCAAATACACACGGAGAACCTCCTCTGTGCCAGGCACCATGCTGAGCTCGGGGGATATTTCATGGTGAGGGAAAGAGAAGTTTCTCACTGATCTTTTAAATACAATCAGAAAGTTTGAAAGCTGAAAGAACCCTCGGAGGATCTCATCTATCAAGAGCAACGTCAAGCAACCTTTTATAGGCGAGCACTGCTTCAGGGAAAATAAACATGTTTTATCTGCCATGTTCTTTTGGTTCATTCAAAGTGGAAATAGTTTTATCGAATTCCTTGAGTTCCTCGTTCTCAAAAGTGAGCTTACCCACTCAACTGAATAGAAGACCGCTGATAAAAAGACTTGGCATTGCTCTTGGGGCACTAAAATGCAAATATTTGAGGATATTTGGGAAGTAGTCCATGGAGTTGGTTTTCCAATTGTTCAGCCTGAAATTAGGTCATGGACTAATATCCCAAAGTGTGGGCAGGACACACACGGCCCCCAGGCTGCTGTTGCTCATGGCAGAGGTCATGAGTGGGAAGCCGTGCTCTCTTCCCTTCCAGATTCTCCACATAACATTGTGCAATAACCCTCTCCTGGCTTAGGTAGCTGCTTTATTTAGAAATAATTTGGTTGCAAGATACCAAAAGAAAAGAAGAGTGGAGGTATGAAATACATGAATTCAAAAGCTGAGGTGTTAGCACCAGGCATGGCGGAGGCAGACCTTCAAGCCACTCAATTGGTACTGCACTTTTCCCTTTCCTCAACTCTGATTTCCTCTCTGGGGGCTTCACTCCAAGACAGGCTGTCTCACCCCGCAGAGCCAGGCTAGCACCCTCCTAAATTTAAGCCCAGTCTAGATCATGTCTGCTGTAGTTTTGGAATTAGAGCTGATGGGCTCTACCTAGGCTTGAATCAGTCTCAATGGTCTTATTGGCCAGGATGGGTCCATTGGTCAAGGGAGGATCAGCTTCATGGAAAACATATGGACAGAGACTGTAGATTACTGAATGAAGGCAGAAATGCAAAGGAAGACTCTTTATCATCCTTTCTATGTATCTGGTTGTTCATTCATCTGTGTGTCTATTCACATATCCATTAATCCAAACTTCCATCCATCCATCCATCCACCCACCTACCTACCTATCTCCAATCCATCCATTCACTCACCCACCTAGCTACTCAGATAACCAGCTATCCAGTGACTGCTCCCCTGTTTATTGTAGAAAGTAACTAGACTCTCAGAGCATGGCATATCTTAGGAGTTCTAACACTCTTATAGTTGTTTTGAAAAAAAATGAACGAATAAATGAATTTCATCTTATTCTCATTTTTCACACAATGAAAAGGTGGATGACAACAGCTAATGTCAGAGCTGAGATCTGCATCCAGTCCCTCCATCTATGTGTTTCTCAGGAAGATGTTGCCTCATCCACTGGGGAACAGGAGAGTCTCGACGAGGCAGAAGTGTTTGAATGATTCCCTAAACACAGTGGCATCACACAAGGGTATACTTATCGGTAGTTTTATCAACCAACGTTCATTCTCATCTCAGTATCATATCTATCTATTCAAAAAGAAAAGTTTACTTTCATGGTAGTGCAACATCTCAGAAACAAATACAAATGACATTTTTAATGCAAAAGCCAGGTACATTCTTATTGCGCTGAGCCCTAATCCAAACTACTGAAATATGTCCCCAAGTATATGTGTCCTAATAAGGTTTTAAATATTACCTTTATATTGGTGGGGAGAATCAGAATGCAGAGCATCTGGAACACTGCCCATGAGAAGTGCTTTAATTCAGGCCAACAAAGTTTAAAGATATGGGGATGGGAGGTGGGGTGATCAAACAAGTCTTCACCACCCTCTTTAGTAATAAATTTTTACACGTGTATGTGACTTTTGGGGTCAATTTTAGGTGTCTTATCAGCCCAAGCCTATTTGATATATGCTTTATTTGAATTACCGCTGTGTTAGTGTAGTGTTTTGTGGTCAACAGTTCCAAGATATGAGTTCAGCATGGGATTTATGATTGTTTATTTCTTAACATTGTAAAAAGAATGGGAGTTTGAACTCCTGGGTTCTTTATTTTGCTCAACAAATATTAACTGAGCATATATATATATGTGTGTGTATATATATACACATATATATACACACACACATATATATATACATATATATATACACACACACATACACACACACACACACACACACATATATGTGTGTGTGTGCTAGGCACTGTTCTGTGATACAGCAGTGAGCAAACCAAACAGATATCAATCCTCTCCCTTGTGAAGCTTAGCTGTTTGATGCTGGGTTCTGCCATTAAGGAATGATCAGTGCTTTGACGTGCCACTTGCCTCTGTGGGCATCTGCTTTCCTGTTTGTAATATGAGAGGTGAATAAACTCAACACGAAGCAAACAAAAGAAACAGCTTAAAGAATCAATCTTGGGGAAAGGAAAAGACACAGAGGACAAGATGCCTACGTTCAAATACTGAGAAAGGTCTTCTGTTGAGCAAGGACACTGCTTGATACTACTCGATCTGTGTGTCTGCCAAGGATAGGATAAGGACTGTTGGAGACAGAGGTCGACCACATACAGTAAGGTGCTCAGGAGGGGGCGAGTTCCTTGCTACTGAACGTGTGCAAGAAGAGGCTGGAAATGAACTTGGTAGGACACTGGAGAAGGTGCAAGCATTGGCCTTCTAAAAATCCTCTCACATGTAAGCGTACAAGTGTCATTACCACCACCCTCCGCCATCTTGGTGCTGCACCACTTGAACCACATGGCCTCCACGTTTGCAACGAGAGGAGAAAAGAAGGAAAGAAGAGGCCTCTTAACTACCCTGGCCAGGAAGAGACACTAATCATTTCTCCCATAGACTACTGGCCAGAACAAGTCACATGGCCCAAAACCAACATCCAGGCAGGCCAGGAAATAGAGGCAAGAACATGAATATATAGGAACCACCATCTCTAAGATTTTACAGAAATGGACAGAATTATAATACTTATTTTAGAGAGTTACTTTTAGAATTAAATGAGCTAATCCATTGCATCATCTAGTGACCGACATTCAAAAAAAAAAAAAAAAAGCAGCGTTCCTTTCATCCTCTTCCTCTTTTCCTCAACTTCAAAGAGCACCATGTTACTGGGTTGGACCAACTGAAAAGATGTTCTATAGAGCCCCTAGGAGAAGTCACTGATGAAGGGGACTTATCTTATATGGACATATCCATGTACCTTGATGTTTAAAATACCACCCTCAGAGGCCCCTTCTTGCCATGTTTCACATCTCTACACTTGCGGTAGACAAGGGATGCAAGATCCAGAGGTGGGCATGGAAAGCCCAGGTGGGAAGCTGCCAGTGACAATTTCAGCTAGGCTGGCCCTGCAGAGGAGGGAGGCAGCATTAGCTCAAAGACCCACCGCCCATGGACTTGCTATTATACATGTAGTCAGAAAGGCTATTTCCCCTCCATGGTGCAACCTAGGTACAGGCTGCCCATCTGAATCTAAAATGAATTCAATTTAGCCTCATGTAATTGCTTATTTGATTCCTGACGATGACATGCAGTTACGACGAAAATTGACATTCTGTCATTTCTGTTCCAATGAACTGAACTCTGACAAGTTCCCTCCTAGGTACATTGTGGCAGCCGGGCCACCTGCTCTTCTTCTAAATAGAAATTAGCAAGCACAAGGAGCTTGGAAATATAGAATCCCAAGCCTGGTGTCCCCCCATTTTTTTTTCAAAGAAAATTGTGAAATGAATCATGTAGTTAGCCAGGGTTTTGCCTGAACCTCTTTTTCCCCTGGCTAACACAAAAGACCACCTTTTGGAAAGCACTCAGGGTGGCTCTCTGCTTTAGAAATATGAATTCTCTCACTTGTCACCCAAAGATTATTTATGTTCAAGGTCAATTTTTAAAAAAATTTCAAACAATCTAGGAATCTGGAGACATCTCCAGTAAATCATAAAAGGCCTCAGAGTTCCCAACACAGGAGCATGTGCTTGTTTTGTCACGGCTTCCCGATGCACTCTTCGTCCCAGCCTAAGGGCCACAGAGTGACTATGGCATTCCGAATGATGCCGCAGGGGAGTCCATTCAAGCTAAGGAGAGGGCAGTCAGGCAAATGGGACAGGGCTTGACAAGAGTCTTAGTATGTGGCTCAAGTGTGAGCAACAGCCTTGAATCTTACTGATGAAGAAACGAAATCCACAGGAGCCTAAATAGAGGGTCACAAGGTCGATCTTTATGGAAACTGAGCCTTCCCATGTACCCTGGATAGATGTAATTTATATGATAATCCCATGACATGGTGAGAAAAAACATGAACATTAAACCGTACAGCAGTGCTTCTCAACGGGGACAACTTTGCCCTCCCCCCTCAGAGGACATCTGGCAACACGAAGACACTTTTGGCTGTCACAATGGGAGGGATACTACCGGCATCTAATGAGTAGGGGCCAGGGATGCTGGCGAGCATCCTACAATGCTGTCCACAAGATGCAAGTATCTGGTCCAGACAGCTGATAGTGCTGAGCTTGAGAAACCCACCAGAGACCGAGGGGCCAAGGCACATGGTACTGCCCACTTAGGAGAAGTAATGTCTGGTGTGTTAGGAAAGACAGTTTCCAGTGGACTGGGGAAACTTCGTGCTAAGGTGAGAGAGGTGAAATCTTCTCAACTGAAATCGTCAATCTGATCACATGTCTTCTGTTTAAAATAATTACACATTGTATTAAAAAATCATAATACTACCTTATACCCTATGAATATATAACTATAATTTGTCAACATATAATAAAAATTAAAAAATTAAAATTATATTGTACACCTTAAATTAAAAAAAGGAAAACCTGCACTGAATATCTACTGCTTTTAAGAAGTCCAACCTGTATTATACAACCACCACCCCCCACCCCCCACCAAGGATCTGTGTGTATCTTTTCCTCATCTTCTGCAGGAAGGAGAGGAAAGTGTGAACTTAGGAAAGGGACATTGATCAGAGAACGCTCCCTTCAATGTCAAGCCAATGGAAAGGGTTAGAAAAAGATTCTTAAGATTAATCTGTTGCTATACTTGCAGACAATGGGGGGAGGAGGAAGTGGTGGCAAATGTATCTCACACGTGGACCACATGAGGGTTCTTAGCAGATTGAGCCCCAAAGAGCAATAAAGGTCTGGTTTGTCTTTAAGATACTCAGGTATAATTAAAACAAGAGAGAGAGAGAGGAGAATCACATAGACATCCTTCTTGCCCTATGGTCCATTTAGAGTCAAGGCCTTGCTTTCTACATACCAGCTCTTAGGACTCTAGAGCAGAGACGGCTGCTGAACAATTTTGGGACATGTGACTGGTGACTCCCTACTGCACTATTGCTAACAATTCTTCATGAAAGGTACGTATCACTCCGCCCAGACTTGTGTTGGGTTTCGATTTGTTTCTCTTTGGCACAATGCGGGGCTGAGACTGGACTTCAGGCAGCCTGGTTTTACTCGGGTTACACACTGCTCCACCCTGCTCGCTGGGCTCCCACCTGCTGGACTTTTCAGGACTCTGAGCATCACGCTGCTGTTACCTGCAGGCTCTTCCCTCAGCTTGGATTCCAGGTGCTGCCTGTCCTTCTCTGTGCAGTCCCTCCCCTCGCCCCCTGCCTGCAAATGATTTACACATGCTCAGCTTTCTAATCACAGATCAAACATTATTTCTGGAGAGACTTTCCTGACTTCATCCAACCTGGCTTAGTTTCCTTTTTTGTGCATTCCCATGACTCCCTTGTCATGCTTATAATGATGGTATATTCGGTAGCTTTGTGTGTTTTTCCACCTTTGGATGGGCAACTCCATGATGCTAGGGCCAGGGCTGCCTCTATATACCCTGCACAAAGGCATCTAGCCCAGGGGGCAGCTGGGGTCTAAACTAGACTTCCCTCTGCTGGCCTGGCAAGCCATGGCTGTCACGCTCACTCCTGTATCCCCAGCACCTAGCACAGTGCCTGGTACAGAGCAGGGCCCCAGGAACTGTGGACTGATTGACACTGTCTGACCAGGCCTCAGCATCCTCCATCACTGAGACACAAAAGAAAAGTCGCTTCCCAGGCAGAGCAGCCTCCCAGGCCGGTGCAGCCAGCAGCACCTCCTCATCGGCATGCACTCCACACTGGCCGGCCATCAGCCGAGCTGCAATCTCAATCAATCAGCAGGCTGGGGCACTGTTTCCCAGGGACCTGCCAGAGTCCACCTGGGAGCCCAGCAAGGCTGAGAGGCCCGCAGTCACTGGTCTCGAAACTCGCAAAAGCAACTGGTGAAAACCACCAGTGCATTGTGAAAGAGGTCATCCCTCCTCCCTTCCTCTGTAGGCAGAGGTTGAAAGTCACACCTGGTTTCTAGGCCTCTGTCTCCTTGTGACCCTCGGTAAATCAGATCACCTCTCTAAGCTTTTGTTCCTTCATCTGTGAAATGGATGTGATAATACCAGTCCCTACCCCTCAATGTAAATGTGAGAATGCATATAATGTTCAAATGTAGGACCTGGCACATGACACACGTATGTATGTGTGTGTGTATTTTAAATGAAGCCTCTTCCTATAATGGCCCCAGATTGAGCCCCAGATACGTGGAATTAGACAATGAGGACAGCAATCTCCATCGAGGCTGTCTTGATTTTTTTTTTTTTGCTTCTGCACAGGTTTGTTAGCTCCCAAGAGGTTGTCCAAGCCCAGACACACCCCCAGAAGAGTCCTCACTGCCAACAAAAGGAGGAATGGAGGATCAGGGATGTTTGTGTGGAACCCAAGGAGACAGGGTACTCCTTGTTCTCTCCCACGCGGCAGGTATTTCCAAGGCTTCAAGAGAGACCCGGAGCTTACAGCTATGATGCCACAGAGGAGCGCCACGTGGACAAGGACCTGGGCCCCAGCCAGAACCATTCCCTGTTTATCTGTTTTATAGATTAGCGTTCAACATCAGATCTCGTTCGGGGGAAAAGAGAGCTCTTCTGCTAATGAATAAACCTACAAGTTAGATGGATGCTTATTGCTACTTACTGGGACAAGATTCTAGTGTACAACACCACATAGGCTGTCTATACGTGTGAATATGGCTCTAGAAAGACAACAACAGTTCTATTGGATGCCAGCTTAATGCTGGGAAACAGTGACAGAAGAAATCTCAACTTGAGTATCTTGCATTTTATATGGAAGTGTTGGGGTTTAACAAGAGTCTAAATGTGCTCACCCACCCAATTCATCCCTCTCACAAACATTCCCTGCGGCCCTCTGTGTGCTCAGCACTCTGTTAGGCTCTGGGAGACAGACAGAAGAACACGATAGAATCATTTTCTAGAAATGGCTTAATCCTACTTGGGAGGGGCAATACTGAAGCTGTTAGTGCTATAATAATATGATTTATGCATTCAACTAACATTTATTGAGCACCTCCTGCATGCCAAGCATTATTCTAGGCACTAGAGATACAGCAGCAAAGAAAACATAAAGATTTCTCTTCTCGTGGAGCTTGTGTTCTAGCTGAAGGGAAGGGCACAGTCAAAATACTGGCTAGAGACAAGTGCTTTCACTAGTGAAGCAGGCACAGAGATGAAAAGTGATGGGAAGGCACTGCTGTTTTAGATCAAGTGGCCAGGAAAGGTCTTTTGGAAGAGGCGACATTTGGGCAAAGAGCTTACTCAAATGAGGCCATGAGTCACAGCAGGTTCAAGGGAGGTGTGCTCCAGGCAGAAAGAAACAGATGGGCAAAAGCTCTGAGGGGTGGGCCAGGCATGGTGGCTCATGCCTGTAATCTCAACGCTTTGGGAGGCCGAGGAGGGAGGATCACTTGAGGCCAGGATCTTGATACCGGCCTGACCAAGAATGAGACCCAGTCTCTACTAAAAGTACAAAAAAATTAGCTGGGCATGGTGGTGCATGCCTGTAGTCCCAGCTACTCGGGAAGCTGAGGCAGGAGGATCGCTTGAGCGTAGGAGTTTGAGGTTGCAGCGAGCTGAGATGAAGCCACTGCACTCTAGCTAGGACAAAGCCATGTCAAAAAAGAAAAAAAAAAAAAAGCTCTGATTAGGAGGGTACCTGGAATGTTCCAGAAGCAGTGGGGAAATTGGTGTGGCTGGAACCGAGGAAGCAGTGGAAAGACAGGATGGGGAGGGGTATGGCCAGATCATTTAGAAGTACCTGCATCTCCGAACAGCCTTCAGTAGGAAGCAAGCACCACCAACAAACGGAAACAAAACAAAAACAAAAACAAAACCCAGCTGCTGCAGTAATGAAATTGTGCAAGCAGGGCCTACAGTTTGTCACCAGGTAAGTAAGACACCTGATACAACGTTCACTCGCTAAGGTGGTTCCAGGGCTGCTTAGACTTGGAGAAGATGGAGGTTCCCCGTCATTCCCTACTAAGGGGGAGTCAGGCGCAGAATGAAGGTATGTTCTGCTAGCCACCTCTAGAGGACATCTCTCCCTCTTCTCGACTGCCCAGCACCTTCCTATACTGGGGAATTTTCCCAGTAGATGTTCTCACCCTTCACTATACAAGCTCACAGCACCTTTCCCAGCCTCCCTTGCAGCTAGCATGAAAGCATGTGACTTTGTTTTCACCAATCGGATTGCTCACTCCAGGCTTCACATTGAAGCTAGCACTGCCCACAATGGCAGCAATTTTTGCCCAGGTGCTGGGGCCAGCAGTAGACCAGCAGATACCTAATAGAGTGTCCAGGCCGTGGCATCATAAGGCCAGTAGGGCCCACCATGGGGACAGTGATACCTCTCCTGCACCAGTTCTGCCATGTGAGTTTAGGGATTATCCTTCGTACAGCCCAGCCCTAAAGCCTGGTTGTCCCCACCTGTATCAGTTTCTATGGCTGCTGTAACAAATGGCCACTAACTGGGTGGCTCAAAACAACAGAAATATGTTCTCTCACAGTTCTGGAGGCCAGAAGTTCAAAATCAAGGTGTTGGCAAGACTGCTTTCCCTCTTGGGCTCCAGGGGAGAATTCGTTCCTTGCTGCTTCCAGCTTCTGGTGGCTGTTGACATTCCTTGATTTCTGGCTCCATCGCTCCAATCTCTGCCTGCACGGTCATGTCACCTTCTCTTCTTCTCTGTGTCTTCTCTGCTGATTGTGTCAAATCTCTTTCTGCTTCACTCTCATAAGGACATTTGTCATTGGATTTAGGGCCCACCCAGATAATCTAGAATGATTTCCTTGTCTCAAGATTTTAGCTTAATTACATCTGCAAAGACCTCTTTTGCCAAATAAGGTCATATTCACAGGTTTGGGGGATTAGGACATTTTCATATCTTTTTGTAGGCCACTATTCCACCCACTATACCACCTCCTGGAGGTCCAGTGAGCTAACTAATTACTTCAAATATATTACTCCCATTTTATACCAGCCTGAATTGGTTTTTGTTGTTTGTAAGCCACAAAGCTGACACTGACCCCACTCTGGCTGTATCAGAGAGGACAAGGTGTCTGGAATGCAGCCCTGCTTGGAGACACAGCCCGAGACTGGTTTCAGCAGGCATGAACATCTCCCTGTCTTCCATCTGCTCACCTTGACTCCTGCCTCCGTGTAGAGGAATGAAACTCTCGTGTCAGCAGCTCTGTGGCTGAGACATTTTCTTTCAGGTTAAAAGATGTCTTCTGGCCCTAAGAGGTTGGGATGTAGACCCCACCACAGAGAGTGGAGGGAGGCCGGCTAGGTGGTCAGCCTCACCTCATCAACTATTTATGGCTTTGTTAAAAAATAAAAATCAGATCAAACTCACCCACAGAAACCTACGGAACAAGCACAAGCCCTCAGAATACTTCTGGGAAGGCAAGTGGTGTCTTCTAACCTCTCTGTGCACTTTTCTTCTGTCTTCTCGACAAGCACCAGGGTCGTCAGTGCACGGGGGCAGAATGGAATCGTGCCAAGGGAAACTTTTCATTAATACCTGGAGCCCGTTTTAAGCAGGAAAACGACAGTTGGACCAACATGAGAAGCAGTACAGCATGGTGGTGACACACTTGTGCTCAGGAGCCAGAAGGATCTGGACAGAAAACTAAAACCTGGCACCATTGATTACTAGCTGTGTGACCTTGAGGACATTAGTCAGCTATCTGAGCCTGTATTTTTTCATCCTTGAAGGATATTAATGCCTGCCTTGATTCGTGTTTGTTTTAGTGAGGATTAAAGAGATTCAATAAAGTTCTTAACTTAGTGTTGACACCTGCGGACATGTGAAAACATGTGAAGACAATTTAAACTCCTTTGCCTCTATTGTCACCTCTCTCATCTAAATAGTATAATCTTTAATTAAATCGTCTCCGTACGTATTGTCTTTTCTCGTGTTGCATGTGCCTGGCACGTGATAGGTGCTCCGTGAATTTTATGGTTACTAAAATCTATATGGGTTTGGATGGGTATGTAATCTGTGTTTAATGGGCCAGAAGGTGACAAAATTCAACTGATCCTCCTAGACATGGTACCATATTTCTTTGGCTCCATCCTGCCTATAGTGGCAGTATTAACAATTTCAGTCTCCACCTAAAGCTCATCAATACTAGTCCCCCCTACCCTACCCCCACCACACACACTGTTTCTGGGAGTCCTTGGGGGAATGTTTTGCCTGTTCTTCCACGTCCAGTTTGCTCCGCCATCACTGAAACCTGCCATTTTCTTTCTGCCCTGCACTGCCCCCTATGGGTAAGGACACCATTGTTGCCAAGGGTTACAAGATGATGTTGAACCCCTATGACATTCCAAAAGTCCTCGTTAAAACAAAATATTGCTGAGCTTGGTGACCCTGGCTAAGTCATACAATCTTTTTAAATCTCAGCTTTCTCAGCTACAAAATGGGGGAAATAATTATATCTTCTTCGTGGGGATAGTGAATGATTAAATAAAATAATGAATGCAAAGGGAATAGCCTGGCATACATCAGGTACTAAATAAATGCCAACTGTCATTTTTTATTTCCTAGGTAAATTATTTCCCTAGTGGCTCTACTGTCCCACATGTCAATAATGCACGATGGACTTACCACATCCACCAAATATTTGGGGGTTGGAGAAGGGTGGGGTGGTGGCAGGGAGAATGGAGAAAGAGCCTTTCTAACATCTCAGAGGAATAAAGCAGTAACTGTTAGAAACACTATACTACCGTAGAAATCAGCTACAGACCCAGCCATGTGGACGGTGAAGCTCAGAGCATGAGAACAAATGTGGTGTAACTGTGAGAAGCCGGGCTCTGGAACCCAAAGGCTGAACTTGCCAAGTTCCTTAATCTTTCAGCCTCAGTTTTCTCATCTGCAAATGGGGATGATAGCACCTATTTCATACGATTGCTATGAGAATTGAATAAGTTAATTCATGTCAAGCACTCAAAATGACACCTGGCATATGTAATTAATCAATAAATATTAACTATTATTGGTTCTAGAGTTAATCAATCAAGAACACAAGTTTTAAAAAAGGAAATCCTTTTTTAAGGATTTCAGTGTGACTCTGTGGATATTCCAACCTTACATGTCCAAATGATCTATGCCTCTTCAAGTGTTTAGTCACACTTCACGTAGATGCCCAGATATGTAGAAATTCTAGGATAAGCCACTTAGAACTACTGCTGAGTGTCTAAACTGGCTTACCAAGGGCTGACTTGTTGACCTGGGTTTATTTGTTATCACAACACACTCTCGTTTGCTGCTGAGGATTTTCTGCCTGAAAGGGTTCATGGAAGTGAAAGATTCTGCAGACCATCCGTGCAATTTTATCACACCCGCTCTATCCACATCTGGGACGTTCAACAGCGTGATGGTGCCTGTCTTGGCATTTCACGGAATGATCAAGAAAATGAGGTTTCGGAAGGGTGTTCGGTTGCAAGTCAAAGAAACTGACTCAAACATGGCCACCCCATTTCTCACGTCCTCTTGGTTCTATTGCCCAAAATGAACTGGCAAGAACAACCAAGTCCAGCTCCAAATTCCTGGGGGGAATTGATTGGCCAGGAAAAGAGGTCAAAGACCAGTGGTGACTGACGATGAGTTAGGCTTTGGAAGGGCCACTTGACAAAGAACGTCCTGGGGCATTAAGCTTGCCAACGCTGGCTCAGGGCAGCACACCGCCTTCTACTTCTCAGTGACTAAGACCATGGAGAGGACCGGGCAGCTCTGTTGGCAGCTCTGTTCTCCGTGCACGCTTTCTCACTCCTCCAAAGGGCCAACCTCGTTCCCTGCACCGCAGGCTTTGTCCACACCCTTCCCTCTGCCTTGAACACTTTGCCCTGAGCCCTCTCCCTTCCTACACGTCTGCAAACTTTGTTCTTCATCATCTGTCAGGTTCCACCTTCATTACCCCTCCATGGAGAGACTGCCGTCTCAGCCTACATACCCTCTACGTTCCCTTTATGGACTTGTCACAATCTGAATTAAATGCTTATAATAATAACTACCCCCCACATGATCTCTCCTGTGTGCTAGATGTGTTCATAAGAGATTTGTACGTGTGAATTTATTTCATCCATCAACAAATCTATCACGTAGGCTGTCTTGGTCTTCCTTGTTCCACAAATGAGGAAACGGAGGCACAGAGAGGTTAGGTAAGCTGCCCAAGATCACCCAGCAAGGGAGCCAGGTCCACAGTCCTCACTCTCAATCCCCACTTCCTCTTGATCAGAATGTTCCACTGCACATGGGTTTGATTAGTTATTTAATGCCTGTCTCTGCCATTCGAGGGTAGGTTCTATGCAGTCAGGCACCGTACAGACTGTGCCCCCTGTGTGTCTTCCTCACTTGTCAGAATGCCTGGCCCTCAGCAAATATTTACCAGATGAATAAATGAACGAACACATGAAAATAAGAATACATGAATTCCTTTTAAAAGGAACAACCCGAGATGTGTATCTGAATGAGAATGGAGACGCAGGTAAGATATCTCTCCAAGGACTTTAAGGGAGTGTATGTGGGACTAAAGAGGGGAGCTCTTCCAAAAATAGCACCAGCCCAGGACAGAGAGAAGAGAGTCTTCTCATGTAATAGCTCGCCTACTTTTTGCTGCTATTGCTGCTGGCGCATCTTTATCCTGTGCTGCAGTGAGGCCAGCCTCGGGTTGCCAGTCTGAGCTTAATGGACCTGCTTTCGTGCCATCAGAGGAGGGAGCAGCTGGCATTAATAAATGGAGAGCTCTTCAAGAAATAAGTGAGTAGAGGCTTGTCAGATGTCCCGAGCTTAGGCATGGGATGCTGACAGTGGCTCCCTTTTTACCCGAATTGTTTGTGGCAGGAATAACACAGAGGTTCGGGGGGAAGGGAGTGGGTAAAGGTATGGGGAGGGGGATTCACCTCAAAATGTCTCCAGAATCACCTCCGCCACTATCAGTTGGATCCCAGCCACCAGTGTCCCCCACCTGGATTACTGCGATGGCTTCCAAACTGGTTTCCCTGCTTCCACCTGCTCTGACCCCACGACCATCTCACCCCAGCAGTTAGAGCCACCATGTTGGAACCTAGAGCCACCCAGATCATGGCACTGCTCTGCTCAGAGCCATCTGGGGGCATCCATAGCATTCAAGGCAACAGCCAATTGCCTACAAGGCTCGATCACTCCTCTCACCTGAGCCCCTTCTGCAGCCAGCTCTTGTCCCTGGCATCCTTGATGTTCACTGGCTACATCAGTCACAGCCCCATGGTCAGGCGTTGGCTCCAGCCGTTCCCTCTGCCTGCGATGCTTTTCCCCCAGAAACCTGCTTCCCCGGTCCCTCACCTCCTTCCAGCCTTTGTTCTCAATGAGGCCCGATCTTCCCATCGAACGGGACTTAGAGTCACAGCCTGACGCCCCCTCACCCCGTTCCTGCCCTCTCTTCCTATGTCATATCCATAGTGCTCACCGCTTTCTAACGTGCTCTATTATTTCCTTATCTATTTATGCCCATCTCTAGTAACAGCTGGTTAGGGGTTGAATGAGTTGACGTGTGTAATGTGCTCAGCGCGGTGTCTGGTGCACTCAGGCCTGAGCATTTCCAGCTTTCGTTGTTGTGAGTTGTATTCCTATTCCGTCAGCATGGTAGGGTATCCAGCGCATAGTAGGCACTCTAGAACTTGCTGTGGTTCATGTCTTTGAAACCCATGCATGACAGACTCTTCAAAAATATCTGCTTCCCCCTCTCCACTGTACCACCCTGCTGCCCCCCGGAAAGGATCATACTTCTCTGACCCACTGAATAGGTTTTCTCCTGACTTGCTTTAGTCCAGGAAATATGAGCAGCAGTGACAGGGCCCCCTTCTCCTCCAGGAAGAAGCTTTAGGAGCCACCGTGTGGTTCACACTGATCTCCCTTTGCCTTTGACATGAGATCAGCAACATCCCAGATACAGGCAGATCCAGAGATGAGCCCTGGACCCCAGATCTGAAGACACCTGGAAGCAGAGCTGCATCTGACCTGCCATTGACATGAAGTGTGAACAAGAAATTGTTGTTCTGAGCTACTGAGACTTGTCGTCATTGGTTCCTGCAGCACATCTCTACCTATCCTGACTGATAGACCACGTCATGGGATTGTGGTAATAGTATCATCTCTGGATTCTACGTGTTTTGGAACAAAATGCACCTGCATGAAAACAACCTTCTACATGGAGAGTGATGGAAAGGAGGGCACTCCACCTGGGGCAAAGGCAGGAGAACCGCAGCCCTGCCAGTGTGGCCAGGGCTAGAGTATCAGTGGTACTCCTGCCACTAGGGACGCGAGTGATGAGTGCGAAGGTGCGTAAATTAAGTAACTTTTCTTTTCCCGATTTCCAAAATCACTAAACTTTCATCTCTAACTCTCACATGATAAATACAGTGATGATACCCACATAAATTTTTTTATGGAAAAGACCCCAACAGAAAACATATAAAGAACATAAATACATAAAGAAAATATGAAAATCATGATTATTCTACGCTCCATTTCTCCCAGGAGGTAATCACTGCTGTTGTTTGGCATCAATCCTTTACCTGTGCATTTACATGCATAGATATTTTTCCTATCGTAAATAAATGGAATTGTACTATAGGCATTATTCTGCAATTTGCTTTTTTTAATTTGAACTTGGCATTTCTGGGAGATCTTTCTGTGGCACTCGTAGAGGTCTGTCTCATTTTTATAATGGCTTCATATTATTCCAGGATAGGGATGAAGTGTAATTTATTTAACTTTTCCACTGTTAGTGGACATTTATATCCATTTGAATTTCTACCTCCTTTTGTGATTCATGGGCTCCGATGGCTCCACTAATGCCAAGCTTTACAACGCAGCCGTATAAATGACCACATTTTTCTCTCGCTGAATTTGTAAATGTTTTATCAACAACAGCACAGGGGTGGATGTGTGAGTGGGCTGCAGATGCCACGTGCGTGGGCCACGGCGGTTCCCTGCACAGATGGACACCGTTTGCCCGCACTGTTTCTGAGGGCAGGAGAAAGTTCCAGAAGAGCAGCCCCTTCCCCATCTGGATCCCCATTCTCTCCGCTCCCAGCCGGAGTAAAGAGCCCTGCAGAGTTGCTAAGAAGATTCCAGATCAAACTACTTCCTGTCCTTGGACCCCACAACCATATTCCTTTACAAAGTGAATCTGAATTAATTTTACACTTGTGTTTGGGGAATTTCCCGAAACTATTTTGTAAGCCTACTTTTTATTAATTTATTTTTGGTTTCTTACACTATTTGTATGTCTCTGCCAGTCCTTGTTCCTGTCTGTCTCTTTCTCTTCTCTACCCCAAGATACAGACAGAATCCTGTCTTCCGTAGATGATCAATATCTCCTTATTAATTATCTTAAGCAATATTGCTGGGCGTGAGGAAGTGAGACAAGAATTCATGACTTAGGATTTTCCAGGTGTGTGCCCCAAGACCTCGTGCCTGACAGTGTGCTCATACCATCCTGTCAATTCTAAGGTGCTGGCCTTACCAAGAGGACATTTCTAAAGCCAGGATGTGTTCTATGATCAAGGTTTACATTTAATACAGGAGTTTTTAAATAACCAATAGCATTTTATCACTGGATCAAATTCTCCCAGGTAGGAGTGATTCAGGAGCCCCTGCCACCAGGTACAGAGTAAAAGGTGGCTTCAAAGGAAATGCTGAAGGGGGCCAAGAAGCCAGCCAAAGGGCTTCCCTCTTGCCCCTGGCCCTGTGCCCCTCCTGTCCGAAATGTCCACCATTCAGACTCTTTGCAGGAGCTTTAGGGGACCTTGGGCTCCAGGGGTGGGCTGCTGGTCTGGTGAACCACAGCCTCAGCTCGCCCTGGCTACAGTGATAGGCAGGGACGGGCACATCACCCGAGCTGGGGATCCCCCTTGGAAAGGCCACAGAACCATTAGGAACGACGCCCTCTTGGCTGGTAGGAAGCCGATAGGACCCAGACCCGGAGCTGGAGGGGATAATCTTTGCCTTCGTATGGAAAGAACTCACTGGAGATGAAGGCAACCCAGGAAGGCAGAGTCCAAAGATGGAGAGAGGGAAATCTCAAGGCCATTGTAGAGCACCTGAACCCTGCCTCACTCATCTTGGACCCCTCTCACGTGATGCACACATCCTATTTGCCCCCTCGTTGGGGCATTTTCACAAGTTGTCCCTTATTTCTGGAATGTTCACGCCCCACGGTTAGCTAATAACTCCATGAGCCCTGAGCTCAAAGGTCTTTTCCTTCCCTGAAGATCTCCCTGCTGGTTATTTTTAGGCTCTGTGTGTGTCTTCCCCCAGCGCTTTCTCCATTTGCAAGGACACGTGTGTGTGCGTGTGTGTGTGTGTGTGTGTGTGTGTGAGAGAGTGATGATCTGGTTAATGTCCCTCCTCCCCACTAGACGGGAAGCTCCCTGAGCATGAAGTCTTCTCTGTTCACCATTCTCTCCCCAGCACCTCCCACAAGCCTGGCACTTTGTAGGTACTTGGTGAATATTTTCTGAAGGAAGGCATCAGGGTCTCACTTGGGTTGAGGTCTACTCATCAGAACTCAGGCTTCTGGGTTCCAAGCGTGACTAGCTGGGACCTTGGGAAAGTCACCGACACATGTGAGTCTCAGTGTCCTTATCTGTGAAATGGGGATAATAACGGTGGGTCCCAGGGGTGGCGCGAGGATTCCAGGAGCTGTTATGTGCCAAGCACAGGAGCAGGGCCTGGCACACAGTCACACGGAGCAAAGGTAAGCGGTGCTTGTGCTGGGCAACCGCTTCTGGGAACAGTGACAGAACCAACCCAGTGTTGCCAAAGGACGGATGTCCCACTCTGGGCTCAGGATTTTTCAGGACAGTGTGTTCCCTCCTGTGCCCAAGCCAAACTCAAACAAGAATAAGAACAGCTACAAAGAACGCTGGTGGGAGCCGGGTTGGCTCTGCCCAGGTTTGGAGCCCACCGAGGCCCACGGATCCACGGACCAGCTATGTTCACAGACACATCACCTGGTGTCTAACGGGTCCCTGAATGCAGCACTTTTTATAATTTTATGCACTCAAAAGCCACTGGGGGATTTTTTAAAGTCCAAATTCTGACTCAGCAGGTCTGAGGCAGAGCCCGGGATTCTGCATTGCTAAGGAGTTCCCAGGGGAGGCCGGGTGCTGGCGCAGGGACCATGCTTTGAGCCGACAGGCAGACGCGCACTGGGAAGTGTTAATAATTCCCATTGTTCGGAGGAAGCTGGCTGGCTCCAGCGCCCTGCGCTATTTGAAAGAGCGGGTAACTGAAGGGGAAGGAAAACAACCTGAAATGGAAATAAATACTGTGCACCACAATCTCATTAATGTCTAAAATTAGATTAACATAATTAAAAATTTAAAAGCCAGATTAAAGCGTGTCACAGCCTGAAATCGAGTGCTGAGTTATGCTGCGGCTCTCTTCGCCTTTTCCTTAACGTTTTGTGCTAATGGGTACTTCAAAGACTACTGGGTTACATGTTGTTCTTTGTGATTTTTAATTATCACCAAACACACGCAGTTGGCCCTATTTTTGAGATGGCTCTCCCAGGACACAGCTACCATGACTTTCCAAAAATGTTCGAGCGCGGAGCCTTTGGCCCTGTCCTCTGACTGACACGTAGGCTCCCTTGAGGCAGAAAATGGAGGCTTAGTCACTCGACAGATGACAGGCGTGCACGTAATATGTGTCATGCCTGCCATGGTGACTGGCCTAAATATCATTAGGATTCCCATTTCATAAGTAAAGAAATTGAGATTCAGAGAGGTAAAGTAAGCTGCCTGGGGTCACACAGCTAGTTAGTGGAAGAGCTGGGATCCTGATGCAGCTCTGTCAAAGCAGCCATATTGTTTTCATGGCCTCTCTGAAGAACAAACCATCACGGGGTTCCATTTAAGAGGTGCACGCGTGTGCGTATGCACGTGGGTGCAGGCAAAATGGGGGAGGTGGCGCCAACAGAAAGGGAGAAAGAGCAATCGTTCAATCGTAAACGTCTGTCTCTTTGTTTTGCTCAAGTTGCCATACTGGACCCATTACCAACTGATATAATTTACAACACATTGGAACAGAATTGGACCAAGTGATCTGCTCCCTCCCCAGGTTCACAAAGCACTTATTAGCTCGGGCTCTGACGCTGGTCCTGTTCTTGTCCACCAGGCCATGAGCATCCTCAGGGTGAATATTACCTTGGCGACATTTCTGACTGCCCCAGCTTAACCCTGAAATGGAGAAAGACGTCCTTGAGACCCAACCTATCTTTGATGGGCAGCCGGGAAGAAGAGTGAGACCCTGAAGTCATCAGTCATTAAAAGCCAGGTCAATGAAAAACAAGTTTTAATGCTTCTCCGGAACGTCCCCAAGCGTGGGGCTGGAGGAGAGAAGAGGCGATGAGAGAGGCAGTAGGAGAGGCATCACGTGATAAATGTGGCTGCAAGAGGACCACGAGGAGGACCAGAGTCTGGGCACACGTGGGCGAGAGGGGAGGTTTTACGGCCGAGACATTAGGAAGCAAATTCCACATGCTGTTTGTTGGTAAAAGATGTATGTGTGGGGACTATATTTCTAGGGGCAATTATTTCATTAAAAATGACCTTTTTTCCTGTTATATGAATAATCTATTTGCTTTCAAAATTTAGAAAACTCAGGCTAAAAAACTGAACAAAAATTTAAACCTGCAGTTCCACCACCTAATAACTTTGTTACTATTTTACTGGGCATCCTTCCTGTCATCTAAAATTACATAATTATGATTTTTATATGAAGGGATCAGAGCCTGCACGTGGCTTTATTCGTTGCTTTTTCACTTGGCAATACAGCATTAACAGCTTTTGTGTTGGTTTCCTAGGGCTGCCGAAACAAAGTACCACAAGTAGGATGGCTTAAAACAACAGAAATATATTATTTTATAGTTTTAGAGGCTGGAAGTCCAAAATCGAGGTGCCAGCAGAGCCGTGCTAAAACCTGTAGGAGAATCTTTCCTGGCCTCTTCCTGGCTTCTGGTACTTTTCTGGCAATCTTTGGTGTCTCTTGGCTTGCAGCCACATTAACTCCAGTTTTGGTCTTTGTTACCTGACATTCTTCCTGGGTGTCCCTGTCTTCCCAGCGTATCTTTTTTTTTGGGGGGGGGTGGCAATAAGAAGGAGACACAATTCAACTTATAACAGCTTCCCTTGCCATTAAATGTTTTACAATGTGAGTTTTTAATGGCTATACAATATTCCATTTTATGGACATACAAATGTCCTGGGGTCAGTCCTCTGTCACACTGAACAAGCAATCTGCTACCTGTCCTTGTCCAGCCCTGTGCAGTGACTGCAGCCATCAGCCCGTGGACCTTGCTGGGCACTATCTGAATTAGTTACTCCTGATGAAAAAGGACCGTGGACTCAAGTTCTTTGAAAATCCTTTTAAACACAAGGGCAAGAGCAAAAAGGGAGCAATCACATAATCAGAACAATTCATCAGAATTTCCCCCTGGGTAGTTCTGCTTCATCCAGATTTGACCACATTTTGGAACACAACCACTTATAAGCAGCTCATTCATCAGTTAACTCGGCTGAATGCAACAGTTATTTTATCCAACCAGCTGTCTGACCGGAGGCAGAAAATGCCCAACCCAAGTTTTCTAAGATGCCGTCCATTATCCCAAAAGATGTTGCAACAGCTTAACATAAAAGCGGTTTCTTTTGTTTGTTGTTTTAAATCATGGAACCTCCCCCTTTTGAGCAGGAGAGCTTCAGAAGCACATCCTGACTCACACACAGAGCAACAGGACCGTAAGTGCTGCCTCTTACGGCTGTGAAGGGGTTTTCAAGCACACCCTCTCATCTGACTATCCAAATAACCCAGCCACGAGGGCAGGACCATTACTACCCAAGACTCCAGAATGTTGTGACTTGCCCAGACCTGCTCAGTTTATAACCACCACCACCACCAGCACAAACAGGGAGCTCAGCACTGTGTATACACAATCTTATTTAATCTTCTTATGTACACACATAAGAAGAAAGTGCTATATGTTCTTCCCTGCTTCTAGAGAAGAACAAACTAACCCTTAGGAAACACGCTATCTGGACCACATTCGCCCAGCTAGTAAGTGCCGGAGCTGGGTCTTGAACCCAGATGGCCTGCCTCCCCAGGCAATGTTTATAACCACAAAACTACCCCGCACTGGGCTAAGGCAGGCTTCTGACTCCGTCCCTGACTCCTGACTTTTTTTTTCCCCTCATGACCTTGTTCAGCAATGGCGGTTTATTTCTATTTAAAAATGGATGCCATGACGTCTGCCCTGGAGAGCACTGCCCCTCGCTCCACTGCCCCGACTGGGTGGCACTCATGTTAAGATTGGAAATATTATCTAGTGATTTTCCAGATCAAGGGAGTGAGTGCACCGTCACTTGGTAGGAGGGAATCTTTACAAGGATCCGTAGGGGCGCAAAGTGTTCGAGAATAGTCTTTAGAGGGATCTAGGTATGAACAATTTTGTGTGCATGCACATTTTTTCTGGGATTTAGTTTGCATCACTCCTCATGAGAATTTGTAAGGTCCTTGGGACTCAGAAAGAAACCAAAACCAACACAATTTCATATTCGTATGGTATGTTTTCTGGAAACTGCTGTTTTTTTTTTTTTTCTAATTGCAAAAAGTCGATTGCCTTTTAGTATTAACATCTCAGTGGACAGAGCGCTTAAAGAGACTTCCAACCCATGCATACAGCTACTGCTTAAGAAACTCGAGTAGGGAAAATGAGGATTTGTAGGGAGGGGCCTCTGCCCACTGGTCTGAGGAGGAAATAAGGGACGCGTGCAGTGGCCACGGAAGTTCGCCATCTAAACACGGTCACCCAGGGCTGTGCTGGGCTCTGCCTTCAGCGTACGCCTGGACCCTCCTCTCCTCCCCGTCTCCACTGCAAGCACCTTGCTCCCAGCCCCCCGCAACGGTCTCCCTGCTTGTACTCCTGGTCCCTTCTCTCCTTTGGTCTCCCAGAAGCTGAAATGATATCTAATCCTGCCCGCCCCTTTCTTGAAGCCTTCCAGAGATTTCCCACCGCTCTCGAATGCATAAGCTCACGTCTGCAGCCGCAGAACCGAACGACCTGCCCCATCCCCTACACTCTCCTCCTTCACCCCGGCTCCTGCCCTTGAACGTGCCCAGCTTGCTCTTTCGTCTGGCCTTTGCCCTTGCCGCTCTCTTTGCCCCTAGATCTTTTCGGGGTCATGCCCTTTTCACCATTCAGGTGTTTTTGAGGCCCTGCCTCCTCAGGGAAGCTTCTCTGGATCTCATCCCGAAGGTAAGTTAGTGTTTGCTTTTCGTCACAACCTTCATCACCATTAAAACATGATCTTTTTCTAAAATTATCATCCGGCTCACCCAGTAGGATGTACGTTCCATCGGGAAGTATCTGGAAACTCAAGTCCTCAATAACTATTTGCCCAGAAGGAAGGGATGGGTAGGTGGACAGGGTGGTCCTGAAGCTCACCAGGCCCCAGCTCCCTCCTGGGTGCCTGGAACAGACAAGTGTCCAAATGTTCCAGGTAAATGAGTCTCTCCTCCAAAGCATGGGAGGCTCATTCTCACCCCACTTAGCAGTGAATTATGTCACCTGCTGGTGAGGACGACTCCACGAGGTCCGTAATTAGTTCCCTGATTATTCACAATTGCAGCGATCATGGCTAACGGATGGTGTTCCCACGAAAACCTGCAGGAGAGCCAGGCCATTTGGCAGCGACTGCATTCCCAAGGAGGCAGGTCAATTTCCATTTGATTTGTTTAAAAATAACAAATAAACAATGGAGGGCTGCTTGCAAGGTTTGCGTTCCTCCTTTTCTGAAATTTGGGGAAAGGAGGCAGCTTGAAATGATCAGTTAGGACAAAACAGGCAGATCACATTCTCGGCTCAATCGGATTCCCCTATAATCACAGCTAATAACTGTATTTTTCTACTACTAAACAATTCTGTTATTTTGAAGGTAGCTACAGTGAGCTAGCTAAATGATACTTGGGGGCTGGCCATGGAGAAGACGCCTCCGAAATGCAGCATGATGCCCATTTTTTCCCACTTTGTTCTAATTTTGT
Source organism: Varecia variegata (assembly GCA_028533085.1). Classification (NCBI taxonomy): domain Eukaryota; kingdom Metazoa; phylum Chordata; class Mammalia; order Primates; family Lemuridae; genus Varecia; species Varecia variegata. The sequence goes on along the minus strand of CM052448.1, from coordinate 10,406,689 downwards.
CCCCGGCTCATGGGCGACCTGCTGACACTTGCAGGGAGAGAGGCCAGAGAGGTGTCCGGTGAGATTTCTTAAGAAACCCACAATTGTGCACCTTTCCCTGGAATACCAAGGGAAACAACCAATGTTTCCCCAGGATCATCAATTTAAAAAGCTTCTCTACCTCAATTAACTCTTAATCTGGGATCTTCCCTGACCACTGCTGTTCCCCAAATATCTAAATATGTTCTTTTCTCAGCTAAATCCTTCAGTGGCTTCCCACTGCCATTAAGTTGTGCCTGTACCAGGCCAAGCACAGTGGCTCACGCCTTTAATGCCAGTACTTTGGGGAGGCTGAGGCAGGAGGATGGCTTGAGGCCAGGAGTTTGAGACCAGCCTGGGCAACAAAGCGAGACTTTAAAGGGATCTATGTATGAACAATTTTGTGTGCATGTGCATTTTTTTGGGATTTAGTCTGCATCACTCCTCATGAGAATTTGTAAGGTCCTTAAGACTCAGAAATAAACCAAAACCAACACAACTTCAAAAAAAAAAAAGAAAGACGATACCATTCAGGTGGCACGCATGGCCCTGTCAGCCTGTCCCTTACCTACTTCTCTGTCCCCAACTTCCTCCCACCATCCCCAATTTCCTTTCCTTCATGTTTTGCTCCAGTGAATTATTATCTGCATGTAGCAGCATGATCAAGGTTATAGACTCTGGGAGCCAGGATGCCTGGTTCTCAGTCCAGCTCCACTACTTATCACTGTGTGACCTTGGGCAAGTCCCTTGACCTCTCTGAGCCTCTATTATCCCACATCCAGAATCTGGGGATAATAGAGGTATATTTGCCCTGTCAGATAGCTGCAGCTATAGATGCATTAATGACAGCTCAGAGCTGAGACAACAGTGGGCACGCGCTGAGTGCCCGGCAGAGGTGGGCTGTTAGCACGATTCCTCTAAGGAGCTTTTTTTCTCTTTGCACATGCTTTTTTAAAAATCATGATTACTTTTCCTGCCTCCAATCTTTTATTCTCTTGTTTGACTCATCTTTCTGTGTTCAGCTTAGACGTTACCTCTTCCTGGAACCCTTCCAGATGCCACATCTGTGGGTTGAGTACCTTTTCTTGGAGCCAAATGCACCTTCAACTTCCTCCAGCACAGACCCAGCCCCGGCGTGTTCGACCTGCCTGCTGTGTGTCTGTCTTGTCAACCGGGGTCTCTCAGCCTCAGCATGGCTGGTGTTTGGTGCCACACCATTCTCAGTTGTGGGGGACCGTCCTGTGCATTGTGGGATGTTTAGCAGTGTCCCTGGCCTCTACCCACTAGATGACAGTAGCATCCCTCCCCCACCCCCAGCTGTGACAACCAAAAATATCTCTAGACATGGCCAAGTGTCCCCGGGGTAGCCAGAGGGCGGGTATGAAATCGCTCCTGGTTCAAAGTGCTGCACTAAACCGTAAGTTCTGCGAGGCATGAACTGTGTCTTTCTCAGCCTAATTTCCTAGCACCTGGAATAGCACTAAGGACTTATTTAGTCCTTAATAAATGTCTGCTCAATTGCGATTCTAAACTGAGTAGCAACGCAAATCCCAGGCTACAATCAGAAAACCCGAGTTCCCCTCCTGGCTGAGCTGCGTGGCCCTGAGTGGGCTTGAGTTCGGGCAGCCTTGTGTGGTCCCAGAGAGCAGGATTCGCACCACCGGGGAGTTTGCTAGAAAGGGTCATTCTCTGCCCCCCCCCCAACACACCGACCCAGTGAATCGGAATCTGGGGGTGGAGCCCTGAAATTTCGTGTTTTCACGAGCTCTCCAGGGGTTTCCGATTCATGCTTCCACGTCCTCACCCCGGTTGGTCTCAGCGTGCACCTGACGAGCTTTCTAATGCCAGGATGCCTGGGAGGCTGGGTTCTCCCCAGCCCATCTGCAGGACAAGGTCTGGTGCTGAGCTAGCCCTGGGTATTTTTCACCTGCCTCAGTGGATTCCAAAGTACACAGAGCGGGGATTGAGATGTTCGTTCTCCGCGCAGAGGCTGTTCTACATCTCTGTGCCTCCCAGGTCAAAGCTTTCGGGAATTGCATTAACTCTTTCAGTCCACCAGAGGGCCGTTTACAGCGCGAAGAAGGGGCAGGGTTATGATTTCAGGGCAGGGGCACAGAGAGTCACCGACCATAAATGCACAGGTGGAAGAGGGTGTCCGAGACCCTCCTCCCTGGCTCTACCTTGAAAAATACCAAGACCAGAGTAGGAAGCACCAGAAGTGACTCCAGGCCTTTATTCATGCTCTCGCAGCAATCCTGGGCCAGCAAAGAGGGACAGGCAAACCCTAACCAGGATTCTCCACTGCATCCACTAGTTGAAAAGCCATGTTCAAGAATCTTCTAACAAAATTTATTTTTTAAATCCTCTGCGCTCATGAAACCTTCTTCATTCAGAAGGTGCCTGCAGGTTAGTGTACAGCAGTGGGCACGAAGTCAGACACACCTGTGTGTTTCTGAGCACGCTGCTTCCCTCCTCTGGACCTCAGATCTTAAGTGGGGGTGACAAAGCTTAGCTGGCTGGGCTGCCGCGAGGGTCAACATAGGTGAGCGGGTGAAACGCCAGCACAAAACAGTTGCTCAGTAACTCAGTCGTTCTCAAATACACCCCCGGACCAGCAGCAGCGTCACCTGGGAACTTAGGAATGCAAATTTTCAGGTTCCACCCTAAACATACTGAACAGGACACCTTGGGGTTAGAGTAAATAACTTAGCCTCTCTGAGCCTCAGTCTTCTCATTTACAAAACCAGAAGAGTAACAGTACCTGTATCTCAGGGACCCGCCGTAAGAGTTCAACGAGAAATGACTGCAAACTTCTTAGCACAGTGCTGGCATTTGGTGAGGGCTCAGGAAACAGTAGCCACTCTTGCTATTACAATCATTATTATCTTCGAAGCTCCCTGCCCCGTGCGAGCATTGGAAAGCAGCTTTCGTTAACACTCTGTGCAAATATCTTTTGTTGAACTTTGCAAAATGCCACATTTTTGCTCACAATGCTCCCTGTGGACTACAGTGTCCAGAACAGGGGTTACAGTCTACTAATATGCCCTGCAAATACCTCGACCAGCTTTATACCTCATTCAGAGAGACGCTGTCGCTCAGAGCAATACAGCTATTTCTTGCAGGGTTCCGTCCTGGACTGTGATCTATTTAACTCCATCCAGCTGTCAGAAAGACTGGCTTTCCCTCCTCAACCAGGAATAAGGAAATGGGCTTGGGGCAGGGAAAACAACAAACAGCGGACAGGCCTTGAAAAACATTCCACTCAAGGCCTGAGGAAGTGTAAAAGATACTGGGGGAGGGAAACTGAGTCAGCTGTGAGTGGCTTTGCAGCGGCAGCAGAGAACTTTCTAGATGGATCAATGGAGGCAGAGGATTGTCTGATGTTTGGGGACATTTGATGGGGGATGGAAGAGCTGGATTTTTAGGGTGGGAGAGGGGAAGGTGGAAATGAAATTTACCTTTATGCGTTGCAAGTTCCAAAGATCGGGGTGAGAAATGGAGACTCCTTAGCCGGAGACAGTTTACCCTCAGCAAAAGTGGCCTTTCCCTCCTTCTCCTCTCTGGCAAGGGACTTTTCTTCCTGCTCACATCTCCTGAGTCTCCTCAACTGGCTTCGGCATCTAACACCCACCTTTCCCTGAGCGTTTAACTGACCGTCAGCTAAAAGGAAATTGCCTGGCAGTGTGGCTACCTATAGTTAGCGAGGGTTGAGAATGCAAATGCCTTGAGAGCCAGGAATTTACCTGCAATGTGTGAGGGGACAGCATGTGGTTGACACTGAGAAGGACTAAGCGATGCATACCTCACCTAAAAGCATTTCAATATAAACATACGATTTAAAGCCAATTCCATTGATAAACAAATTAAATATGGGATGTAAATATACAATGCACATATTGCCTGTATGACTTCAACACACCATAGCAATACCAATGGCGGCGCGGAGCTAGACTCCAGCTGCTGTGGCCTCACATGAGGCTGTGTTTCTTCCCTCCTCCTGGGAAGCAATTGTTTCCATCAGATGAAGAAGTGGCCCTGCGCTGCTCTAAGTGGTTCTGACAGGGATGTGTTCAAATGAGAATTGGACCAAGCTGGTCAAGAACTGGTGATGAGCTTAGAAAGGTTGGGACCCTCCCCCTGTGACGAAAGTCCTTCCCCAAGCTGTAGCTCCCCAGCCTAACAGTGCTCCCCGGCATTTCAAGAAATCCATTCGGCATGAAGTCTGAACCTGGCTCTGCTACTTTTAGGTGCATGACCTTGAACTTGTTTTCTTAATGTCTGCGTGCTTCAGTTTCCTCATATGGAACATTGGGACAATTACACTTATCTCTTGGAATTGTTAGGAATCAAAGACATGACAAAGGGTCCAGCAATGTGCCTGGTACACGATGGACTTTCAACCAATATTTCTTACTGGTATTATAATTATTATTTATTACTACTACTACTACCACCACTACATTACTCCAAAAATATGATCCAGGATGGGTCTATCCAATGGCAGGATAAATCATTAAGAATAGAGGAATAGCAGGCTACAGAATTTTAGGAGAATGTGTTATTCTTAGGAGACGGATGCTGAGGTGTTAGGGGAGAAGCATCGTATTTAATAACATATGCAATGTACTTTCAAATAGTTCAGAAAAACATCTGCATCTGGGGAGAGAGGGAGAGAGAGAGAAGCAGAGATAGCACAGAAATTGTCGTGTCAACACTTCTGAATCTCAGGGGGAGGACAGGCAGGTGGTCACTATGCCATTCTTTCAGACTCTGTCTGGAGCCAGACTTCTAGGTTCAAATCCCCACTCTCCCACTTACTAGCTGTGTGCTGACTTCTGGCAAGTTACGTAAACACTCTCTGATTTTGTTTTACCATCTTAAGATGAGAATCATTAGAGCACTGAACTCATAGGGTTTGTGCGAGTTGAAATGAGTTTAATGTGCTTGGAACCATTTCTTCAACCCAGTAAGTGATCAATAAACATCAGCTCCATAGTTAGCTGTTTGTGACAGGGAGATGCACAGATAATTAGTGCGTGGATAAATGGATGGGTGGATGAATAGATGGGTAGCTGGAGAGAGATGGGTAACTGATGGGGAGAGGAGGGAAGGAGAACAGAAAGATGTACTCATAGTGATGAGGTCACATGAGATTTTTCATTTTATTCTTCGTATTTTTCAGTGTCCTCCAAGTTTTCTGCACTTGGCATAATTCACTTTATCAACAGGGTAGAAGTTATCACAAATACCTACATAAATTACGCAATGCTCACACCTGCATTCCGGCCCCTTGTGGGCACGGGCAGGAGCTCAGAGCGGCAGCCCTTGTGAGACTTGGTACAATCACTTGGCACCCAGAGTAGAGGTGCCCTTGTGTCCTTCCATCTGCTCCTTCCCACTCAGGAGGCCGCCTCCCTCCAAAGTCAATTTCAGGGCCATCTCCCGCTAAGTGGTGCCCTTGTGGATATGGGAGTCCTGTTCGGCCGAGGATGGAGCCTCCCTGATGGTACTGCATGTAGAATAGGCCGGCGCCTGGCTTGCATTTTAAACACATTCCGCACCATTAGGCAGTCCTCATCACTCAGCGGACTGACGGCCGTGTCGCGGGGCCTCGGGGCCCAGCGGCGAGCTCAGCCCGGCCATTGGGCCGGGGCGTCCTGCCAAGAACCTTCAGCTGAGAAGCAGCCACTCTTAGGTTACCACGCACCAGTGGGGCGACCCGACGAGGAGAAATCAGCCTGGTGTCCACCCTGTGCGACTCCAGATTAGAGAGCCGGCCATGAGGAGCATCGCACGCAGCCACTGTCCTCGGGGCACAGATTCTATCTCCCGGATTAATCAGCACTTCCGTTTTCATGTGCTGTCTCCAACTTGCTCAAACACTGCAGCCATCTGGGCCTCTTTTCCTTTCTCCAACACACCTGGAACTTTTTTTTTTTTTTACTTGACATAAGCGAATCCTTCTCCCTGGAACATTCTTCCCTCTGCTGGTCCCTTCTCACTGCTCAAGTCACCTCCTCAGGAAGCTCCCCTGGATCACGCCCCCACTCATCTTTTATCTCAATACCGTTTCCCCCTTTCTGTGTCCCTTAGCATCCTCATTGGTCAACGGGGATAACAGTTGTGCCGGATGTTTTCTATTTGTCCATCTTTCCCACCCTGTGCCATGCTCCTTTGGACTGATCAGTGCGTTCCCGTGTTCTCTGGCTGGATTCCGTCAATGAGAGGCAGGCAGAGTGGACACTAGGCTATTCACAATCAGGGCATCAGCTTAGCTGGTTACCTGCTTCCCTCCTCCCCTGCTGGGCAGTGGTGTGTGCACCTCTTCCTCCCAAGGTCCCTGATGGGCAGCCTTGTCCTTGGTTGTGAAAACCACCCCTCCTCTGCTCCTTCAGCACCGATGGCAGTGACAGCTCCCCAGCAGTGCTAGCCCTGGGGTGCCTCACTGACCCTTGCTGGTTTCCCTTTCATCCTACCCACACTGTTCAAAATGCTCCCTTCATTGCACTCGCCTTGGTGGCCCCTTGGACTGTGCCATCTGCCTCCTACGGGACCCTGACCCACACAATAGTAGTACCTATCTCACAGATTGCGAGGATTAAATTGCTTTCAACACAGGATGTATAGAAAGTGCTAAGATTATTATTAGCTATTATTTCCCTTACTCTCACACATCACATTTTGCACTTACTTTAGTGCCGATTGTTGACCAACAAGTTGCATGAAGAGGTTGTCCATGTCTGTGTCTGTTCGGTCAACCTTGTGATGGCCCCGTGCCTGGTCCACAATAGACCCTCAAAAAATGTCTGATGAGTGAATGAAGGAATGAATGAGGGCTGGTTTTTGCTTTTCAAAGCACTTTTACATATTATGTAGAATTGTGTGATTGAGCAAATATTAGATTGTTTTTCTGTTATAAAGAAAGCAATTTCACAAAGTTACCTTACATTTCCTCTTTGACCCATGAAGAATATAACCACAATTTAATAAGTAAACTGAGAAGAACGAAGGAAAGAGTAGGAGAATAAATGCTGTCTGAGAAGCTACTGTGTGCCCAGGCTCTGCCAGCATTTGATGGACGTGATTTAATTTAATTTTCACAATGATCATCCTAACAATGTAGCATCAGCATGCTCTAGTTCACACACACAGAACCTGGGATAGAGAAAACTTCAAGGACTCACCCAAGGTCACAAAAGTTGCAAGGTGGCAGGAATGGAATCCAAGGCCAGTGTATTTGACTCTAAATTCTGTGCTTTTCCCACACAGCAATTTTCCCACTACATACCCTAGAGAGTCTCTCACACTACATGCGCACAAGGAAATGCATACAAAAATATCTGCTTGTAATAGCAAAAAAAAAAAAAAGTAATTCCACATGTCTACCAGGGACAGAAAGGAAAGATACTCTGGAATATTTAAACACTGAAATAATATATGGCTGTGAATGTGAATGAACTAGAGGTGCACATATCACCTGTCACGTGGAAGAAAAAACTAAGTTTGTAGGAAACTTAGGAAAAAATAAACCATCAAGTAATACATTAGTATAACACCATTTTATATCAAGGTTTACAAATATACGAAACATTACTATGCATTGCTTAAGCATACAAATATATCATAAAAGTGCTCAAGTTCAAGGGATCATCAACACCAAATTCAAGACTGTGGTGGAAGGGGTGGGAGTGATACTATAGGAGAATAGCCAAGGGGCTCAGTGGTTCCTGTGATGTTTTCCTTAAGCTGGGAGGGTGTTTGTTGTATTTTTTTATACTTTTTTTTTCTAGCAGAAACACTTCATTTGTAAAAAAAAGTGGTGCCTTGCCTAAGGACACCTAGCTGGTTAAGAGTGGAGCCGGGCAAGTACACATGCCTTGTGACCCCTGGTTCACTGCTCTTTCCCCCACAAGGAACTATCCAAAAAGCACAGTGATTATCCCCATTGTGCAACTTGGCAAGAAGAGAAATGCGATGTTGAGTAATCCTTATCTTTGCCTCCTTCCTTCCCTCAGTTTTGCCTCACCATCACCCTTGACATCTTCTTTCAAGTTGTTCATGTTGCCCTGTATCCCAGAGTATGGTTTGGTTTCTGCATGGCTTCAGTTCAAAAACGAGGAACTTCTTTTCATTGACTCAATTAGAGAGTCCCTAAAAGATTAGAGAAAAGTAACCATCCCTATCAAGAAGCTGGCACGACTGGCTTTCTTGAGTGCCTGCCCAGTGGTCTTTCAGTGCTAGCAGAAACTGTCTCCTATAACAGAAGCTGAAATGGTAGCTACTAGCTTTCCCAGCCTTCCTATGGCATGGCCAGTAACCTTCTCTACAAAAAAGGGAAAATCATCTTATGAGGGGTTTCTGGGATATATACCCTTTGTTGGTAAAAAGAGAGAGATGCAAGAAGAAGGCTGCCTTCTCTTCTCTTTCTGCTTTATGTACTGCCACGTGAAATGTGATGTTTGGAGCTGTGGCAGCCACCTTGTGATCATGAGGAAAGAAACAAGAGAGCATCATAGAGAAGCTATTGATGACCTGACAAGTAAGCTCTGGAGTCACCTACCTCTGATTTTCTTTGTAAGTGGGAAAAAAATTAATTGATGTTGTTAATTCACTTTTACCCCAGAGTTCTCTTACCAGCAAACAAAAGCGTATCATCTGATTGTCCTTAGGAAGGAAAGATAAGCAGATCTGTTGTCTAGGTACAAATTATCTAGACATAAACACTTAGATGTGATCTGTCAAAAACCATAAATAGAAGCTTGCCAGTCCCTTGCTTAGAAGATTCCATGACTCCTTTTTCTTTGATTAAGAATCAAAATCTTTAACAAGACCTTCCTGCCTGGTCTGGACCAACTGGTCCCCACCTGCTTCCAGTGTCACCTTTGGCCACCTTCTCCATATGACTCACAATGCTCCCACACATTAATTTTGTTGTTGTTTTGTTTTGTTTTCGTTTCTCTAGTTTGCCAAACCCTTGTCAATTCAGGGCATGTACATAAGCTTGTCCCTCTACCTGAAATGCTCTTTTCCCTGCCTTTTCCCAAATCTTCACTTCTCACCTTAAGTATGACTTCTTCAGGGAAACCTAACCATTATTTTTATCTCATACCACCTTGTTTTTTCGTTCATAGCCCTAATCACATTTTATATTTACTTCTTTTTCTGTGCCTTTAGGTTTCTTCAACCCGTCTCCATCAATAGAATTTAACTCCATTGGGACAGGTGCTGAGTTGGACTTCAGCGTCCCTCTGCTCCCACCCCAAATATTTGCCATTGCCCCATTTCCTCAAAGGGAAGAGCTGAGCAGATCCCCCAATTCTCTCAACTAGTCAAAATGATAAATGCTGTATAGTATCATTAGGATGCCTAGTCATCGCCTCTAGTTAAATTTAATGTCCATAGGCTGGCATTTAAGATTCCCTCTAAGTAATCTTTTTTATTCATTCAACCAATGTTTATCACAAACACCTACTAAGTTCTAGGCACCATTCTAGGGAATAAACTGCCTCACTAAGTAACCTGCTATCCAAACCATCTCATCTCTACTCACACCACTCAAGTTCATCTCTAAACCACATACTGGCTACTATTCTTTCTATATTTTTTACTCAAACTCTTTCTTTGGCTAAAAATACCTTCTACTATGCATCTTCCCAATAACTTCTTACCCATCTTTTCTATCCCACCCTCCATATTTTATTCAAAAATATTTATTAAGCACCTTTTATGTGCTTTTATGTGTGTTCTGGTCTCTCTCCTAACACTGGAGACTCCTCAGGGGACACAGGGCATGTGTTGTTCTTGGTTGGACCTACACGATGTCTGACACATAGTCAGTGCACATGATCTGCTGAATAGAGTCATCACAAACTTATAGTCTTTTTGCCTTCAAGGCTTAAAACATCTGAGCCAATTTTCTCCAAATATTTTTGATCATGGACATCTCCCTCAAAAAAAAAAAAAAGTGAATGGGCATCCCAGTATTGTACTGAGATATACACACACACACACACACACACACAGGATATGTTGAATTATATACTCTGTAAGTAATAATGCACAAAAATAGACATTGAAAGCATGAAATAAAAAAGTGCAGATGAATAGAGATTCTGATGTTTTTATCCAGCACTCCGGCGGATCAAGTTGCCCACCTGCACTTTGCAGACGGCTCAGTTTAACCTCAGAAGATGGGTGACTCTAGCACACATGGCAGGGCTGTGAGTATCTTCTGGGAAAAGCAAGGCATTTTGGTCACAACGACAGAGACAGAGAAGTATTTGGCGTGAGGCTTCTACATCTGTTGTTTCCCAGTACCCTGCCCTCTCTGTTCTTTAGTGCTTCCTTGGATCTTGCTCCTTGAAACAACAGGATTAACTGTTTTTTCCTCCTCTTTTTTTGCTTCACCCATTACCTGGGATTAAGCAGCAGGCTGCAGAGCTGGGTTGAATTTGGGATCTGGCTAGGAAGATACCAGGCCCCTCTCTGTCCTGGGTTTTTACCGCTGATGAAGCAGCAACTTTTACTGCTCAAGGGAGGTGGGGGATTTCTGCAAACGACTCATACTTCGGAAAAAGCAAGCCTGCCAAGAGACATGTCTAGATACTGTTTCCTTTGATGTGTCATAGCCATTTACAAAGAGCCCCGCCATTGCCTCCCCCACCCACTGACTCCTTATGTGCAAAATGAGATCCAGCTGCTTCCCAGGGTGTCTCCAACCAGCCACCCACCATCTCTGGTGGAAGCAGCCTTTTTAGAAACTGCCCAGCCTGTGTCTCTGGCGCCCTGGGCCTGGCACATCATTAAGGCCTGGGGCTTCAGCAAACGCTCTGCCAAGTCCTCCCCTCCCCACCCACCCCTTGCAGTGGCAGGGGCTTGGGAATAAAGCCATCACGTGCCCTACAGAGGTAACCTGCTCTCTTCCTGGTCTGGGCCCTGCATGTTAGTGAACAACCATCCCAGTTTCCCTGGGACTGTCCCAGTTTAGCACTGAAGGTCCCACGTTCTGGGAAATCCCTCAGTCCAGGAAGGACCAACTGCATAATCTGCAGGGCCCGATGCAGAATAAAGGCTCAGGGCCCTTCTTGAAAAGTTATGAGGGATGTCAAGACTGTGACAACAGAGCATTAATCCAAACGTGGTGCCCTTCTGTGCATGGGGACCTGCGTGCGTGCACAAGTCACACACTCACGAACCCAGCCCTGGTCCCAGGCAACCCAGGACGGTTGGTTGGTCGCTTCACTCCCAATACAGAGATCCAGAAAAGAAAATGTATTGTTGCTTCCACACGGTGCTGCTGAGACAAGACCTCTTGCTCTGACCTTCCACGCATGCTCCCCACCACTGCCAGAGCCTTCTGAAACACGCGATCACACCACTCCACAGCTTAAAGCCCCTCAACGCCCTCCCCACCTACGGTTCTCTCAAATACTCTTAAATGTGAGTAATAGTGATAATAACACAAAAATTGCAGACTCCTACTATTGACTTAAATTATTTTTACTGTACCATTGCTTAAATATGTACCAACATAAAACACAGCATAAACTTTGTATGCTAATAGCTCTTATACAACAGTAAAGTTGAATTTATAAATTAAAAAATATAAGACTTGAGAACCAATAAAACTCAAATTAATAACATTAATTTAATGGGATGGATGAGTTTGTTTTGCCAATACTACAATGCCCTTTGCAGAGTGATCATGGCCTCGGGTTGGCCGCTGTGATGTAGATTCTTTTTCACAGAGGTTGTTTTTTATTATCTGGTCCCAGGATGGTTCAGTTCTTCCATTTTCTTCTCTTGGACCAAGCTGGGATACCCGTGTTTAAACGCCGTGCCCTGACACTATTGGAACCTCACCTGACACGAAACCACCTTTTAGGTTTAAATCCACCTCTGTTCTTTCCCCATTAACTCATGATGGTGAAAGACGTACTCACTGGTGCCGGTGGGCTCAGAAATATTAATGCGAACATAGGCACTGAAATCCCACTGCATGATTTCTGTTAAGTTTTACTTCCGTATGTGCACTAAGTGTTGATCCATTAATACCAATTCAGTAGTGAGTACATGTGGGGTTTGTTTTTCCATTTTTGCAATACTTCACTTAGAAGAATGGTCTCCAAGCAGGTGGGAGGGGGGAGGAGAGGATGGGTAAATTCACACATAATGGGTACAATGCACACTATCTGGGTGATGGACGCACTCATAACTTCGGCTCAAACTGTGCAAAAGCAAATTATGTAACCAAAATGTTTGCACCCCTGTGATATTCTGAACTTAAAAAAAATACCATTGCAGGGCCAGTTTATAAGCAGGCCAGCCAAATGATGTAAAAATGCTTATATTAATTTAAAACTTATCATTGAAATAAGAAGAATAACAATAATTAGCATTTGTTGAGCAGCTACTACGTGCCAGGCACTGTTCTAAGTGCTTGGCATGTAATAACTTATTTAATCCTCACAACTCTGTAAGACCAGCACTATTATTATTAGCATATTACAGATGAGAAAACTGAAGCTCACAGAGGTGACAATGACTTGTCCCAAGTCCTTCACCCAGAAGGTTTGTAAGAAAAGCCCTCCATGTGAACGCACAGACCTCTGTTAGGCGTAAGTAGTCTTGCAGGATTCTGGGCTCTGGTCTGGGATCACTAGCTCACAGAATGAAGTTCAAGCTCATGAGTTTTGGCAACAGAGGGCTTTATTCATCTCACCTATTGACCTCTCATGGTTATCTCTTGCCTCCCCCGGCTTCTCGCACCTCTATACTGCTGTGCTTACCTGAAACTCCAAGAGGACCTCAAGCTCTCTCATCCTTTTCTCTTACCTTTGCTTAGAAGTCTTTCCTCTGCCTGGAATGTTCTTGCCCTTTCCCACCCAGAAACTGACCCCGTGTTCTTCAAGATGCTCAGGGGCACCTCTCTGGGATGTTGTTCCCCAATACAGTTGACCTGGAATCATGCGGGTCCACTTATACATGGATTTTTTTTCCAGTAAAAGTTACCCTGAGTGTGCCTGCTTCTCCTGCCTCCCCCCTCCCACCTCCTCTACCTCTTCCACCACTGCCATTCCTGAGACAGCAAGACCAGCCCCTCCTCTGCCTCCTCCTCCTCAGACCACGCATTGTCTCTGCACTTTACAGACAGGAAGCTGATGCGTGGAGAAAATGATGAATTCTCCATGTTTGTACCAACGGTGGCAGTACCTGCATAGGGATCCAGATTCTATGCCCTGAGCTATGGCACCTTACTGCCTCTGTCACTTCAGGAGAGCCAGTACTGGGGATGGTGCCATGCCCACACCATGGGCAAGCTGAAAGTACACAGCATCAGAAACTGGAGAGTGGGGAATGATATGAAGCTAGTTCATAGTAGAGTAGACCATGTGTGCAGACAGAAGAAAAGACAGGACAAAAACCAGCCCCAGGGACAGAGGCAGAGAAACTCCTCCATCCTCAGTTGCCCCCATCCCCCAGTCACTGCTCAGCCACTGACTGGACATCTTGTGTGGAGCCGAAGGGTCTCCCATGTACATTTTCCATTGCCTTTTTTTTTTTTTAAACCTGACTCAGATTGAGTGACATTTTTTTCCTTGTCACCAATACTAAAAAACCCAAAACACTGGAAATCCACCAGCCCCAGTGAAATCTAAGGCCCCACTGATATGCATTTTCGCTGTACCTAAAAGGAAGCTTACCTGACGGTTCACCATACAATATTTGGGTCATACTTATGCTAAAGTTTTTAAGCATAAGTGTGTCTCATGCAATACTTAGAACATACTTATACTAAAAAAATTATTTGCTGTTTATTTTAAAATTCAGATTTAACTAGATGCTCTATATTTTATCTGGCAACCTTACCCTGGAATCATGTGAGAAATGCAGAATCTCAGGCTTTACCCCAGACCTGCTAAATCAGAATCTGCATTTCATCAAGATGCTCAGGTGATTCCTGTGCATGTGACAGTTTGAGAAGTCTGACTGAAAGATGAATGAAAGGCAAACTAGAGACACTATAGCAGCAGCTCTTTGTCATCAGGGACCCAAACTCTTCCCATCTTTCACTCTAATATCTTTACCTCATGGTTTCCATCCTCAGTGTCACTTCATGGGCCAAGAGAGCTTCCGGGGTTCTCCCCACAGGTCTGGCCTCCAGATAGAAGCAAAGGGAAAATATTAAGAGCCATTTCCCAAAGGCCCCATAAAATGGCCCCCACTTACATCTCATTAGCTGCTCCTACCTGCAAGGGAGCTGGGAAATATAGTTTTTCAGTTGGGCCCAGGGAGCTTCTGTGACTTAGGTGTACGTGTGTGGGATTGATATTCAGCAGATGGAAAGTCTCTGCCATTCCTTCACCCTGAGATGTACAATTAAGAAGATGTGTTCAAGTTGATTTGGGGGGCCCAACCAAGACAAAGGGGCAGCAAAGGGCAAAAGACCCCTGAAATAAGATGACTTTAAAGGAAGGGGGGTTCTAGCTCTATTCTAGACCTGGAGTAACTATAGTACTCAGCTCAAGAATGGAGTCTATGGTTTTATAGAGAGAGATATTTTGAGTATAGGCTTGCCACATGCGTGAAGCTTGGGCAGACACAGACACTGTGACACTGTGCTTGTGCTGCACAGAAGAATGGCTGATGTCAGGAGTGCTAGCTGTAATCTTGCAAGACTAAACACAAAACACAGCTGGTTATGCTGAACCCCAAAGGAAGTGGGACTGCTCTCCCTCGAAGAACCACTATAGCTTCTGCTGGGATTTAGGTTACAAAGGGGAGTGTCACTGCACTGCACAGAACCAGTCTTCAACAGTGACATCTTGTGGCTGCAGGAAGCAATAGCAGTGACAGACCGATCAAGCCCTAACACTCTATGCTCATCATTGAAGATACCTGAGTTACCTGATTCCCTTTAGACTACCATAAGCCCTGTAAGTTTTAGGACCACTGAAGATGGTCCTAAATGGAGTACCCAGTGTCTCACTGGTAAAGATGTTCAAGCGTTTAACTGAAGACAAAAATGAGATGTGAACATATTTGCACTCAGACTAAGGAGCAGAGAAAATCAGCACCATACAGGGATGGTAAAGAAGATATTTTTGATGAGGACAACATTTAGGTGCCCCTCAGATCTAATCCTTTAAGTTGGATTAGTCCAAACTCAGCTACTGTGGGATCTTTTCAAGCCAGATTTCTCTCGAGTATGCCAAACTGGATGGATTCAGGGTTTGTGGATGTTGGTTGTATACCATGCCAAAACACACTTCCAATGCAAGAAGTGTTTCTCTTCGATTAGCAGTTGAGCATGGCAGGCAAGTCCTGACTGCAATCAGCCTGTGCCATACTACAGGGTTTTATTAACAAACTGCCTCTCTTTAAGTGGCATTCCTTTTGAAGCAATTTGCAGAAAGAGATAAAAATCCCCTGTGCCAAATTATGACTCCTCCTGGAGGGATATGCAGGATTCCCACTTATTCTCTTCTTTGTGGGGACGTCAGCAGATGTGAGCCTGGAAGTGTGAGAGATGGCATGAAATTTCTGCCTCCTGGCAAGGGAGGAGACTGATTGCATGAGAAGTCACCGTGGGCTGAATCTGAAGGCTACACCAAGTGGCATCAGCGAGAAGAGGGAGGTAAAGACCCCTGTCTTGCTGCAGGCAAAGTACCAGGTTAACCAAAAAATCAAAAACCTAACCAAAATGAGACAAAGCTAAAAAGCAAAATTCACTTTCTTTCTCTGCATGTAGTTAGAAGAGGGAGAGGAAGAAGGAGAAACAGAAGAAAAGAAAGGGAGGGAGGAGGAGACCTGAAGGACTGAAATATATAATTGTGCAAAATCCTGCAGGTTCAATGTCAGGGACCCATCAGTTGCATGTGGCTTCAATTTCCTCTGAAGTCCATGTGTGTTTGAACAGAAGACAGAAGAAGGGTAGAATGGAAGGAAGCCCTGAGTCTCATTGTTTCCCTCAAAACGGAGCTTTGGATATTTTTGGACACTCCCTCTGGGTTCCCAGTGCCTGGGGAATTCAATCAGTGGTGGATAGTAAGTCCATTCTCTGGAGAGAAAGGGTTTTCAGATGCCTGAACATGGATCTCAGAGTCTCTAATGTCAACAGAGATTGCAACCAACTGGCATCTGCTTTTTAAAAAGGCCCTGAATCCAGGCTGTCTGGAAATTAAAGAGGGAGCCCAGCTCATGGCTACAGCTTGTTGATGTGATCACCACCCATGACCGGCTCTGGGTATCTCTTCTAAAACATGCCAGCAACTATGTCTTCATTTTGTTGACGCAAATGCAGGTGCTGGTTTGGTTTGGAGGAGGCAAGCTTTGTTTCTGGCCTTCCACAGCCCCCTCCCTCCCAGAATTCAGGATGAGAGTCAATGCTTTGAGCGCAACCTCCCTGACACCACATGACTCACTCCGTCCGTCACCTTTCTGACCACACTTCCCCCACGTTCCCTGCACTCCCACCCAACTGGCCTCTTCATAATCCCTCGAACATAGCAGACATGCTCCCACCTCAGGGTCTCTGAACTTGCTGTTTCCTCTGCTTGAAATTCCCCTCCTCCAGACGCACGGCTCGCTTTGCACATCCTCGGCTCTCACCTTGAACATCACCTGCCCTGACAGCCCTACCTAAAGTCTGAAACTGCCCATGGCTTCCTAACTCCCTTGTCTACTTTATTTATTTTTTCCTCTTAAGTGTTTATGCCTATCTAATGTAGTATATAAATTACCGGTTTAACTCACGGGGATGAATTTGGTCTTTTCCCTTCCCTCCTCAATCCCCAGTGCCTAGGACAGAGCCTGGAACATGGCAGGACTTTCATAATCATTTGTTAAATGAACTAAGAAGTGAACTAATAAACGGGAATGAGCATTCAGCAATCTGAAAAGCTGACATTGTGGGAGAGGCTGAGTTAGCAGTCAGTGGAGCGCTGGGGCTAAAGTTGGCTCAGTTTCATTTCCGTGAGGAACCTCCCAGTGTACCTGTTAACATAAGCCCACCTTGGGTCACAAGGAAGACCCAGGGACCGACAGCCGAGGCCAGGACTCCCTGGAGATGGCATCTGCCTCCTGTGATGCTGCAGCTTGATCAAAGCCACAGGTGGTGCCCCTAGGGCCCTTTGCCTCAACCTGGCATCCAGGTCCCTCTGCAGCCTGTTGCCGATCAGCCTTTATATCCATGTTGCCAGTACTTGTCTATCTGATATTCATTCATCCAACAGAATGTCTCAAGTTTACGTTCAAAAAAATCCACCCCCAGTTTGCATTCAACCCCATTATATAGTCTTGCTTGGTAGAATATTTAAAACCCCTTTTAGCTTTCAGAATTCTACCTTTTAGCTCAACTTCCCCACCTTCTAAGTGGAGATTCATGAGGTCCCACAGTTTGAGAGGCTCTGCTTTCCCTCTCAGGGGTTTCTTGACACCAAGGGCCCTTGAATCTACGAAGAATGACTGAGTTTTCTTTGGTGGCATTTGTTGGCATTACATCACACAAAGCATAATCCCACAGCCCAGCAGCAGCAGTGTCTAACCGTACATCATTTAACCCACAATGCACATTGGCATATCCAACATACAAACACACTGACACACACACAAACATAAACACACAGACATGCAGAATCAAATACACTCAACGCAAGGCACAAACACATAAACATACACAAGTGTAGACACAGGAAGCAAACATCTGTAAACTGCATTTCTTGGTGTAAATTCAACTAAGCTTTCTGGAAGATAACATTGAAAGGCATCAACAGCTTGTTGCTTGAGGGAAGAGGCATAGATTCTTTACCCTAATAGGTAGTTCTTTTCCTTTTTCTTTCTTTAGGATTAGCTGTCTTGACCAAATTAAACTCTTGCCTTAGCTTTATGTTGAAATAATCTTAGCTTAAACTTGTATCAGGCTGTTATGATATGCCCTTACTTTGTTAAATTGTGGCCTTATAGGGATTATTTTAAGGAAAAGTGTTTGCATTGGAGATATGCTACAGATATGGTAGGGAATGAGTATATTCAGGATTCTGCTTCCAGAAGCAATAGGTAATCACAGGTGGGGACAAATCAAAAGAGCTACGATCCTTTTTTATTTTTTTGATCCTTGAAACTGGGATAAATGTTCAAAGGCAGTTTCCCTGACAGTACAAAATCACCATAACTGATCCGACAAAGGAAGATAAATAAAGAAACATTTATTTCAAGGGAGCCAGGAGGAAGGTATCTCTTTGCCTTCTTTCCCTCCCTAGCCTCTTGTATCCTCCACTGCCTTGGCTCCTTCTTGCTGGAAATAATCTCAAAAAGGTTTTCACTCTCAGGCATGGAGTGATTTATCTTAGTCTTGTCACTCTGGGATAAAATGTGCATATGTGCATGCATGCACACACCCGTGTACACACACACACACACACACACATACGCATATGCCTGGCACCTTAAGTTTTCACAAAAGTTGTTTTTTGTTTTTGTTTTTTTAATGAAAAGCAATGTGACACCACTTCCAAAGTTGTCTATAAGAGGCACATCAATCCAGTTGTGAAGTGATAACTTTTTAAGGAAAGGAGGAATTGTTCTCAGCAAGCCCCAAAACAGTATTCTTTCCCATTGATCATCCAAACCAATTTGCTGTATGTAGAATTGCTGTATTAAGAAAAAAAATTAGCTGTTGGTACCATCCGATGGCAGTTAGATAGCTTTGTTCCCTGAACATAAGGTGCCGTTGTAGTTTTCCTCAATCTCATAATTAAAAAAAGGTGATAAGCTGTGTGTTCAGAATCAATTCACTTAGATTTCAAGGAGCATAAGAGAACGTCTGTTCTTCCCGAAATAAACAAGACAATGTCAAGTACTCAGTCAGCACGCCAAGGTGGTAGGAAGACTGTGTGTTTGTCCTAGCAAATTCCTTCACCTAGGGCTTCCTGACCTGGAAGATCTGTGGATAAAATTCAGGGCTCTGTGACTTGGTGGGAAAAATTTGCATATCACCTACAATTGAGCATTTCAGTTAATTATAAGCAAAAATGACAGTAGTAATAACTATGACTTTTCCCCTGTATCAATCATAGATGGTTTATATCAAATTATAGACTTCCTTTGTGTTCTGATGTAATCTATTTTATGCATTTCAAAACATTTGTAGTCACTGTTATGTATTTAAGGTGGAATTTGTTGTTACTGTATGTATTTAAGGTGGAATTTGTTACTGTATAAGGTTTTGCAGACCAGTACCAGAGGCGAAGGGGAAAATGATCATGTCGCACTGCCCCTTCTCTTCACATATTTTAAAAATCGATCTTATTCTATATCAGCATTTTGCAAACTTAAAAAAAAAAAAACTATTTTGATAGCAAACCTTGATGGAGTGATTTCCCTGCCCCAAGCAGGGTTCTAAGCACTTGGCCCGTGTTATCTCATTTAATTCTCACAACCACTCTCTGAAGGAGGTACTATTGTGAACTCATAAATGTTGGCTAATCGAATAGCTATCATTTATTAAATACCTCCTCTGTGGCAGGTACTGTTTTCAGAGTTCTGTACGTGGTCTCATTTACTTCTCTCCCCAAAGCCCACAGCTAAGTTTTATCATTTTACAGATAAGGGAAGTAAGGCACAAAGAGATTAAGTGCCTTGCCCAAGATCACACAGCTGGAAGGTGGACCTTTCTAGATTTCAGTGGAGAGACTGTGTTTTTAATCACTGGGCAATCCCGCCCACCACTGTGAACTTTTGTTGTAGTGATTCTTTGAGCATACTTCAGTTTGCATGGCGGCTGCGTTATTCCTGGACTAGGGTGCAACTTTTTCTTCCCCAGGGGGTGGATGCTGAAAGGTCAGTCTACCCTCAAAATAGTCCATTTCTTCAGAAAAAGAGGAGAAATAAAAGAAACTGCAACAGTAGCAGTTCCTCTTCCTACTGGGCTGTAATCTGGCCATGACTTCAGGCTGTGGCTCAAATACCCGAGCTTAATTTTAAATTCCAACATCCTTTCCTTTCCAGGCACCCACTCAGCCAAGCTCCCTTCTTGGAAACAGTCACACACCGCCTAGTGTCTGACTGAGGAATTGCACACTCCTCTCGGCCCAGCAGGGAGTTGCCAGGCTGGACCGGGTGGAAAACCTCTCCCTGCTGGGCTCAGAAGCCTGGAGTGAGGACGTCACGGAGGCCAGAGGAACTGCGCCAAGCATCTGTATGAGAAGCCCTGAGTCTTCACTGTGGACACATCTGGAGAGCTGATGAAACTGTTTTCACAGTACATCTGGCTGGATAGACATAACCACACAGCTGCCCCCACAGGTTCGTGTTAACCGAGCAGCTTTTCCCAACACAATTAACTGCCTTGAAAAAAAGAAATGCATGAACAAAACGTACTTGTAATTTGTCAAATCTAAATAATACCAATAAGCTAAGCGACTTGCTCTTTTTACCAAGACTTTCTGTTTTATGCTAGGCACTACGCTAAGTGTTTTACATACAGTGTCTCATCTGCTCTTTTTTTTTTTATTTTTAACAGCTCTGAGAGCTGGAGATTAAATTCTTCCTGTGATGAAACTGGAGCTCAGTGAAGCTAAGACACTGTCCAGGTTCCCACAGATGGTGTGTGACAAAGCTGGGAGTTGCATGCAGCTCGTTCTGACTCCAAAACCCAGAGTAGACTACTCTGCTATACTGCCTCAACTGTGTGCATGTGACCACAAACAAACACACTTAAGGATGTGAAACCTCAGTTATTTAACTAAGCTACCTGCTGTACAGCAAACACATCATCAAAGTAAAAATCTATTACTAGGAAGATAAGTTAGTTACATGTAGGCAAGGGAGAGAGGGCTACTGTTCATTACTGTGGTTACAATGGATGTTTTGAGGGTTTGACTTTTATGAAAAATATTGTTTTAAATCAACAAATAATAGCAAATTGAATTCAATAGCATATTAAAGGGATAATGACCAAGTGGGATTTATTCTAGGAATGCAAGGGTGGTTCAATGTGAAGGAAATCAATGTAATAACATCATGTTACTAGAATGAAAAATACACATATAATCATCCCAATTGATACAGTAAAGGCATTTGACAAAATGCAGCACTTTTTCAGGATAAAAAATATTCAGAAAAGAAGGAGTAAAAGGGAACGTCCTTAACATGCAAAAGTTCATTTATAAAAAACCCACAGTGAACATTATACCTAATGGTAAAAGACAAAGCTTTCTCCCTAAGATCAGCAACTGGATAAGGATACTTGCTTTCACCACTGGTATTCAACACTATAATGGAAGTTTTAGCCAGAGCAAGTAGATAAGAAAAAGAAATAAAAAGTATGCAAATTGGAAAGAAGGAAAACTATTATTTACAGATAGTATGATCCCATATATAGAAAATTCAAAAGAATGTGCAAAAAAATTATTAGAGCTAATGAACAAACTCAGCAAAGTTGCAAATTACAAGACAGACAGCCCAAACTCAGTTATGTTTCTAT
>CM052448.1:10356845-10384687 GCA_028533085.1 Varecia variegata | reverse complement strand
TACCTGTAATGAATAATCCAAAAGAAAATTAAGAAAGCCATCTCATTTATAATAGCATCTAAAAGAATAAACTATCTGGAAATAAATTTAACCAAGGAAGTAAAAGACTTGTACCCTGAAAACTACAAAACATTGCTCAAAGAAATTAAAGCAGAGTTAAATAAATAGGAAAACATTCCGTATTCATGGATTAGAAGACGTAAAGCTGTCAATATCAATATACCAAAAGTGATCCACAGATTCACTGCAATCCTATCAAAATTCCAATAACCTTTTTTTCCTGGAAATGGAAATGCTCATCTTCAAATCCCTATGGAATTTCAAGGGCCCCTGAATAACTAAAACAATCTTGAAAAAGAACAAAGTTGGAGAACTCACACTTCTTTGTTTTAGAACTTATTACAAAGCTACACTAATCAAAACAGTGTGACACTGACATAAGGATAGACATAGAGACAGACCAATGGGATAGAAATGAGAGTCAAGAAATAAACCCGTACATACACCATCAATGGATTTTTGGCAAGGGTGCTAAGTCTATTCTATGGAGGAAAGAATAGTCTCAGCTGGTGATGGGACAACTGAATTTCCATATGCAAAAGAATGAAGTTGAATCCCTACCTTACGCCATAGGAAAAATGAACTCAAAATAGATCAGTGACCTAAATACAAAACCATAAAACTCTTCGAAGAAAACAGAGGTAAACTTTCATGACCTTGGATGTGGCAATGGATTCTTAGACGTGTACCAAAAGCACTAGAAAAAAGAAAGAAAATAGATAACATTGTGTGCGCGTGTCTGTGTGTGTGTGTGTGTGTGTGTGTGTGTTTGCATATCTCCAGGATTAGAGCAGGACAAACACCAAGAACAAAAACTTTTTAGAGCATCTTCACTCGGGAGTTGAATCACAGTTCAAAAGTGAGACAATACCATCAAGAAAAGCTATAGACCACTTTTAGTATATTGACATCTTAACAATATTAGGTCTCCCAATCCATGAGCACGGGAAGTTTTCCCATTTACTTAGGATGCTGAAACACAGAAAGAAGTTATTTATTCACAATCATACAGCTAGCAAATGGGAAAATGCCAATTGGAACCCAGGTCTTTACTCTCAAAGTTGATTTCTCTCTCCCAGGGAATGCTAGGACAATTATTCACTTGTAATTTGTGATAATTCATTCCTCATAGGTAGTGTGAACAGCATGGGGAAAAAGTTGCAAAGAAAATGCTTAAACTACTTATAATCAAATTGCTTTTAAGCACACTTCAGCACTTCAGCAGAATCCATTTATATATTAAGAATGAATATGCTAATTGCAAACCATTCTTGTGTATCCTTGAGGGATCTCTACAGGACAAGCCTCATTTGAATTACTCTCTTCTTTTAATAAACACCCAGTACTTGAGACTTACTGATTTTGGGCACAGAGTCTAAATTATCAAGATTTTTTTTGGTAAAATGGAACTATAAAGGTAAATTAAGAATGGAACTAACATTTACTGAACATCTAATATGTACCAGGAAAGGGAGACTTTGTTCTCAGATCATCCCTAATATAAAATAGGATTCAACTCTGCAGCAGATTACCCCTTGCTGAAAACAAATAGACCCAACTCCCCAGTGGAATAATAAAAAATGGATGTTTTACTGGAGTCTCATACTACTGAAGGGAGTGGTTTTACATCACACACCACACAGCATAAAAATCTCCTTTAAACACCTGTTTATACCCCCAAATCTTCTCTTTTTGCAAGTTGCCTTATTTATCTCTCTCCTCTCCCCCCTCAAAGCATCACAAAATAAGTGTCTTATATTGTCCCACGTAATTTACTGGTATCTCTAGATTGTAAACAGCACTCAAGAGAAAAAAAAAGGAAGGTTGTTCATTGAACAGACAACCAAAACTGTTTTTGCAGAATGTGTGTGTGTATGTGTGTGTGTGTGTGTGTGTGCTGGGTGGTTCTCACTTCATCTGCATTCACTTGTTATCTCCTTTGCACTTTAAAACAACCCTAAGAGGTTACTTAGTGCCATTTTATAGGAGAGAAGATTGAGGTACAGAATGACTTGGTAACTTGTCTAAGGTTGCACAGCTTGTCGGTGAGGGGAGCTATGGTGGAACGCAGACCTGATTTCAATATTCATGATGCCAAAAACTGGTCCCAGAAACGAAAGGCTATGGCTTTCTTGATTTTCATAGCAGTGGGTACGTTCTGCTCTCTACCACGTTGGACCTCCTTCAACAAGCCCTTAGTAAGTGGTGGCCAACCATATATTAGGGTTACTCAAGACGTTTATAGGCCAAAGCAGGGTTTAGAAAACTACAGCCAGGGCACCAGATCCAGCATGCCGCAGGTAAATGAAGTTTCACTGGCACACCTTGGGGCTGTTCCTTCAGGCATTGTCTATGGCTGCTTTTGCACGACAATGACAGAGTTGAGCAGCTGTAATGGAGACTGAGTCCTCAAAGCCTAAAATGCTTACTTTGTGGACCTTAACAGAAAAAGTGTGCCAATCCTCCGTCTAGGGAGTCAGCTGACAGAGAAATTGGAAGTTGAAAACCAGAGCACTAAGCAGGTGGTAAGTGAGCACAATGAGCTACGAGACTCCCAGGGAGTGGAAATTTGATTTAAAACCACTCATGAGGGATCGCTATCCTTCCATCTCCCCATGCGCGACACTGTCATTAGGGCCTTGAAAATAATCAATTAATAAATTGTATGCTTAATAAGTCCTTGCTCTGTGCCAAGCTCTATCACAGGTGCTGTGGATGGAGCTGTGAGCAAAACAGAGTAAAAGGTAAGCCTGGAAGGTGGGAGGAACAGAAAGAAGTTCAAGGTAGTTGGTGCCAGCTGAGAGCCTGGTGCTCGGTACCAGCTTGGGCTGGGAGGGAGGCTAGGGCCAGGATGTGGAAAAACCTTGTTGGATTTTATTCCAAGTAAAATGGTATGCTGCTGAGAACTTCTAAGCAATGGGGAGGGTGGTATTATGATACGTAAAATGATCACTCCAACTGCTCTGTGGAGAATGGATTATTGGAAGGTGAGGGTGGACGCAGGGAGACTAAGGAGGGGATATTGCAATGATTTAGGCACGACGTGGTGGTAGCTGTACTGGGCTGATAACAGTGGATCCGGACAGAATCATTTGGATTTGGGATATGTTTGGGGTTAGAGCTAAGAGGACTCACGGATGGATGGTGAGATGCCTCCTAACAAAGAAGTACAAAGCTTGCCAAAGGCTTCCGAGAGAACTAAGTTGCAATAGGATTTATTAGGACTCCCTCCTCTTGCCCACATGAGCAGGGCTGAGCAGCTTGCAGTGCCCAGGTCCCCTGGCGTGGAGGCAGCCATGTTGTTACCGGCAGACTCATTCTGGTGCCCGTGCGCCACTGCTGCAGACACGGGCAGATGCAGCATCAAAATAAATGAGTCGCCTCGTGCCAGGCAGCTGGCCTTCCCACAAAAGGATGGATAGGACTGGTTAGAGAGATCTCGACACTTGTGTTGCAGATCCATTAATGTCAGCCGTGGGTTAATTCTGAGCAATTTCCAGGTGATCCAATAATTCATTAAACTGACGAAAACAAATCTTTGGAAAATCGAGCCGGTGACAGATAGAAAGCCCATGATTTATTGTCTGGAGAGGAATTAAGTATCTCCCGTTCCATTCTTCAGTCTGTGGAGTGAATCCAAGTGTGCAGGAAGAACAAGGTAGGTGTGAATTCTACTTAATGGGCATTGTTCAGGCCCAGCGCGGCGTGCACTTCACACTGCTTGCTTCGTAAAGTAGGAAGGTGGAAGGAGGCATGATGTAGCAGGAAAACATGGCCACTGGGGTTAGGCAAACCTGAGTTTGAATTCCTGCTCTATCAGGTATTAGCTTCTGTGACCTCGGGCAAGTCAAGCCTCCACTGGTTCAGTTCTTCAGCTGGGGCAATAATGTATTTTCTCTTGTACTCAGGACTGGATATGATAACTGAAAATTAAGGAGCTTAGCACCCAGTACATTATAGAGTTTTCGTGCATAGCTACCATCATTGTTATTGCTGGTAACAAAGAAGATGGGTGAGTTTTCCCTCTGATGGGCGCACACACTCAATGTGAGCATGACAGGGCGTTGCAGGCACCCATGCCCATGCTGCGAGAACGTCATGGAATACTTGCTTTCACATCCAAGGAGAGCAGACACCCGGGACAGCACTGTTTCCCAAGATAAAGTCATTAGGAAATAGTGGGAAATTAGAAGACTAGTAATATGGCTGATTGGGTTTGAGGGGTGCTGGAGAATCAGAAGAAAAGGGCTCTGGGCCTAAACAGAAGAGTAAAATGAGGGACAACTTGGGAACTTCCTTCCAAGCAGCAGTAGACAGGATGAGTCCTGGAAGGAGCAGCCTCCTCCTTAGAAAATGATGCTGTAATTGGTTTGAAATCTGGATGGAGAAGGTGGTTTCTGAACTTAGACCTACAAGACGTCAGATGTGGAAGAGACCTCAGACATGAAATGGAGAAATGATTTTCCTTAATCCCTTGGCATTTTTGACTACCCACCATCCTTTTCATCATCTGGTAATAGCATTTCTGTATTCCATAAGGGCCCACCCCTCGAGGGCACATACATATCTCATTTTCTGAATCCTTTCAGCTTTTATGTATGGGAGCTCTATCATAGCTATAGCAATTCTAGACGGGAATTGTGATTTCCTCAGCTGAAAACACCTAAAAGCTGCAAAGATGCCTGAAAGGGATGATTTACCATGGATTACTGTTCTCGTCAATGGATTCCTGCTCTAACTAAATGCATTTAGGGGAGTATCTGTTAGAAATGTCAGGAAAACCTTAGTTGCACAGATCCTAAGAACCTCCAAGAGGAACTTTGAGCATTGGCACCCCAAAGTGTGTATAAGAAGCCTTTAACCTGGCCTGTCTTTTAAAAATTTTAAATTAGTTTGAAATCATAGGAGGCCTGGGAATACTTAAGAGCATATCCCACCCTCCATTGGAAGTATGCTCTTAAGTATTCACCAGCTTTTCCTGTAAGAGGATCATACACCTCTCCACTGTCATAATAGGACTTGTGCTGCTTCCTGAGGTGGGAGTAGACTTTTTTTTTTGACCCAATGATGTAAGGTTTGCCCATGGGACTTGCTCTGGCCAATGCATATGAGTGGATGTAATGCAAAGCATGTTCAAGCAGAAGTTTTATGATTGTGTGTTTCTATCAACCCTCTTTCTCTTTCCCTCTGCCCCAATGAATGGCATGTCTTTGATTGGTGCCGTTCCTTCAACCTGTGTCCTGGAATGGGAAGGCTCATGGAGCAGAATTGCAGCTTATCTGTGACTACTAGCCTATGACAAGATGGAGAAATAAACTTAAGTTATCATAAGCCACTGAAATTTTGGGGATGCTTGTTACGCCGTAGAACCTAGTGAATGCTAACTGACACAGGAAGTGAGAGGGGTCACTAACTAAAGAGCTGATCATTAAACATTATAATAGTGGCCAGAGATTTGTTTCACATGCTAAACTTTTCAAACTTAATCCTATGGAATACTGCTCCTGCTCTTTGTGTGGATGCAGGAGTTTGATGACCTAGTGGATTTCATCTTTGCAGCCTATCTATGTGCAGGTGAAGTGTGCATGTGTGTGATAAGGCTTCCCAGACCAAGCTTATGTCAGGACACACATTCCTGCTTAAAGCCAGCATGGACTCTGCCCTTACGAGCTGTGGTTCCTAAAGCACTTAGCTATAGTCAGATAGTTACGATTCAGGAGCTGACTATTCCACCTCTTTCCTTCTCTTAATATGGATTTAGACCATCCATGTACATTAACTCTGCTCTTCAATAGTGACTTCAAGCAACTAAAGGAGAATCCCAAAGCCACTTACTTGCCTGTTGACTAGTCTCTTTGGCAGAAGTGAGCAGCTACTACATGCAGGCACTATCTAGGTGCTGAACACACCTGATCTAACTTAGTCTATATGGCAATCCATAAGATAAGTGTCATCATTCCCATTTTACAGATGATAAAATGGAAGCTCAGAGACATTAAGCCGCTTGCGTAAAATCACACAACTGGTAGGCAGAGTTGGAACAGAGAATAAGTTATTTGTCTGCTTTTCCTGACTCCAGTTGGTACCAGAAAACTCATTTCAGTGGAAGATAATGACAAATAAGATGAAAACAGCATCTATATACCACGTCGAAGGTTTGGAGAACTCCTATACAGTAATGTGATGGAAAAACGGAAGCTAAGAGGCAAAACTCACAATCTTGAGACCATACAGAGAAGGAAGAAGAAAAGCCAACACTTGTATCCACCTCATGGCGAGTTGGCTCTCCCTGGGAAGATCTTGCAGGAAGTGGAAGGAATGGAGAGTGACAAGACTATTTCTACTTTTGGAGGCTTCTCCTTCCTTTCAAAGCGAAAAAGCAACAGCTTTTGTTTAAACCCCCAAACAAACTGTTTACTCTTTTACCTCATGTGAGGAGAAGCTGAGAAATGCGTGCCGGCACACTTTGAATGGTAATATTGTCCTCAGCCCATGTTATTAGTGATGCAATGGAGGTATTTAATTAATTACCACTGACATATGTTTGCGCTAATTTGTAAGAGTGGTTAGCTCCCACATTGCATCTGAACTCTTGCCTGCCTAGAGAGTTTCTTGAATGTAAAGCAATCACCTAACTTGAAGCCAAGGAAAGGGTGAAAGAAATCCGGGAATGTTCTAAATTTGGCAAGTCCTGATGGATGACTTAGTTCAGTGGTTCTCAAGCGGGGGAGATTTTGCCCTCACAAGGGACATTTGGTAATGTCCAGAAACATTTATGTCTAGTACAACTGGGTGGGGTGGGGAAGGTTACTACTGGCATCTAGTGGGTAGAGTCCAAGGATGCTGCTAAATACCCTACAATGCATAGGAAAGTTCTTTCAACAAAAAATTATCTGGTCCCAAATGCCAGTGGTGAGGTTGAGAAATCCAACGTAGCTCAATGCTCCTGCTTTGACCAATAGCCAGAGAGGGAAAGTGCCTTACTCAAGGTCACACAGCAAGTCAGTGGGAGAACTAGGCAGCAGGTGATCTGCAGTCATTGAGAACACAGGCTCCGGAATCTGAACGTTGGGCCCCAAATCTTGGGTTTGACTCTTACTAACTGGGGAACCTTGAGCACGTTACTTAGACTCTCTGTATCTCATCTACCTCATCCAGAAAACAGGGATAATAGTGGTGTCAACAATAGGTCTTCGAGGATGATACAATGAAATGAAGCAGGTAAGGGACTTGGCATAGAGAGTGTGCACAGTATGTTTTCCATTAATTGCTAGAATTCTGTACCTTATCAGCAGGATTCAGGTGAGACACATTATCATAATTATAACTAACACAGGAAAAGAAATTTCCACTTAAAAACATCATTAGCCCTTTCTACATGCTGTGGAGGAGACATCTGTGAATCGCTAAGGACTACTTCCGTGGTCCCTTCGGCTTCATGAATATAATCCAAAGAGGGACCATTAGGTCTAAAGAAAGGTAGATGCAACACAGCGTGAACATTCTTCTCCTTTAGTTTGATAACCTCAAGCCTCCGTGCTCTTTATAAAGTGATGGAGGGTGTGGTATGCTCATCGATGAGCCCACTCCCCCTCTCACCCTCAAAGACACCCAAGTCCTAATCCCTGGATCCAATGAGTGTTGCCTTATATGGAAAAGGCAGATGTAATTAAGGATCTTGAGTCGGAGAAATTATCTTGGGTTATTAGGGTGGGTCCTAAATGTGTGTCCTTGTAAGAGGGAGGAAGGTTGAAGGAGGAACAATGTGATGTGACCATGGACACAGGAGGGGAAAGGTGATGTGATACAGAGCCATGAGCGGAAGGATGAGCACAGGTAGGTGCCGGACGCTGGAGAGGGCAAGGGAACAGACTCTCCCTTATAGGAACCAGCCCCGCGGACACCTGCACTCTAGCCCTGTGAAACTCACTGTGGACTTCTGACCTTTAGAACAGTAAGAGAAGAGATTGGTTTGCAGCCACTCCATTTGTGGGAATTTGTTACAGCAGCAATAGGTGACTAATATGGAGGGTGACTGATGGGGAGGAGGGCAGAGGTGCACAGGGGCTGAGGCATCTTCTGGAGAGAAAGGGGTTAGAGATGCTGACCACTTCATCTTTGAGGTTCTAAGTTATAGGCTATCTCTGTTGACCCATGTGGCCCCGACTGAGGTCAGCTGGCAGCACAAACCATGGGGGACCCCAGAGGGGACCTCACTGCAGTGGAAGAGAGAGCTGGAGAGTTTGAGGCCACAGCTGAGACCTTTCTAGAAACAGATGTCCTGATACTGCAGATGTGAGTTAGGAACCACAGCCTGGGGCGGGATGGAAAACCTAGAATAGGCATTGTCTTAAGACGGGGTGAAATGTCCATTAATGACAGACCTAAGAAACCACAGCTTGGGCCTGGGGTCGATGCACAGTGCAAGTGCAGGGTGGTGTTTTGGTGGCCAGATTTGAACAGCATTGCCACAGGGCAGGAATTGCAGTGTGAGAGAGAGAGAAAATGCAAGCACACGGGATATCAACAAGTCATCAGGCTAAACTGAGGCAGACAGCACCCCTTGTGCTACAAACCTAGATGGATATGACATCTACACACATCAACGTACCCAGCCAATCCTGAAAGTCAGTGAGGGAACTCCCCAGGGGCCAGAAATGAAGCTAGAGATGGTGATGGCTGGGCTGTCAACGGATGGCATGTGCAGGTCTGAGATCTTACAGGACTGGAGTCTGGGGTTTGAACATGGGGCCAGGAGAACTGAATTCAGGACCATGGAAGGCAGAGAGCTGGGAGAACTTCACCTGAAGTCTAGAGGAGTGGCTCCCCTTGGGGTAGCACTGCCTCCTGTGGGACATTTGGCGAATCTGGGGTACAATTTTTGTTATCATGATAATGGCAGGAGGCACTAGTAGCATTCGGTGGGCAGCAGCCAGGATGCCAGACATCCAGTAATGCCGATTGCTATTTAAGCAAACTCCTTTACATATACACATAAGATTTCTTTTTGCAGTTTCAATATACACTGAATTTTCCAGGCATTTCAATACTCTGAAAATCAAGGCGAGCAGGTATTTTGTATGTTCAGAACCATAATGAGAGGGGTTCACCATCTCAGAAAACCACGTTACCAGTGGATTCAAACACCACCACCCCCAACCCCATTAGTTGCTATTGTTGTCATTACCATTGTCCTTGTGGTAATGACTGCTAAAGGCTGGTATTTACTGAGAGCTTGCTAAGTGAGATTCTACTCTCAGTGCTTTCCATGGAGTGACTCACTATAACTCCATGAGGCTTATTATTACCCCATTTTGCAGAGAAGGAAAGTTGAGTGTCTGTATGTAAGTGACCACAGGGAACATACATATGTCCACTGTTTACATAGCTATTTATAGGGCTTTCTCTTATTTGTAATTAATCAACTACTTTCCAGCTTTACTGAAGCATATTTGACAATTAAATTGTATAAATTTAAGGTGTACAGTGTGGTGATTTAATATACGTATATGTTGGAAAATGATTGCCACAATGAAGTTATAGTTAACACATCTATCACCTCACTTTTTTTTTTTTTTTGGTGAGAACATTTAAGATCTACTCTCCTAGCAAATTTCAAGTAGACAATACAGTATGAACTGCAGTCACCACACTGTACGTCACAGCCCCAGAACTTATTCGTCTTGTAACTGAAGCTTCGTACCCTTTGATTGACATCTCCCTGTTTCCCTCACCCCCAGCCCCTGGCAAGCACAGTTCTACCCTTGGCTTCTGTGAGTTTGACTGTTTTAGATTCCACATATATAAGTGAGATCATGTAGTATTCGTCTTTCTCTGTCTGACTTAGCACAATGCCCTCAAGTTTCATCCATGTTGTTGCAAATGGCAGGTTTTCCTTCCTTTTTATGGCTGAATAATATCTGTTGACAGACTCTTAGGTGGTTTCCATGTCTTGACCATTATGAATAATGCTGCCATGAACATGGGATTGCAGGTATCTGAGACATCTCTGTGAACTACTTCTGATTTTGCTTCCTTTGGATATATGCCCAGTAGGTGGATTTCTGGGTCGTATGGTAGGTTTTCTTTTTCTTCTAAGAGAGGGTCTCACTCAGTAATGTGGACTAGAGTGCAGTCGGCATCATCATAGCTCACTACAACCTCAAACTCCTGGCCTCAAGCAGTCCTCCTGCCTCGGCCTCCCAAAGCGCTAGGATTGCAGATGTGAGCCACCACACCCAGCCAACAGTTTTATGTGTAATATTTGAGAAACCTCCATACTATATGATATAGATAATGACTATCAATTTACATTCCGGCCAATAGTGTGCAAAGGTTCCCTTTCCTTCACATCCTCACCAACACTTGTTGTCTCTTGTTTTTTTTTTTGATAATGGCCATTCTAACAGATGTGAAGTTATAGCTCCTTGTCATTTTGATTTGTACTTCCCTGATGATTAATGATGTTGAATACCTTTTAATGTACCTGTTAGTCATTTGTTTGTCTTCTTTAGAAAAATGTCTATAACAGGTCTTTTGCCCATTTTTTAACTGTATTATTTGGTTTTTTAATTTTTTTGCTATTTAGTTGTATGAATCCCCTATATATTTTGGACATAAACTCCTTTATCATACACACAGTTCACAAATTTTTTTCTATTCCATAAACTGTCTTTTCATTTTATTGATCATTTCCTCTGCTGTGCAGGAGATTTTCTGTTCGATGTAGTACCACTTATATATTTTTTTACTTTTGTTGCTTGTGCTTTTTGGCCATATCCAAAAAATCACTGCCAAGACCACGGTCAAGGAGGTATCCCCCTGTGTTTTCTTCAAAGATTTTTATATCTTCAGGTTTTACATTTAAGTCTTTATTCCACTTCGAGTTAATTTTTGTGAATGGTGGAAGATACGGGATGGATTTCATTCTTTTGCACATGGATATCCTGTTTTTCCAACATTATTTATTGAAGAGACTATCCTTTCCCTGCTGTGTATTTTTGGCACCCTTGTCAAATATTAAATGTATGCACAGGCTTTTGGTTCTGGTCCATTGGTCTCTGTGTCTGTTTTTATGTCAGTACCATACTGTTTTGATTACTGTAGCTTTGTAATATATTTTGGAATCAGGAAGTGTGATGCTTCCAGCTTTGCTCTTTCTCAAGATTGTTTTGGCTATTCAAGATCTTCTGTGGTTCTATACCGATTTTAGAATTGTTTTTTTTTTTTTCTATTTATGTGAAAAAATGCTACTGGAATTTTGATAGGGATTGCATTGAATCTGTAGATCACTTTTAGGTAGCATGGACATTTTAGTAACATTAATTCTATGCTCCATGAACACAAGATACCTTTCCATTTATTTGTGTCTTCTTCAATTTCTTTCATCAATGCCTCACAGTTTTCAGTGCACAGATGTTTTACCTCCTTGATTAAATCTTTTGTTGTTTTTGATGCCATTGTAAATGGGATTGTTTTCTCTGTTTTTTTTCTGGGTAGTTCATCGTCAGTGTAAAGAAATGCAACCGATTTTTGTATGTCGGTTTTGCATTCTACAACTCTACTGAATTTGCTATTGTTGTTGACAAAGTGAAATTCTAGGTTGCCTGTCCTAAACTTCTTTGGTTTCCCTAGGTGTCTAATATGTAACTAGAAAAGACAAAAATAGGGAAACTAAGCACAGATTAGTGTGTGTGCGTGTGTAGTCAATTCCATTATTTACAGAGTCTGTATTTGTACATTTGCCTACTAACAAAAATTTATTCATAAGCCAAAAATCAGTACCTGCTGTGCGTTTGCAGTCATTCTCAGCCACATGCAGAGTTGCTAAAAACTTGTGGCACCCGATGTGCACATCCCCAGCTGAGGTCCAGCAGGACCACAGTCCGCCTTGTCTCTGCGCTCAGACCGTAAGTGAGTGTCCTTCTTGTGTTTCACTTAGTGCCACCTTTTCTCACTTTTATGCTTTTTGCTGGCATTTTTCTGTTTAAAATGGCCCCCAAGCATAGTGTTGAAGTGCCATCGGGTGCCCCTAAGAACAAGGATTCTGTGACATGTGTCATGAAGAAAATACCTGTGTTAGACGGGCTTTGTTCAGGCATGAGTTATAGCGCTGTTGGCTGAGTTCAATGTTAAAGAATCAATTTATATTAAATAAGGTGTCTTTAAACAGAAATGCATAAACCAAGGTTATGTATCGGTCACCTGGTGAAAATGTCATGACTTGAAGGAAGCTGACCTGTATTTCCCCTGGGAGTAATGGTTTGGTATTTAGTAATCTGGTATATGCGGGGACGTTACTGAAACTACCTACCATGAATAATGAGAATGTGCACACAGAAACAGACGCGCACGGATTTGCACACTTTTTTTTTTTTTGGTCTCATTGTGTGTTCAGAGCAAACTGTAAGGTAGGTACCATTATACCCACTTGACAGATGAGGACACTGAGGTTCTGGGAGGCCGAGTAGCTTGCTAATGGTCACGCAGATCTAGAAATCAAACCAGGTTTTGCCAAAATGGATCATCCATGCTCTTTCTACAGAATTTTGATATTTACTGATTGAATCAAATCATGTTCAACACTCCAAGGCACCTGCGTTTTTAATTAAAGTAGCTTTTTCTTGTTTTCTCTCCTTCCCACCTCAGCAAGAGATACCTTCCAGAGTGATCAGCTTAAGCAAAAGACACCTCCAAGGAATGTTCTTTAAATCCTACTTTACTGCAAAACAAGACAAAGCTCATGCTAGTGCCTTGGAGGAAGCAAGTAAAAGTTTAAAATATACCCTTTTCATCTAAAAGAGAAAATGACTCTTAAATCAGTACAAAATCCACATTTTTGCCTTTTTGTTGATTTCTTTGTTTCCATCTATAAGACACTTGCTTTTTTAAGTTAGGTAGGCTCTTTTATAATTTTTTAGTTTGAGATTTTAATGTTTTTGCTTGTTCTGTTTTGTGAACCTAATGACTTCCTTTGCTGTCTTTTCCATCTTAATCTGTCAGGATCGTAAGAATGGTCTGTAAACCTAATTCTCCCAGTGGGGAAAAGCTCTATCTAAAGGCATTGGAGCTATGCATTGCCACGTGACTGACAAGTCAGCTGTAAACACTCTTCTCGGTTTTCTTAAAATTGACTCAAGCCCCTAATTTCACACTCAGCTGGAACATTTAATCTCTGCTGCAAGATTTCAGCAGATTCTAGCATCTTATATTCTTACAGTTACCTTAAGTTCTAATTTGTTGTTAATCTCACCAAGACCTCACGCCGGGAATGCCAAAGCAGATGCGGATGCCAGAAATTTTTTTCTTCGATTTTCTAAGTCCAAAATTCACAAAAGGCATTTATTTGGGTACGTGATGGTCTTAAAGGAAGATTTGAGGTGATGGATGACTTCTACCCAGCACACAACTTGGAAATTGATTTTTAGCCCATGTGATCTTAAAAATCCCTCAGCTATTTCTATTCTTGATTTATTCTTTAATTGACCATTCCTTGTCCTTTTGCTAGATGTTCTTCTGTGACTTCCCTTTTTTTCCCCTCTCTCTCTCTCTCTGTTTCCCCAACCCAAATTTTCTGGGGTACAGTTCTGGTCGCCTACCTCTCTGATTATAGTCCTGCCATACTCAAAGATTATCCAGATGTTTTCCTAAAAATAAGACAGCATCCCCGAAGGAGTGCTTTCATGCCAGCTATAAAAATAACATGTTCACCCCTTTTCTATGCAGTGGAAGCTCCATGGAAGAGAGGATTTGGATGAGTTTACCAGGGATTTAAAGAATCAAGACTATAAAGGCGAGTCCAAAAATACTACCATATGAATAACAATTGGACTTTGCATCTTTGTCTTCTCTTGACCTGATGCCCGCTGCAGTTTCCATGCCCACTGTTCGCTTTTGTAAGAAGAATGCAGCGCCAACTCCCGGTCTCAAATGCTGTCACTTTCAAACAAAGATGACCGAGTCCACTTGAAAAAGATGGGATTGCACAGCAAATGTAAGTCTGTGTTCATCAGCCCATTTTTGCTGTGTCTTCTCACCAGTTTCCTGAACACATGGGGCAGAGTCTAGTTGAGAAGAGCTTCTCCTTAATTCCAAATAGCAATATCAACTCTAGTAAATTGCTAATATTTATGTAGCGTTTACTGTATGAGTGTTTTACATTTGATTCCATTATTTAAACTCAATCTTCACCACAAACCAGCGAAGCAGGCACTATATTCATCCCCATTTTATGGATTACAAAACTGAGGCAGAGACGTCATGCAAGATGGTACAAACCGAGACAATTTGGCTCCAGAATCCATGTTCTTAACTGCCATGCTATTCAGTCTTGCCATAGTTTTATGGATAGCAATGCCAGGTGGCTACTAAGTTCAGTGATCCAACACACAATTACTGAACCACCAAAGTCGTGGGTTAAATCTTGCCGGATCCTTCAAGTGTCAGCCTAAACACCACTTCCACCGAGCTCCTGCACCAGGATAGTTTCTGCAATCACACTCTCTCGCTTCACTGTGTGCTGTTTGGTGACCTGCACTGTAACTGTTTAGTACTTACTTGTGCAGTTACTTCTTATCTGCCTCCTCAGCTAAAGTGCAATCCATCTCCATGAGAATAGGGATCCTGTCCCTCTTGTCCACCACTCTCTTCCCAACACCTAAAAGAGTGTTTGACACACCGTGTGGCCTCAACGTACATTTGCTTCAGGCATGCATGCATGATTGAGAGCACATATAGATGAGCATACGCCAGCTCCTTCTGGACCAGGTGCCTCAATCTGGACACTGTTGACATTCCGGGCCAGATCATTCTTGGTTGTGCGGACTGTTGTGTACACTGTAGGGTGTTTAGCAGCATCCTTGGCCTCTACCCACTAGATACCAGTAGCATCCCCAACCCCAGCTGTGACAAACTGTTCCCAAACATGCATGACTGACCGAATGAAAGAGAGGGTAATACATGAACATAACTGCCATCTCTTATTCTAGGGAAACAGAGAATAGAGCATTTTCAGTAGCCGAATTTTACTAATAACATTGGCTTATTATAAAAGTATACTTTTGCAGGTCAGGTTCTTTGCGAACAAATATAGCAAGGGAGGTTTTGTTTAATAATATAAACATCTTATTTAACAACGGCAGCGATCGTTGTGAAGTACATATTACAAACAGGTGTTATGCTAAGTATTTTACATCATTATCATTTAGTCCTTATTACAACCTGGTGGGTGACAGGGGCCCAGAGAACTCAGCAACTTGACCAGGATCATGTGACTGGTAAGTGGAGGAGCTGAGATTTGAACCCTGGTGGGTCTAGCGATGGCAAAGCATTTGCTGTCAGCCACCAAGCAATGAGTCCTTTAGTGTCACTGAAGCCTTATTTTTGCAAACATTTCTGTAAATGCCCCAGCCCCCATCTGTATTTATGGGAAGTCATCTGGAAGACAAGCAGGGGATTCCCTGGGTGTTCCAGTGCCTGGCACTGAAAATGTTTGTTGAATGAATAAATGGTTAGAAAAGCCTTCCCCACTTCAAGGTTATACAAATAATAAGTGAAGTTCCCTTTATTTATTAAGGGGCATATCTATTTCTTACCTATTTCTAAACAAAGCAGTTTAATCAAATCTTTAGCCACCTGAGCTTCGGCAGGCTCAGCCTTCCACCCTTGCCTTCTAACCCAAAACCACTTGTCAAAATATTTTTCCTTAGAAAAGCCAGTCTCCTGTCTTCTAAGGCAAATTCATAGTGAAATTCCCACCGCTTATCTACACATCCTTTCATTTAGCAGAGGTCATTTTCCCCATTTCACCAATGGAAAAAATGGGGCTGTACTTGTAAGTGATGGTCCAGAATGTCTCTTAAAGGTCACTAATAAACGCATAATTTTTTTCAGTAAACTCCTTTCTACATTTTCATGGCAGACTATGAAAATGGGATATGAAGACTTTCACTAGCAATTTAGGCAGGATGATGCTTTCTGACTCTTTTGGTTTCCTTTTGGGTTATGGTTGACACTCTGAAAGTCTCTCCCCGCCTGACTGTTGCTGCAAGACAGTGGGTGTGAGCCAAGAAAATCTATTCAGCCATTTGTTACATCCCGAAACAGCGTCAGAGCGATAGAAGGCCCCAAGCTACAGGGCCCTAAATGCAGCTCTGAACATTCAGTTCTTCTATTTTAAGAAGCGCAGGGGGATAGATGGCCCCCACGAGGTTTTTGATGGAAATTCTACAAAAGAACAATCAAAATAGCTCTTGCCCTCCTCCCTCCCCTCTAACTCTAGCCTGGGACTGGGAAGGGCTTAAGTGGTCTACGAGAAAACAGACGGTGTCACGAGAAGAAAGAAACTTGTCACTCGAGAGTGGCCTTGGGAGGCATAATACGCTCTTTGAGGGACATACTCCTCTTGTGATGGAATCGACGCAGACAGAACATGCTCTCTCAAGAGATCCTCTCTCTGAGCCCAATACACTTCTCGAAGAGAGCAAGCCACAAAAGAATACAACGGCAGTGTCAATTTCCTGCTCCCCAGAAGTAAAAACCTGTACTTGAAGGCTACGCAAAGATAGTCTTTGGAACTTGCACAGCATGCCTGAGTATGCTTTGTAGGTTGCAAGAATCTATGGTGTGTCTAATGCCTGTTTGGGTACTTGTCCCCCCACCCCCGCCATGGACAACAGGGTCGTTGGAGACAGAGGCTCAGGCTTGCTCATTTCAAGGTCCAAATTCCACTGAGCACAGGGCCAGGCAGATAGGGCTTGCTCATAAGGCAGAACAGATGGAGGTAGGGAGAAAAGCTGGGTTTGTAGAATCAGCTTAGAAGCATGGCTCATCTCCACCGCCTCTGTTGTCCTTTCAACTTTTAAATCAGGGGTCCTAATCTTTTATTGTGGTTTGGACTCCACTGGCAGGCAGATGGAGCTTGTGGATATCTTTGCAGAATAACGATTTTTTAATAAAAAAATGTATGCATGAAATACATTGCATTTCAAAGAAACTAATTACATTGAAAAAGTTATCAAAATATTTCATAAAACTAATGTGTGAAATGGTAATAAATGGGCTCCTTTATGAACACATTAAATAAAAAGATCCAGTGGCAAGTCCAAAGATTTCATAATTTTGAAAAAGTGTTAAGGGTAAATGATATTTTGAAATATGTGCAACATTTCTAACATGATAATTATCTGCGATTTCTATGGGTGACATGGTCACAGTTACACTATTACTGCTGTGGTTTATTCCCTTGTTCATAATTGAGGGACATATCAAATTTCAGTTAGAAGTTAGTGAGAATGAAGATGCATTTTATTTCTCCCCTCTGAGTTCATGGCCTTCCTGAATTCTACTGGCAGACCAGACTAGAAACCTCTGTTTTCAATATTGAAGTGACACAAGGACCAATTCCTCAGCCCCCTTCTCTTTTCCATCTACATTCATTCCCTCCACTGTACCTTCCAGTCTCTGGGGTTCAAATGTATTTGTTTATGTGCTAATGACTCCCAAATTTCTACCTCAAAACCTGGGTCTCTCTCCAGAAACTCCCATTGAAGATCAGCTCAGCACAGATGTCTTGTTGGCATCTCTCTCAGTGCATTTGGGTTGCTGTGACAAAATACCATTCACTGGGTGACTTATGAGCACCAGAAATTCATTGCTCACAACCCTGGAGGCTGGGAAATCCAAGATCTAGGCGCGACAGATGAGGTGTCTGGTGAGGGAACACTTCCTGGTTCGGAGATGGCATTTTCTTGCTGTGTCCTCACTTGGTGGAAGGAACAAAGGATTTCTCAGGGGTCCCTTTTTTAAGGGCACTAATCCCATTCCCCAGAAGCCACTGTTATTATCACCTCCCAAAGGCCCCACCTCCTAAAACCTGGCAGGTTAGGATTTCAAAATATGAATTGGGGTTGGAGGGGCCACACACATTCAGACCAAAGAGTATCTCATATTAAATGTGTCCAACTGAGCTCCCAATCTTTCTCCTTCACACCTGTCCACCTGCAGGCTTGCCCATCTCAGTTAATGGGGCTCCATGCTTCTGGGGGTGTAGGCCAAAGAACTTAGGGTCTCCCAGACACCTTGTTTTCTCTCTCACCCACATACAACCAAGCAGCAAGTCCGCTCTGCTTTCAAAACATATCCATGCTCCACCCCCACGTCTAGCCACCTCCAGGGCTACCACCTGCAGTGAGACCATGCTCATCCCTCACCTAGATTACTGTGATAGTTTCTCAACGAATCCTCCTTCTCCTTTGCCTTCCTAAAGTCTGCTCTCAGCAAGGCAGCCGAGTAATCTTTTAAAAACAGAACTGATACAACCTGTGCAGCTCATCTGTTCAAAACTCTCCAAAAACCTTTCCATTTCACCGAGAGTAAAATTCCCTGTTCTGACCATGAACTAGGAGACACACAGCCCCATTACCACTCTTGACAACATCATTCCATTAGCTCCAGTCACTTTGCCTCCTGTGGTTCTTCAAATTCACCAAGCCAGTTCCCACCCCAGGGCCCTTGCACGTGCTGCTATTCTGCGGGAACATTCTTTCGAATGTCCACATGACTTCTTCATGTCCTTCAAGTTCCTGGTCAAATATAATCTTATGGGTGAAGCTTCCCCTAACCAACCTATGTAAAATAATAATTCTACTCCCCATCCTGGCACTTATCATTACCCATGATCCTGCTTTATTTTCCTGTATAGCATGCATCACCACTGGATACATGAAATATTTACTTCTTTTATTTGTTTATGGTC
This sequence comes from Varecia variegata, assembly GCA_028533085.1. Lineage (NCBI taxonomy): Eukaryota > Metazoa > Chordata > Mammalia > Primates > Lemuridae > Varecia > Varecia variegata. Next base: position 10,365,873 of record CM052448.1, on the reverse strand, counting down.
CATCCCCTGTGGTGGAATATAAGTGTTATGATGGCACAGACTTTGCCTAGATTATAGACTGATGTATTGCTAATACTTAAAGTTTGGCACTCAGTAAATATTTGTTGATGGAATGAATGAATGAGTGAATGAATGAAATGGTTAGCTTCTCATAATACTGCTTCCCTACTTCAAAGAGGGCACAGAAGCCACTATTATTATTACAGTGAGGCCAGCACTTTGGAATTAGGTGGGTCATCCCACATTCATGCACGAATCAATATGGCCCATCTCATGAGCTTCCACTGAACCAGCCAAGGAGGTGACAATGGTGATAAAGTGGAACGACACTGACTCTCTTCCTCTCACACCTGAGGCATGTTCTTTCTCCCCTGGGCAGGTAGACAAGGTGCTATTTCTAATTGCTAATGATATTTTCCTTTTTTGTGTGCTTTCAAATTTGTAGTTTTTTCCTTTACATTGGATTTAATCCTCATCCCTACTGCCTCAGAAAAAATTGCTTATTCACTCAATATTTGCATAAGATTTTATTCATACTGTGAGCACGGCACTTTAAGTTAGATACATGTTTATCTACCTCTTCTGTTGGTCGATGAATTTCTAGAAGGAAAGAATGTTTGTATGTATTCTCAGGGCTGGGCATAGTACCTGGCAGATAGTAAATGTTCATCAAATGTTTGTTGATAGTATTATTATCTAATATTTATTTATTCTTTTCCTTATATTAAAATGGAGATATTATTAGCAGCCCCTTTCAATGTTGCTGTGGCAACTGCAGGAGTTAACGTTAAGTCAACCCCCGGGAATGTATCTGGCACAGACCAAGCGTTCAGCAGGTGTTAGTCATTGTCCCTCTTGTTGATGATGTTGTCATTCGAACATCTATTTAATGAACTAAAGTGCTTTCCTTAAAACAATTAATGTGAGATGATAAACCAGCCATAATCATGATAACACTTAACAGTTATTGAGCAGCTAATAAATGCCAAGGTTAGGGCTATTTAAAAAATGCATTATCTAATTTTCACAGCAACCATATGAGATAGACATAGTTCTCAATTTAGAGAAGCAGGAACAGACTCAGAGAGGGTAAGTGACCTGCCCAGAGTCACACAGCTAAGAAGTGGCAAGCTTTGACTGCAAGGTCTAAGCACTATCTCGTGGTAGGTGGCATTGTCTTCATTCAAAGAAAGAAGAAACGGAGAAGTGGAGAGGTTCCCTTAAACAGATCAGTGGGCCAGGGGTGCCGGCGGGGGTCTGGAATGCACTTCACGAGCACAAGCAGAGATGCAGGGAACAGTCAGACGTCCAGGCAATCCCTGGAGGGTCAGTTAATTTAGTGCTGTTAAACAAGTTTGAAATCTGAAAGCATACTGAATAAAGCCAGGCATGTCCCCCCATCCTAATGGGACATTAAACAGCTACTTACGTGATGCATTATTTAACTACGGACTGGCAAGTGCGGTAAGGTGCAGGGGCCCTGGCAGTTCACGACAGGAAGTCCTGACTGAGTCTGGGGTCCGAGGAAACCACGTAACAGAGACGCACGGCCGGCAGCAGGGCTTATGGCAGTCTGCACAAACCTCTCTGCTGGGCGCCTGAGAAGCAGCAGAGAAGCACCTTCCAGGGGAAACAGACCTTGGAGAATTAAACGCTTTCTTGCATTTCCTCTCAATCACGTGATGTGATTATTGGGAAATGTCACACACACCTTTCTGTAGGGACAGATGTGTGGAAAGAAAGGTAGGCAGGGTTAATATTTTTCTTCTGGCTCATGAGTTTCATTGATTTTTCTAGAAGGAAAAGCTTTCTCTTTGACCTTGTCGCCACACGTGGGTTTGCTTGGGACGAGGAATCTGGCAGCTGCTTGGGGAGGATGACCCCGGCCCGATGCCTTCGGGGAAGTCAGGGGGCAGCCAGACAGGAGCGTGAAGGTAGAGACAGCTCTGCGTGCCGGAAACCCTGGCTCCCCCGCTCCCCTGCCTCCAACCTGGCACCAAATCCCGTCAACGTGACTCCTGAACCTCTCTCCCCCATCTGCCGTTTCTCCCAGCCCCACTGACACCACCCCAGCCCAAGTTGCCGTCTTCTCCTGAAACAGACTCTTAACTCATCCTCAACCTCCACTCTTGCTTCCTTCTGGTATCTTCTAACCTGAGCCAATAGTGACCACCTTACTGTGTAAATTAGATTGTCATTACTTCTATCTTCTTGAAACCCTTCAGTCACTCCCTATTGTACTTGGGAAAAACATAAAAAATCCTTCTCAAGAGCCAAGCGTGCTGGTATATGCCTTTTGTCCTAGCTTACTCAGGAGGCTCAGGTGGGAGGATTCGCTTGAGCCTAGGAGATTGAGGCCAGCTTGGGCAACATAGCAAGACCCTATCTCTAAAATAAAAATTAAAATATTTTTTCAAAAAGATGAGAAATTAAGTGAGCTAATCTTACTTAAAAGATATGTAAGGAGCTTAATGTATCAGGAAAATTTAAAAAAATCCTTGTCATGTGGAAACAACCTAGGGGGATGAATGGATAAAGAAAATATGGCATAAACATGCAATGGAACATCATTCAGCCTTAAAAAGGAAAGAAATTCTACAACATGCAACACTATGAATGAACCTGGAGGACATGATGTTAAGTGAAATAACTCAGTTACAGAAGGACAAACACTGCACGATTCCACTTATATGAGCTGTCTAAAGTAGCCAAACTCACAGAATCAGAAAGGAGAATAGTGGTTGCCAGAGACTGGGAGAGGAGGAAGTGGGGAGTTGCAATTCAACCGACACAGAGTCTCAACTGTGCTAAATGAATCTCTAGAGATCCATTGGACAACACTGTACCTATCTACAGTCAACAAGAATGTGTGGACTTAAATGTGTATGCTTAAAATCACATAAAAACGGTAGGTCTCATGTTAAGTATTCTTATCACAATGAAATACAGTAAGAAAGAATTAATCCAAGTCTTACCACTTTAAATTGAAATTCAATGAATAACCAAAATTTTGTAAGCCTCAGTTCATCTGAGAAATGGGCACTTAACTAATTTATTGCACCACCAAGATAAGCTACCTGTACATTCATCAATGCTGGGAAGGTATTATTGACTTGATAATTGGGTAATCAATGTGTTCTGTATACTGGGATTATTTGGCTAAGTTTAATTAAAACATATATAATTTGTGGCACAGTTGGACAATTTTTAACATAAAAATTAACTTTTTATATTAACAACATTCTCTGCCTAATCTCTGAGCCCTCCATGGTCTCACCCTGCTCACCTCACTTGCTTAACCTCCTCTCCGTCCTCCTCTTCCTCACTGTGCTGCGGCCACAGCGACTTTTCCCCAGCTCTTTGCAAGTGTCCAAGTCCTTCCCACTTTGTGGCCTTGAAGATCTCAACATAAGTGACTTCTTCCAAGGGCCCAAGTCGGACTCCCCCTTCCACAATCTAAGTTAGATCCACGTGTCACACTCTTCACAGCAACTTTTACTTCTCCCTTGTCGCACCTCTGAGCTCGTATGTATCTGTGATTACTTGTTTACGGAATCTCCCCAGCTGGAGTGCTTGGACCATGAAGGCAGAGTCTACCCTGTCTTGTTCATCCACTTTTCCTCCTGTGCCTAGAAGGCTGAATGTATCCTACAAATATATTTATGGAGTTCTTAGGAGGCACCAGATCCTGTGCTAGGTACTGGGGCTACAAAAGGAATAAGATGTAGTCTCTGACCATCAGACAGCCAGACAGACAGATTTCTACTGAAGTATGTATAACCATAATTTGAAGAGAGAAGACTTACATGCTTTATGTTACATAGAAATCATTTAATGACTGTTTAAGGAGGGAAGGAAGGGAAGTAGGAATGGAAGAAGGAACTCTAAAATACATACGGAAATATTAATAGTATTATATATGGGAAAGGAGGAGGAGACAGTGAGTTTTCCCTAGGAAAACTGGGGTGGATTCTCAGAGGCAGTGGTGATTAATCTTGACTCTAAAGAATCCTAAAGAATAAACAGACATTCGTCAGATGCACAAATTGGGGAAGAACATTGTATCACCCAGGATACTGTGGGGGAGGTGCTGTGGGTGGGGCTGGAGGCAGGGAGCATGATTAGAAGGCTATAGCAAGAGTTCAGATGCAGGATGAGCAGGCCAGGGCCGGGCAGCATCAGAGAGGTTGGTGAGGAGGAGGATGGCTTCCAGAGATATTATAGAAGCACAGAATTCAAGGAGGCTATTAGTTAGGATCACGTTTGGCTGTAAGCAACAGAAGCACAATCAACAGTAGCCTACACCATATGGACACCTCTTATCTCACTAACAAGAAGACTAGAGGCACACACTCCAAGGTTAGTTCAAAAAGATCCAGATCCACTCCACTATGGGCTCCAATCTTTAGCATATTGGCTTTTTATACTCATGCTTGTTGTCTCATGGTCACAGGATGGCTGCTGTTGCTCCAAGCCTCATGTCTATATTCAGAGACGGAAAATAGAAGGTGAGGAGGGTGAGTCAGGACATCGAGAAACAATTATTTCACTTCTTTCTCCTTTTATTAGGAAATAAAATATTTTCCAAAGTTCCCCAGCAGATAGCTGCTGCTGTTTCACTGGCAAGGAAGGTGCTACATGGCCATTCCTAGCTGCAAGGGGAGCTGGAAGATCAGGTATCCAGGGAAGGGAAACAGGGGTACCAGGAATGGTTCAAACCAGTCATGATTCTTATTCTGGAGCTAGCATACTGCTCCCCCGACCAAAAAAAAAAAAAAAATTAGGATTCTGTGAGGCAGGAGGACTGGCTGCGTGGCAGACAATCAACAGTGTCTGCCCAGGGAAGAAGGTGGGATTGGGTTTTATTTAGACAGCCTCGTCCTGGATGTGAAAAATGGCAGCTACCTCTTGGCCTCAGCATGGTGAAAACTACCCTCATTCCAGGTGAGCCTGCTGCTCTCTGCTCATACATCCCCAAGAAGATGATTATGCAGAACAGCGAGAGCTTCCTCGTTTCCCAGAATATTCTCAAGAAATAAGACTGCATTAATAATTTGTTTTCTTGGTATGGGCCATTCGGTTGCAAAACAATATTCTAGTCATAGCACGACACTTCCCTTCCTCATTTACATTCACTGTTGGTTTAATTATGCTTTTCAGTCAGAATACTTATTAATTTTATAGACCTACCTGAAAATTAAATTGGATAAATTCCTTTTGCTTGGTACCTTGAAAAATGTGTTTTTCCAAGCTGTTGCCGGAGCCCACTTCGGCCCTGTGCAATTTTGTTCCTCTTTAAGTTCATTTGCAAATAACACTGTGTTGGCGTAAAGGGCATTCATCATTTCTGAGCAGGAGAAACACTGCAAACTGCAGCCCAATTCAAAGCAAAGTAGGAGGACAATGGAGAAAATTGCCAAATATTTTATTTTCTCATCGGAGGGGGGGAGTCATTGAGTGAGGCAAAAGATTTCCCTTAGGATTCAGTGAATCCGCTGGTGAAGAGAACACCGTGTTGTGCTGCCAGCAAGCCACCAAGTGCCAAATGGACACGAGGCAGGGGCCTTCCCCACCGACCAGGTCTAATGCCGCTCAATGTGAGAACAGCAGGTGGTGTATTTATTCATTAAACATTTACCAACATTTACGGTGTCTCGGGCACTGTGGGGCTAGAAATACAATTAAGACACGTTACCTGCTCTCATGCAGCTCACATTGTCATGGGATAGACAGGTAGATACACAATGATGATCAACTGTGGCGAGTGTTTCGATACACAAAATCACAGAACACTGTGAAAGCTTGGAAGCAGGGCAACACACTTGTGGACCGAGAACTCTATGAGGATGGGACATGTATTTGTGCAATACCATGCTGTAACTCCATTGCCTAACCTAGTGCCCGGCATACAGATGCTCAATAATTGGTTGCTGAGTTGAACTGGATTAAAATGTATCAGGCCTGGTGGCATGTACTAATGAGGTGATGTTAGCTGCTATAACAAATAAACTCATAAATCTCAATGGCTATAACTTAGTAGCAGTGTGTGTGTGTGTGTGTGTGTGTATGCGCGTGCACATGCGCGCGTATGGGTGTATGTGTTTGCTTTGTTTTTCCTTCCCAAAGATCAAATCAAACCAGAGATGATGGAGGGTATCTGTCCCAAGCTGTCATTCAGGAACCTGAGCCCCTCCCATCTTGTGGCTCTGTCATCCCCTGGGATCTCACTATCCTTCACTTCTAGGGGAGGAACTGAGGAAGAGGGAAAACAGAGTCATTGGGAAGTTTAATGGGCCAAGATCAGAAGTGGCACTCAAGGCTTCCTCTTGAATTTCATTGAGCAGAAGTGTTACATGGCCTTAAGCATTTACCATTTATTTGTGTTAGGAACTTTCCAATTCCATTCTTTGAGTTATTTTGAAATATACAATACATTAATAACTATAGTCACCCTATTGTGCTACCAAACACCAGGATCGTATTCCTTCTCTGTAACGGCATTTTTGTACCCATTAACCACCCCCTTTATCCTCCCTGTCCTCCCCACTTCCCTTCCAAGACTCTCGTACAGCTCAACATCACACTTAATGGTGAAAGACTGAATGTTCCAATAAAGACCAGCAAAAAGGCATGCCTTTCTTAACGCTTTTTTAATTTTAAATTTCTTATTTTAGCATATTATGGGGGTACAAATGTTTAGGTTACATATATTGCCTTTGCCCCACCCCAGTCAGAGTTTCAAGCATGTCCATCCCCCCAATGGTGCGCATGGCACCCATTAGGTGTGAATTTACCCATCCCCTCCTCCCCCCTCCCACCTGCCCGACACCCAATGAATGTTACTACTAGTTGTGCACTTAAGTGTTGGTCAGTTAAGCCAGTTGTCAGTTCATACCAATTTGATGGTGAATACATGTGGTGCATGTTTTTCCATTCTTGGGATACTTCACTTAGGAGAATGGTCTCCAGCTCCACCCCGGATAATACAAGAGGTGCTAGATCACCATTGTTTCTTGTGGCTGAGTAAAACTCCATGGTATACATATGCCACATTTTATTAATCCACTCATGTATTGATGGGCACTTGGGTTGTTTCCACATCTTTGCAATTGTGAATTGTGCTGCTATCAACATTTGAGTGCAGATGTCTTTTATTTGACATTTTACTAGAGGCTACAGCCATTTCGGTAAGTCAAGGAAAGGAAATAAAAGGCATCAAATTGATTCTATTTGCAGATGCCATGACTGTTTATGTAGAAAATACTAACCAATCTATAAAGCAACTACTGAAAATAATAAAGCATTTTAGCAAGGTTCCAAGACACACAATATCTTCCTTCTTTGTATGATTGTTTTATAAGACCTGTGAATTTTATATTTTCAATGTGCTTTCATGATGATGAATAACCAACCTTTCATTTCCGTATTTCAAACCCCTTTGAACATTTCCTGGAGGGCTGTTACAGAAGTGATGAATTCCATCAGTGTTTGTTTGTCTGGGAAAGACTTTACTTCTCCTCCCTATGAAACTTACTCTGGAAGGATATAAAATTCTTGGATGACAGTTTTTTTCTTTCAGCACTTTGAAAATGCCATTTCATTCCCTTCTAGCCTGTGTAATGCAGTCACAAAGATGAACGGCTAAGCAAAATGTGGTATATCCATATAATAAAATATTATTCAGCCTTAAAAAGGAAGGAAACTCTGACATAGGCTACAACCTGGAAGAACACTGAAGACATTATGCTAAGAGAAATAAGCCTGTCACAAAGAGACAAATACTGCATGATTCCATTTATATGAGGTACTTAGAATAGTCAAACTCTTAGCAACAGAAAGAAGAATGCTGGTTGCAGAGGGCTGGGGGAAGAGCAGAATGGGGGCTTTTGTTTAGTGGGTACAGAGTTTCAGTTCTGCAAGATGAAGATGGAGGATGGTGATGGCTACCCAACATTATAAACATATTTAATACCACTGAACTGTACATTTAAAATGGTTAAGACGGTAAATATGGTATTATGTGTACTATACAATAAAAAATTTAAAAGAATCACAATAGGAGTAGGAAAACAAAAACCAACCATTTGACAATAACAGGCTATTACAAGATGTAATAGAAAGTGAATTCCTGATTTTGCAATAGACTTGATCACAGAATCAAAAAATGGTGGCCCCAAACTGCAAGAAAACCACCTACATTAGGTTATCACTAAAGAGCAACTGACTTTGCAGATGCCAAACCTTGCCTTGTACTACCCCACGACAGGGTGGTCTGAGGAGGGCGGGCGGAGTCCAGGTAGCTGCGGGGCTGTCTCTCCCACTAACCCATCCCCAGGCAATGTGTAAACCAGTACTAGCGCATCCTTACTCTGTGTGCCTGCATCTTTGGGGGACGGCTTTAGAACTGGCACAGAAAGGGGTGACCTGTCCCCACCCCCGCCCGCTTCCTTGGCTGTGTTTCACTAAGAAGAGAAGGAGGAGGATGGGGAGGAAGAGGGGAAGGAAGAAGAGGAGGAGGAGGACAGGGAGGAGGAGGATGGCAGTGACACCAGCAAATACATACATGGTACACGTGTGCCAGGTTTCACGTTCTAAGCACGTTACATGTTCTTACTCATTTAATCCTCACAATCTTCCCTGGGGGGTCACTATTATTCCCTCCAATTTTAAATAAGGTGAGTGAGGCTCAGAGAGGTGAAATAAATCTGCTGAGGTTACAGTTCGTGGTTGAGACCGCTGAGTTTACTCCCGTTACCATCAAACCCCTTTCCTGTTACGAATGCTCAAGAGGAAGGAGGATCACAGGGATTATAAACCTTGTTCAGAAACCTTAAGGACTGTGCTTTTGCTTTTTAGTCTTTTTTTTTTGGTTTTGCTTCCTCCAACTACTCTGTACGTTCCTTAAAAGGGGAGGTGTCGTGGTATGTGATGGGGAATTAAATTAAATTAACAAAGTAAAATATGAAAATATATAAGATAAAAGTAGGTTTAAGGACACTTGAAAATAAGTAGACATAATGGGATAAGC
>CM052448.1:10333408-10356745 GCA_028533085.1 Varecia variegata | reverse complement strand
GGAAGGAAAACCGTCTGCCTGTATTGACCTGTCGTATTTATAATTGAAGAGTTTGAGAATGCAAATGCAAATGAATCAACGCCAACAGGGCCCCCGAAAAGACATAAGTGAGAATTATGGCAATTAAGAATGTTGTCTCAGAGGAAATTAGACTGGTCCATTAATTACAATGCCTTAAAGGGAAAGAGGTCCCAATGAAAATGCAATAAATTAAAATATCAAAAAGAAAATTAGTGGGAAGGTAAGATGGAAGTGCCGATGAGAAGCTAATCTCAGAGGTGGTAATGGTGATAAAAGAAGGGAAAAAACTGAGACAATGAATATTGACACTATATAGCAGGTTCGTCTCCTTCCTTCCTTCCTTCACTTCTTTCCTTTCTCCTTCCCTCCTTTCTTACCTCTTGGCTCCACTCTCTCCTTTCCTCCATCCCAGCCTTTTTCCTTCCTTCTCTCCTTCTCTCTCCCCTTTATACCTCCCCTTCCTTCCTTTTCTACTTCCTCCTTCTCTTCCTCTCCTTCCTTCTCACCATCCTTCTCTCCTCTGTCCCTTCCTTTTTGTTCCCTTTGCTCTCTCCTCCCTCCCCTCCTTCCCCTGTGACTTCAAAGTGCTAATTCCCAAGAGGCAGAGACAAACCAGGAGCCGTCACTCCTCCCATAGAGAATCGGAACCCGCCTTGGGAAGCCCTTGAAGACCTGCTGCCGTCTGGCTCCATCCCTGCTGCTTTTGCCCTTTAAATCAGCTGCCAGTCCCTTCCAGGTGAGCAGCTACTAGGCTGTCCCAGGTGAATGGCCCCAGGAATCCCAGGCCATTCCTGGTCCAATGACACGCTAATGTTCCCTTGCTTTAAGTTCTCAAAAAGTATCTGTATTTCCTTGTCTCTTTGACTTGATGGTGAATAGCTTGACCTTTTGTTTATGGTATCGACGCTAACCAGAGGCTCTGGACCCATCCTGCTCACCTACCTCTCCACAATCCAGCACCCACCTCTGTCTCGGGCAGGAATTATGGGTCCTAGTAATCTCCAAATTCCTCACCTGTCTAGGGCCCCAGAAGATATTCTTAAGTCTATGACAGAAGCTGTTGCTTCCTATGACACAAAACCACCCCGACTTCAATGGCTCATGTTTTTTGCCATAAACACTTATCACCTGCATGATGATTTACTTAAGATTCTTCTCTAAAAACGTTGCATTATTTTTAATTTAAATACTTCAGCTTCATCTGAAGCAATATCTGTGAAACCAGAGCTTTTCTATACTAGTTATATTTCTTTTTTCTTACAAATGTTAACATAAATGCGTGACTGCACAACTTGAAATGTCCACCTAGTTTCCACTTCATGGGTTGACACCTCTATTGGGTGGGAGCACTTCCTACTCCAAGAAACACCACAGGAGTGAGAAAAAATGGGGTATGGATTAAGTACAACCCCGTTTGGCTTTAGCACCTACTGTGGGGACCTTGGGTCAACTGGGAATTACCCCAGGAGCCTCCATTTTTCCATCTGCATATTAGGTACAATTATATTTGCCTTTTTAATAGTTGCTTTGAAGATCTAATGCATGCATTAGGATACGTATTTATTTCCTTCCTTGATGATTGTAACTCCTATCTCCCTACCCTATATGTTCAGTTCTTTGAGAGGTGTAGATAACATTAATACCATTTTTATTGTAAATACTGGTCAGATGTCTAGCCCTACACAATATGTTTGCTTAAGTGGGGGTATGACAAGGGTGAGGACATTTGACCTTCCATAGTAGACCATAAGCTTTTTGATACATGGGCAATATTTCACAGTGCTTTACACCACCATGATGCTTGACTAGTGCCAAGCATATGGTTGTGCTCCATCAATACCTGCTGACCTATTGATGGATTTCCCATCCTGGCTGAAACTCTGCGCATTGCCAAGGCGGGGCTCTGCTGGAGGTGCGGGGGTGAGGTCAGCTAACGGCTTCCTTGAAATAGTCCTGGCTTTAAGACAGGGCTGCAAACAGTTCCCCAAGCTCTCCGGCTTGCCAACTCAGCTACCATTTCCCATCTGTGTTTCTATTCTTCCTGTGAGAGTAGCTTTATTGATCTCATTAATTCTCTTTTCCATCTTTGGCATGAGAAGGTGATATTATCCACGCTTTCATGCCTCCTGTGTTTTGCAAATTACAGGTTTGCTACGGAAGGAATGATAAAAAATACTGTTTTCACCAAATCATGGCAAAATCCATGAACTGTCCTTCATTTAAATGGCTAGGGGTAATCTGTCCTGGGGGGGTCCGTTTGCCCAGGTCTGTGGGTCCACAAACACAGATGGAGAATTTCCTCTTGGCTGAGATATTTCCATGTGAAGCAAAGTATGGATTTTTTTCACTAGAACATTTTTATTTTTGAATTCCTGAAGGCAGTTATAAGGTTTTTTTTTTTCTTATTTCAATTACAGTTGACTATTTTTTCTTCTCTTCACTGAGCATTAGTTTGAGGAGGTCTTAAGAAAAATCATCTGAGGGGTGCTGTAGCTCAAGGTTTGTAGTTCAATAGGTACTTTATAAAAAGGAAGTCTCAGTTGCTGTGCTGTGAAGACAAGGAAAGTCTCATGCAAGTTCTTCTAGTTCAATAACTAATTAAAATCACAACTACCACTAATGGAAAAGTTTCTCCTGATCTTATCTGCTACTTAGAACTCATTGCAAGAGAAGGAGAAAGAAAAATACAACAGGTGGTTTCCCCAGAGACTGTGGGTCTCCTTCATCTCCATGGGTCTCCTCGGAGCCTAAGCTGGTGTCTAGAACTAAGCAGACGTCTAATAAATGTTGACTAGAGAACAAAATGAATGAACTTTTTTCATTTTAAAATTCTGTACTGAAGTATAACGTGCAACTCAAAAGTGCACACACATCCTCAGTGTAGAATGACATAGATTTTTGTAAATTTCAAATCACCTATAAAATCAGAATCCCAATCAACAAACAATAGTATAACCCCAAAAGTCCCCCCATGGCTAGTTTCTGATCATTACCCTCCTAATATAACCACCATCCTGACTTCTAACAGCACAGACTAATTTTGCTTTTACCATTATACAGTGTGTCTTGTTTTGTGACTGAATGCTTCCATTCAACATTAGGATTCTGAAGTCCACGCAAATTGATGCATGTAGGTTCAGTTTGTTCATTCTAATTGCTGTGTAGTGTGTCTCCCATCGTGGGTGCTATGGACTGAATGTTTACTTTCCTCCAAAACTCGTACGGTGAATCCCTAAATCTCCACTGTGATGCTATTTGGGGGATGGGTGTTTGGAAGGCAATTAGGGTTAGATGAAGTCACGATGGTGGGGATCTTATGATGATTTAATGACCTTATAAAAACAGCAAGAAATTCAAGATATCTCTCCTTCCCTCTCTCCCTCTCTCTCGCCCCTTGTGTATGCACCAAGGAAAGGCCATGTGGGCATACAAGAAGGCACTGTCTGCAAACCAGGAAGAGGGCCTTCACAAGAGGCATGGAATTGGCTGGCACCTTAATCTTGGACTTCCCAGCCTCCAGAACTGTGAGAAATAAATGTTTGTTATTTAAGTTACTCAGCCTATGGAATTTTGTTATAGTATCACAAACTGACTAAGACAATTGGAATATACCAACAACTGATTTATCCATTCTACCACCAATGGGAATTTGGCAGTGGTAAGTTTGGAGATATCACAAATTATATTGCCACAGAAAATCTAATACATATCTCTTGGTGATCATGTGTATTTTTCTTTTGGATTATATTCTCAGGAATGGAAATAGTGGAACATAAGACATGTACATTTTCAGCGTTGGCAGAAACTCTCAAACATTTTTCCTAAGTGTTTGTACTGATGCACACTCCCAGCAACACTGTACAAGCATTCCACTTGCTCCTTTTCCTTGCCAACTCTTGATGTTGTCAGTCTTTTTAATTTTAGCCATTCTGGAGGGTGTGTAGGGGGATCTCATATTTGTGTGTGTGTGTGCATTATTCCTTTATTGTGAGATAATTGTCAGTTCACACACAGTTGTAAGAAAGAATACAGAGAGATTCCATATACTCTTCACTCAGTTTCCTCCATAGTCACTTCTTACTCAGATCTCATCAGTTTTATACACACTTATTGGTATTGTGTTGTCTAGTTTCATGCAACTTTAGCACATGTAGACTCGTTGATTACCGCAGCCAAGGTACAGAACAGTGTTGTTGCAAAATCTTTCCTGCTAGCTTTTATATCCACTGTCACCTCTGCTCTACTCTCTAAGTTCTGGTAACCACCAAACTCTTTCTTATACCTATAATTTTGCCCTTTCAAGACTGTTCTATAAACAGACTCACATAGCATGCAACCTTTAGAGACTGGCCTTTTTTCACTCAGTTTAATTCTCTTGGCATCCATCCAGGTTGTTGTGTGTATCAGTAGTTTGTTCCATTTCATTCCTGAGTAGCATTCCATGAACAAACTTTTAAAAAGAGACTATGCATCCATTTCCAGACAATTATTTGTGGTGGTTTAATTTATTTCTTTCATATTCAAGGGATGGAAAGATAGATTTTCACATTTTCTAAAATTTTTTCCTTAGTTCAACAAACACTTGTTAACTACCCCACTGCATGCTAAGTGTCGTGCTAGTTGCCGGGTACCCAAGATGCACACAGTGACTGCTATGGAGGATTTTCGCAAAGTTGATGTGGGGAGACAGACTTGTACACTGAATAAGACAACACAGTATTATGGGTGGCAAGACGGAGTTATGTATACATTTCGGTCAGCAATAAAGAAGGAGATTGCTGACTTTATGAGGATGGGAATGAAAGATTAGTCCAAGGGATACTCTGTAGGGGCACGATGCGTAAGCCAAGGCTTGGACGATGGCTGAGGGCTGTGGAAGAGAGAGGAAGCATGCAAAAGGGTTCTTGCAGGGCACAAAGAACAGCTTGAGGATAAACACGGAGGTGAGAGCAAGTCTATATTCAATGCAGGACTCAGCACACCAGGGTGAGCTAAGCCTGAAAAGAGGATGGGGCTGGCAAAGGGAATCAGAGTTGGGGAATATGTCACCGTCTTTCAGAAACACACATTCTTATTTAAGACAGTTTCCAGCTGTTGCCCAGCGGCCACCAGCAAGATCCTACTATGATACTCTAAGTCTCCTGGGCTCCAGCCACACTACTTTGCAGTTCCTCACGAATTTCTGCATCAGATCTGGCCGAGGGCAATGACTCCAGTTACACATCTTTGATGCTTCTGTCTCACAAACGTTTACCTTCCAGTTCTGCCTACCATGGAACACACACACACACACACACACACACACACAACACGCCCACACACACTCTTACCCACTTTCAAATTAAACACATAAACTTTCTTTCTTGCCCCTTGGCCTGAAATGGGAATGAGAGGCATTTCCTAATCAACAATAATAGTAAGCATTTATGTTACTCTTACTATAGGACATTTACTCTTCCAAGTGCCTTCCATACAGCTGCTCCTTGGAATAGCCCTCTAATCTAAGCGGGCACTGTCATCACACCTAATTTGTAGACAAGGCAACCAAGGAACAGTGAGGCTAATAACTAACCCAAGGTCACACAGCTTATGAGCAGCGGAGACAGGACCAGTTTTCAGAGCCCATGCCCTCTCGGTTGCCAGGCTCATGGAGGGGAGCAGGTGGGAGCTATTCCCCGAGAGCCGAGGGGTCTGTAGGACACTGGGCCCAGTCAAGGTAGAGGCAGCCCACCTGGCACGAGCTGCTGAAATGACAGGAGATCCAGAGATCCTGTTCCTCTAGCATCAAAAGACTCCAACTGGAATGCTCAGCCCTTCTTCTAAGAGATTAACAGGGTGAGGTGAGGATTTTCGTCGGTCTAGGTGGCACCTAAACCAACACACTCAAACCAAAGCTCACGTTATCATGACTGTTTCCAGCCCGCAGGTGTTTCCTAATCTAATCATCTAAAGAGGGCCCATTACTTGGTTTATAAAAGTGAGGCAAACACACACCCAGGGATCATTAGCTCTGGCTGCAGTGCTCTCTTCCATTTCTGGATATTGGCACCTGCTTATTCTCCTATCTGGATTGTTCCACCTCCTCCCCTGCCCACCTCCTTGTCACCATCCAGTTACTGTCTGACTTCCTTGGGGTTCCAGCCCAGGACTCAGTGCCCCGGGTGTATCTGCCTTGATCCTCCACGGCTAGTTCAGAGCTCCTAGTTACATGATTGCATAGCACCTTATGTTTCTCCCTGAGTTTTTAATCACAATTTTATAATTATGTATGTGTTTGTGTGTGTCATTATATCCTTAATAAACACCTCCTCTACTATAATTTACGACTAACAAAACTGAGACAATGTTTATTTTAGCTTAGCATTTTATATCCATGGTACAGTACCTGGCACATAGTAGGCACTCAATAAATGTTTACTGAGTGGATGAATGAATGAGCATATGGACAAATGAAAAACTGAATGTGTGAATGAATCGCCAAAGTTTCATCAAAAAGAATTTCATGCCCTACGGCTACATCAATTCCCTGAAATATCTCGGCCACGGGTGATGTGACAGACATCCAGGACACCAAAGGCACAATCTTTCAGACAGACGCGGGAAGCTCCCGGGTGTCCACTAACCCAGCCCAGCCCGCCTGGCAAGTCCGTACTCAAGTTTCTCGGTTTGATTTCCATCATCATCCACTGCAAGCAGGAGTTGTTGACTGCCTTTAATTAAGGCTGGAAGGATGGCTTCCGGAGCGGGTAATATGTTCCCCAAGTTCAGCATCTCATGTGCACAGCCCACATTTCACTCAGAAACGGGGCAGATTCATTAAAAGTATGGCCAGACGGCTTCCTCTTCGGTTGCTCGTTTGCCTACATTTAATGAATGAATAAATAACATGCCTATTCATTACCAACTTTTGAGTGGAAATAATTGCTGGGTTCCCTCGTTTGCTTGGGATAAATGTCCTTTGCATTTGGAGGGCCTTCTGCCTGGGTCACCGCCGTATTTCCCAATCGATGGGCCAAAGACATCCTCCAGGGACTGATACTCACCTCCGGCTCACCTTTGAGAGAAGCAATCTCTCTTCTAGTCCTCCAGGGTCTCATTCACTGCACTAGAAGCGTTCATTTACGGAAGGAAACCCTGGACCCCAAGAAGTAAATGAGACTGGTAGGCCCATTAATTCTCTGAGTACACCCTGGGGGCACCTAGGGCATTACAATGTAATTACTACGAAGAAAGTCTAAATTCCTATGTTCTTGTCAAAAAGCCTTTTACAGATAAGAAAGTACTCAGTTCTGTCTTCTCTGGGATCATGTGTCTAAGTGCCTACCCCTGGCACAGGAAGGCTAGCGAGCCGCCCGGGAGACTCTTGGTGGATAAAAGGGGTAAGGGACCCCCGAGACTTTACCACTCATCCTCCCTAAATCATGAACAAACATTTGCCAAGTGCCTGGATACTGGGCAGAAATTACAGATTACCGGATCCCTCATCTCTGTCCCGGACCTCTAGCTGCTCACGTGGTCGCCCAGCCTCTTCCACCACCTCTGCCACTCTGGCTCTCTCTCGAGGTGGTGGCACAGCTGTCTTCAAAAACATGAGCACCGTCACAACACCCGCCTGCCGAGAATCCCAAGACTCCCAAGACCCCCCCCCCCACCCCACGCTGCCCACAGGATTCAGTACAAAGGCCTCTGCCCGACACCCAGTCCTTTCCTGTGCACTGGGCCCTGCTTCTGCAGCTTCCTTTCTGCCCACCCTCTGCCCCGCTTGGCAGTTATCTGCCGGCCACGTGAAACTACTTTCCGTTCTCTGAATGTATTGCACGGTTTCCACGGCTGTGCC
This sequence comes from Varecia variegata, assembly GCA_028533085.1. NCBI lineage: Eukaryota > Metazoa > Chordata > Mammalia > Primates > Lemuridae > Varecia > Varecia variegata. The sequence goes on along the minus strand of CM052448.1, from coordinate 10,348,887 downwards.
CCGGCCCGCACTTCTTTTCTCCACTTCCTCCCTGTGCTCATCTTGTGACCTTTGTAGTGCTAGATCAGGGAATAGCAACCCAAATTCCTAGAGGGGACAGGCAGGTGACATCCCTTTATGATATGGTGTGATGACGAGTGGTGGGGAGTGGGACAAACTGGCAAGTGTGTACCTTTTCTAAAGGAGCAGAGACCACCCAGCAACACCTAATTGTTGCCATGAAGGGATGTGGGCTCCATGTTTTCAGATCCACTGTTTTTCAAGGGAAGCTGGAAATCTGCATTTAGATTTGAGTTCTTTCAATTTTTAAATGTGGTGCACTATTTTTAACTTAATTTTTAAAATGTGGGGGCCAACCAGGCCGGGCGCAGTGGCTCACGCCTGTAATCCTAGCACTCTGGGAGGCCGAGGCGGGTGGATTGCTCGAGGTCAGGAGTTCGAGACCAGCCTGAGCAAGAGCAAGACCCCCGTCTCTACTAAAAATAGAAAGAAATTATCTGGCCAACTAAAATATATATAGAAAAAATTAGCTGGGCATGGTGGCGCATGCCTGTAGTCCTAGCTACCTGGGAGGCTGAGGTGGTAGGATCGCTTGAGCCCAGGAGTTTGAGGTTGCTGTGAGCTAGGCTGACGCCACAGCACTCACTCTAGCCCGGGCAAAGCAAGACTCTGTCTCAAAAAAAAAAATAATAATAATAATAATAAAATGTGGGGGCCAACCAAAGTGGGCCTGAGCTCTAAGTGCAGTTCTAGCTGCCCCCCAAGAGGCACTCCTCCTTGTCATGGAAGGGTTAGTAACATGGCACCCCACTGGTGAAGTCATGTCTCCTTTGTGTCAACATGATAGCTTGTGGCTCAACTGAGAGCTTCGAGGAACAACCTCTGTGCCTCTGGAAGTTAGTATAATACATGACACACAGTGAATGTTTAGTAAATGTAGGATGAACAAACACACAAATGAATTGAGAAATCTATTTTTTTCCCATTTGCAAGCTTATAAACCACACCCACCTCAGAAAGACTGGGGGATGTTGCCATACATTTTTTTTAATGGTCGGGAAAAGAATGTTTTTTTATAGTCAGCCTTCAACCCTGGTCATAAGAGGAGTTGGCATCCCCTTGTGAAAAGCACTTTGAGAAAGAACACTCAGTCCTGCTGCCTAAAAATATCCATCACCTATAGGATCTGCAATGCCCAACATTAGCACCTTTAATGGACGGCATCATAGAATATTACACCTCTACAGGCATCCCTGGGAACTAGCCTTTCCCTGGCAGGAAATGAAAGAAGTGCTGTCAGCTCCTGAAAGTTAATATAAAAATATCCAGGCTTCTTTTCCCATTTGTGCTATCAACTTTCTGTGTGACTTCAGGCAACTTTCTTCCCTTCTCAGAACCATACTTTTCCCATCTATAAAGAGAGAATTTGGGCCAAATGATGTCTGAGGTCTCCATCATTATTGATACTCGGTATAAAATGAAATTAGATAACTGCTATCTTGGACCAGGTTGGAAACTCAAATACACCTAGAAATGAGGTAAGTGAACAATACGGGCTGGGTGGGGAGTTTGGAAAACTGGAAAACTCAGGCCCATCTGAAGGAGACAGCCACTGTTCACCGCCAGCTAACCACTGCCACATGGGAATGTCAGCCCAGAGTTACTAGACAATCTGATTTTTCAAGACAAGCCAGAATTCCATGATGTTATATATAGTATACTAATTGTTTACTAAATCACTTGAACAAACAAAAAGTGTGTTGGCAAAACAAAACATTTATGTTGACTAGATTAGCTCTATCCCTGAACTGACTCCAGTGAGGAGGGGAATGAAAGTTGATTGGTTAACCCTACATCATACGTCCACCTCCCTTGAGATGGTTCTCTAAGTCAAAAAATCAGGAAAAATTAGAGAAAAGTTTCAGATGTCTGTTACAAAGCACAAATCAAGAAGACTAATAGTACCCGGGCTCCCTACTGTTTATTTTTCTAGAGCCATGCATTATTGAGCTTAAAATTGGTTGATTGGAAAAAGAACCCACACACTATCACAAGCAGATTTTTCCTTACCCATATAGTATTTCTGCAGCCTGTTTCCAAGAAGGGGGCAGTCATTAAGGATCCATGTGTTCCCACCTCCAGGTCTTGCCGGCCACAGAGCAATTCCGCTCCAGGACACCCTGGTTCACTTGTCAGTATTTCTGACTTCTCAGGGACTGGCTTTTGTTTACTTTCCTCCCTCCAAAGCATAGGTATTTCATCTAGTAGCTTTTCCACGTCAGCAAAATCCGTGGTGCCAGCACCAGATTCCTCTTGTGCACTGACTCCATCCTGATGAACTCTATTTATATAATTTATTTTGTTGGGCTGTTTCCCATTTGGGAGATCGATACAAATTTAAATGAGAAGAGAGAGTATTTACAGCTGCTTCAAGTGTTGATCAAACACAGGGTAGGGTGCTGATGTTCTGCCTTGGAGATGAGCCTTCTCAAAAACGGGGAGAGACGCAGAGGGAGGAGAGGAAGAAGAAAGAGGAAGAAAGGGGGGAAGGAAGGGAGGGAGGAAGGAAGGAAAGAAGGAGAAATAAAATGGAAGGGAAGGGTAAAGAAAAGAAAAGATAAAAGATGGAAAGAAAAGAAGTAGCCAACTTAGTTTTCCAATTCTCCAGTTTGGTTGGCAAATACCAAGTGCTTTTATCCTCTGGCTTCATTTTATAACAGGTATCTGCATGCTGAGACTTGACTAGAAGTTAGTCACAGACGTGTTTGCCTGTATAGGTTCCCAGGTAAAGCAGGAAGGAACTGCCAGCTCATTTGTGCACGAGTTTTTAGCTGTCAATGCATATTTCAAACAGCAGGCAGGAAGTGACTGCATAAATCAAGCTCTGCGGGGAGGCTGGCACCTTCCTCCAGGTAGGTGCAGAATCCAGGCTGTGATGTGCCTTCCCGCTGGCTCTTTCCTTAGCAGACGCCGGCGTGAGGGCCCAGCCTTCCTGCACTGGACCCAGTCGTGTGTATCTGGGGGGATGGAGAGGAGAATCCTTCTGTCTAGTCTCATCTGCCTCCTTTCCTTTAGTTCTCACTTTGGACACTGCCTGCTTTTTTGGGTGGAGGAGGTGGTTGTCAAAAGCATTTTTCCAAGGAGGCCCTGGGCCAGGGCTCAGTCACGTGTGGTTAAGGAGAGGGGTGAAGGATTAGGAATGAAAAGGCCTTTGTCATGGCCTGGCTCTGCCTCTCTTAGGTTCCACCCAGTGCAGTACTTCTGTACTCAGAGCTAATGGTGGCATCTTAATCCACGGGGAAGTCTGTGGTTTATTTAATCAGCGGACCTGGTCTATTTCGCTCTCCATCGGGAAGAACTCACAGAGTCGCACGTCAATCACACACAGAAATCAACTCGAGCATTATAATAGTGATCCATGTAACCAAAAGTATTTGTACCCCCATAATACTTTGAAGCAAAGAAAAAGAAGAAGTCAATTCTGAATAGATTGAATATATAAATGTGTAAAAGAAATAGGAAAGAAAATAAGACACTGTATGTACAAACTCACGATAGGGAGGAGCTACTTAAGCAAGACAGAAAGTACAGAAGCTGTAAAATCAATCCTTAACAAGCTGATTACAAAAAGTGTATCTTAAGATCTATTCAACCAAAGACCATATAAAAACAAAATACAATGATGGGCAGGGATAGAACATTTGCAGTACATGTGATAGACAAAGGGCTAATATTCCTAATAACTAAAGGGCTCCTACAAACTGATAAAAAAGAAGATAAACACCCCAGTTTAAAATTGTACAAAATATACTAACAGGCAAGTCACGAGCAGTAAGCCACTAGACATACAAACGTTTACCCAACCCCACTGATCGTCAGGAAAATGTAAATTAAGACAACTGTGTGGTACCATTCTTCTCCCATTAGTGTGAAAGAACATTAACAATATTAATAACTTCCAGTGGTGGTGAGGATGTGGAGAAATAGCAATTGCATGAACAACTGGTTGAAATCATCATGTAGTTCTCGCAATGTGAATTAAAATTCAAAATATCCTTACCATTACGGCTATCAATTCCCTTTTTTGAAGTATATACTCCAGAAATAAAAGCTATACAAAGACATATTGTCACATTGTAGTATCCCATTTCCAAGAAAAAGAAAAGCAGAGACAGCAGAGGCAGAGAGAGAGAGACGGGGAGGAGGGGAATTGGAAACATCCTGAATGAATGCTCAGAATGCATCAAAAACAAGAATTAATAAAATATAATAAACCACACAAGATAATATGATGTGGTCATTTACAGGAACAAGTTAGATCTATGGGTACTGACATGGAGGAACAGCAATGATATGATATTAACTATTAGACTTAAAAAGCGAGAACACACAACTCCAACACGTTAACAAAAAGTGCAGCGTAACAGATTTAGTTTAGCTCAATTTGTGGTACTGAAAATGAGGGTTCTGAGGTCAGGCTACTGGGATTTAATTCTTTCCTTCAGCACTTATTACCTTGCATGCTAATTAACCTCTCTCTGCCTCGGTTTCTTCATCTGTCAACTGAGAAAATGATTGGGGAGATTAGATAAGCTAATCGAGTAAAGTTCTTAGAACTGTACCTGGTAAGTTCTTGTTAGGTCTGGGTGGAGGGCAAACAGGTGGGCAAGGCAGGTAGAGGAAGTGGCTGCAGGTGGAGAGTGGGAACCAATCGAAATGCAGAAAGGAAACCACACTATCAGATATTTGTGGCTAGAGACCTTTCCCTGGATGGAGCATATGCAGTGAGGAGCTCCTAGTGACCTTAACTGACCTGGGGCTTATTACCACCTAATTAGCATTATGGTTTTGGCCACCCCCCCAATAGGTTTTTTGAGAACGTTTTTCATTTTTCAACCATCTGGTTATGTAACAGGATACTGTTAGATAACCCCAACCTGTTATGTAACCTGTTGTAATATATAACCCCAACTGTCCATCACCCAAAGGCAGGAAAATGGCAACCAATCCCACCCAGGAGAGAGGCAGGACAAACTAGTGAGCATATAGAAGACAGTGTGTGCTAAGACTTCGGGGTCTTCTCCACTTGCGGAGAACGACCCGTCTCTCCCTCTGAGATGTGCTTCTGCTTTGCAATAAACGCGGTGTGTGTGGGATTGCTGTGTACTTTCGGTCACTCCATCATTGGCTGGACTTGGTAGCAGTACTCACTCCTCACACTGGGAACCGAGGACCAGGGAACATCGAGGCAGACCTAACACTCTTAACTAATGTTAGCTATTATTATTTACAACATACAGTTCCAGATTCCGCTTTTTGTGATGCAACAAAAAAGAGGGGGAAAAAAAACCTGCTCATGAATTTATATATTCCTAGTATTTGAATGAGAAAATAAAGGGGAGGGGGAGATGTGCTAGACTGCGGAGAGTTGGGTGGAATGGGGGGGAGGGGAGATAACCACGTCGTCATTATACTCTTACTACTGAAGTGGAACAGCTAAGACAGCTCATACTCAGCAGTTAGCCCACCTTAGGGCTGTAGCAGTTGTCAATACGCTAAAATAATTTCACGCCAAATGGCAAAGAGCGTCTCCCACTATCCTGAACATCCCGGGTTCTTCCTAGGCTGCCCCCTCCCTCCAGGCTTCCCCATGGTCTAGCAAGTAAACGGTTAATGCCCTGGCCGTCCAGGGGGTCTCCAGATCCCAACTCCAGTCCAAGGGTTAGGTCTCTTGCCTATCTGACTGTGTATTCTGAATATCACCTCTAACAACGGGGATATATTACCTGTGTATTTTTTTTAAACCAATAAACCGTAACCTGGCATATAATGCAAACCTACATTTCTGCATCTTGGTGGCATTCCCAAAGCCAAGTCTGCCATGTGTGATTTGCAAACTGTAACTTTCTCCGCCACCCTTCCCTCATAGACAGCGATATCCAAATTACTCTCTACCTGAAGCTAGCACGGTAAATAATTGAACCTCTAAAAGAATATTAAAGACTTTAAAAAGAAAACCCTTAAATATTATCTACACAGGCTTTTACTGAAACTATAGGATGTCTTCCTCAAATTCACTACTCAAAATCTCTTGAGCCCCAGAAGTCTTTTAGAATAATACCAGAAAATGAATACCTACCTGGTAATGCGTTATAATTTCTAAGTCTGACTGTGGGTGGAAGCCAAACCCAGGTTTGTACAAGTTGGAAAAGAATAAAATGTCCCTGTCTCCAAATAAACAGCAGCGCCAGTAACAGATTTTAATGTACTGCACCCCCAGAAGCCTGGGGGCAGAGAAGTGAACACAGAGACTAGATAATAGGACTGAAAGGACAAATGAAGCTGGCTTTCTTCCAGGTGGGTTGACAGGTGGGGAAGCCTCCGTTTTAAAAGCAAGAAACAACGAAAATGGGAGACAGTTTTTTGGAACTGAAAATATGTTGCAAGTCTCTCACGGGACCCATTTCACAGATGAGGAAGCTGAGGTGCAGAAAAGTTAACTGTCTTGTCCGTGTGTCTCAAAAACAATAAACTTTTGGGTGGGCAGGATGTGGAAGCAGGTGCCTCTGTCACTATAGTCAACAGGAGACACACGGGTACAGAAATGACAGCGAGAGAGGGGTAGGTCTCTGACATGCTTTAGAACCCGATTCATGCGCCATTGCCTCTGAGTTAAAAATCAGACTATTTCCATGGACTAGCTCAAGTCTCAGTTAATTTAGGGCTGGCTGGTTGATCTGTTGCTTTTGCAAGGCTTAGCCCTACCCCACCAACACACGCACCCCCTGCCTTGTTCTGGCCACACTTACTTGCCCTTTGTCACTGCCTGTGCAGTGAGGAATTAGAGGCAAAATCTCTGTGACTGCTAATTTCCCGTCCCTGCTCCAACCCACAACAAAGGACACTGAAATGAAAGGGAGGGAGGGAAGCCCTACCGAGCGCCCGGCGCTGTCGAAGGAGGAGATGCGCTATGGTTATATTTATACAGGGCAGTGATCCCTCCCCTCCTGAAATGCAATGCAGGGGTGTTAGGCAACACTTTGTTGATATGCTCCAATTTTCTGGGAGAGGCTTTTCTGGGGATAGCTTCCCCCAAATTCTCAAAGGGATCTGTGGCCCAAACCCACTGTGATGGGGTCTCTGAATCAAATATGTTTGGATATTCATCGCCATCCAGTCCTCCTTTCATTCGGCACAGGTTCACCGAGTTCCTACTGTGGGCGGGCCATAGTTGGGTACAGCGGCTACAACAGGAAATCAGGTTGGTTGGTGGTCCTTTCACGGAGCTTGCAATTTAGTTGGGGGCACCAACATTAAACAACCCATCTGGCAACTCATTACTACAATGGTGTTAAGAGTTAAGAGCTTCCGAGAGCGAGGACACAGTGCAATGAGGATGTACGTCCTAGTCCTGTCGGGGCTAGGCAAGAATTCCTGCAGGTAGTGGTATTTAAGCCGAGCTCGGAAGCATGGGCAGTTGGTTGGGAGGGCGGGGTAGGGTCGGGTGGGGAGGGCTCTAAATCCTGGCTACTCAACCCTGCGGCAGCATCACCTGGGACCTTGTTACAGATGCAGATGCGCGAGCCCTGCCTCAGCTGTAATAAAGACGAATCTGAACGTTTAACAAGAACCCCGGGTGATTTACACTTGGAAAGAAGGTTGAGGAAGCGCTGTTCTGCAGAGAATCAGCACCTGAGGAACTGTAAGAGAACTGGTGTTCCTGGAATTGAGAAAGAGAATGAGGTGCTGGTCACGGCAGAAACGAGGCTAGAGACAGAGGCAGGGGAGGGTCACGTCAGATTCTTGGAGCCATGTTAAGAAAAAAGAAACATTTGAGAGCAAATACATGATGACCCTTTTGGTGAGAGCTTTTAAAACCCTAATTTGGCCACTTGAGCTACGGGATTTGTTTGTACAATGAGTGAGGAAAAGAGCTTATGTTTGTGGTCGCCCATCCCTCCCTTCAGCACACACCGCCCTTCACCTGTTTTGTCACCTGTAAAATGGGGATAACAAATCCTCCACTGTAGGGTCCTCGGGATGGTTGAATGGATCATTGCCTATAATGGTTATATATCAGGGTTCGATGCACACAAAGTATTTAACAAATGAGTTTACTTCTCATTGATTCAATAAACGTGTCTTTTGATCCTTTATTCTAAGCCCTGAAATAGGAGCTGAACAGGATGTGATCTACAGCCTCAGGGAGCCCAAAATCACTTCGGGGAAACTGGGACTCCAACAGGTGATGGTGACAGATTGATAATCATGACAACAGGGAAAGTATAGGTGGCAGGAGGGATGTGCACAAGATGGATAAGAGAATACAGGGAGCTTGCACAATGCCTCACGGAGGCGGAGATATCTAAGCTGATGCTGAAGAATGAGTTGAAATCAGCAAGGCAAAGAAAAGGGCAGTTATCAGCCACATGACAGACTCTGAGAGACATTTGCAACATCCAGAACCAACAAGGGATAGCTATCTAGAATAGACAAACGACTCCTAAACATTATGAAGACAATACAGTAAACTCAATGGAATGACACAAAAAACCCCATGAACAGATGATTCAGATATGGAGAAACCCAAATAGCTCTGTGATATATGAAGAGATGCTTAAGCTCATTCATAACCAGAGAAATGCAAATTGAAAAAATGAGCTACTACTTCCTACCCATCAGAATCACAAAACATTAGAAAGATGGCGAATGCCAAGAACCATGAAGCTGGAAACCCTCATTCCTTCCTGGTGGGAATATGAACAGGCAACACCATTTGGGAAAGCTATCTGGTGGACCTTGGCCAGCTTAGGGATGTGTGTTCCTTATTACCTGTTAATCCCAGGGGAATTTTCACATGTTCATAAAGGGATGAGTTTGGAGCATCAAGTTAATTTGTACTATCCAGAAGTTGGAGGCAACTCCAGTGTCCACCATTAAGGGATTGGATAAATAATATCTAACAGATGTTCATTATAGAAAATCATACAGCATGAGGAAGTCACAAGATAAATATATAGAAAGCAATATGGACAGATCATAAAATAGTGTTGAACGAAGAAAGACTCAGAACGAGGTTTATAACACAGTGCTATTTATATTAATTAAAAACACAATCAAAATCACTCTGTATATTTTATAGTATTTACAAACACATACAAGACACATGAGAAAGAGTGCCCATAGGGGAAGGAAAATGCCATTAGGGACTAGTCGTGTAGAGGAAGAAATAAACAAACAGTAAAATCAGACAATAATCGACCACGTATGATGATGTGCTAAGAAATTGATTAACTCAGCTCTATGATCCAGAGATCCAAGAAATAAACAAATAGTCAATTTAAAAAATAGGGAAGAAGTACTTCGGTCAGAAGGAATAACACGTGCAATTTCCAGAGGCAAAAGAGGACATCACTGGAGTAGGGCTGGAACAGAGACTGCAAGGCAGGGGATGGTAAGGAGAGACCAGATCATGAAGAGCCCCAAAAGCTATACGAAATAATCAAGATTTGTCCCAAGGGTAACATGGGGCCACTGAAGTGACATGACTGTGTTTTTAATCTTGCTCTAAACTCTAACAAAGAGAAAATAAGCCAGTCAGTTGAGTCAGAAGCTACTGACATTTATTTGTATTCATGTATGTATATATATATATATATCTCAAGTCTTTTTTTTTAATTCAGGATATTATGGGGTATCAAGTCTTAATGAAATAGACTTTGAGCATCTTTGCACCCAAATCATGAACCTCATTTTCTCCCACTTTTAAACCAATTATGAGATAGTCACTGACACTTTCACCAGTAGCAACACATAAGGGGCAATGTATGGAGTCACACTGGCAATTTGACCTTGAGCAAAATCACCTAAACTCTGAACATGAATTGCCTTAGTTTCTTTACAAGCAACAAGAACACAAGCACTCACTACCTACATCCAATCATTACTGGAATCAAACAGGAGTTAATTCTAAATCTTCACAATAACCTTATGAGATTGATATTATTTATATGTTAAATGAAGAAGAAACAAAAATGGAGAAAGATGTTAAGTAACTGGCCCAAGGTCATTAACAGTTAGTAGATGCACAAGCTCAAGTTGAAATAGTGCTTCTGATTACAGACTGTTCGAGAGTCTGTTCTGTGAACCACACCTCATTGTACTGCCTTACACAGTATCGCTTACTTCACAGTTTGTAGTATTAGATGAGCTACTGCATATAGTGTGTGTGTGACACACTGGAACCTGGGAATCAATCTCAGACCCATTGGGATATATTGGGACTGTATACATGTTTTGTTTAACCTGAATAGTTTTTTTTTTAATTTGTATTAATAGCCTATATTTTGAAATCTGAAGATTTTACATAAACATTTAGAATTTTGGTTTCTTGTGAGAAGCTGGAAAATTTGACAAGACTAGGCTCCCATTCCCTTCTCAAAAAATCATCTGGAGCTGAGTAGCAGGTATCCATTTAGATAGGGCATATGCTCTCCAATTTTCCACAGTCCTCACCACTCCCTAATGCACTAAGATCATTTCTCTCATTCCATCAACTGTCTAGCCCTAACAGAATTTAATGTTACGACTCCAGTTGTAGGCAATAAATAGTGTAATCACTGAAAGGTTGGTACAGTAAAAGGTTTTAAAAATCCAAAGCTTGATCTATCTCAGAGTAAACCAAAATTAAAATCTTTCTGGAGATTTATCTTCCTGGTCTCAATTCTCATTGGTCATTTCCCCTTTTGGCCTTAATTTCCCCTTTTATGAAATAGCCAAGTGACACAACAGTAAATACCATCAAAACGTGAGCTTCCTTCAGAAGCTGAACATTAGGCTTGGCTCTTCCAATAACTCCCTATTCATTCGAATCTAATTATATAATGATTTTTAATCATTGTAAAATAAATTCACTCTTCACGTCTGGAAATGTTTAAGCCCTAATTTAACAGCAACAACCAAAAAAAAAAAAAAAAATACCCTCTAATGGATTTGCACTAAGAAGCAGAACATGGCCTGTGTTGTCAGATGTTCAATAATTTAACTGCAAATGAAGTGTGTAAAATACAATATTTGTGTCATAAACCACCCAGCTTGTCACATAATAGATTTTTGAAGAGTCACGTTTCAGGACACTGAGCAACATTATGTTGGAACAGTGAAGTAGCCAAATTGAGGTTTACAGGTTCCATTTGCTTATGCAGAAAGAGATTGAGTCTCACTTCATCCAGTGACAAGAAGCACAGAAATGCAATAGTTTTCTGAATCCTATAATTTGAAAGCAGAGGCTGGAATTCTGAATAATATAACTCAAGATCAACCTTCCCTGTGTATAAGATGTGGTTTGCATTACTTTCACAAGTCTAGAGGGATTCTGTGGTTCCTCTGCTAACACTGACCGTGGTAGGCAGAACAATGTCCCCCACCCTAAAGATACCCATTGCTTGAATCCTGGCACCTATGAATATGTTTGGTGACACGGCAAAGGGGAGATTAGGGGTGGGGATGAAATTAAGCTGCTGATCAGCTGACCTTGCAGCAGAGAGATTAGCCTGCATTATCCAGATGGGCATAATGCAATCACAAGGACCCTTAAAAGTAGAAGGAGGAGGCCTCTTCTACACAAGTTGAGGGAGATGTGATGAGGGAAGGTCAGAGTGCTGTGATACGAGAAGAACTTCACCTCCCATTGCTGGAAGGAGCCCTAGCAGAAGATGGGGCCATGAGTCAAGGAATGCTGATGGCTTCTAGAGGCTGGAAAAGCCCAGGAAACAGATTCTTCCCTAACGCCTCCTGAAGGAATGCAGCCTCACATCAACACCTCGATTTTAGCCTAGTAAGATTTCTGACCTTCGTAACTGTCAGAATAATAAATTTGTGTTGTTTGAGCCACTCAGTTGGAGGTAATTTATTGCAGCAGCAATGAAAATCTAACACATTGACACTTAAACCATGTCTGTGGGAAAAACGATAGAGGACCTGGCACAGTGGCCTCTTTCACACGAGTTAGCGGACTAGGAGACAAAAAAATGCTGTTACAATATATTTCCTCAATTTTCCCATGCACATTTGTTTTTCAAATTTTAACATTTCTCAAATCACGATTTATTTAACTACTGAAGAATATAGTTAATAGAGTGTTTTTCCCCCTAAACCCTACCCAAATTGCAATCTGTTATTAAATAGATAGTATGTTTTATAATCTTGAGCACCTTAAAATCACACCGAATGCAGTCGTTTTAAGAAGTGAACAGGCGTAATTCAATTCAACAAGCACTGAATATCTTATCGGTGCCAAGCACATTGCTAGGCACTGAGGTGGGCTAAAAGGGCAAAGGGAGTTGTTCCCTGTTCCCATGATTTTCACAGGCAAATTCCCATGATTTTCACATGCAATGATCTATGAATGATAAATTTACTAAAACTCAGACCAATGGGATCATTAATCTCCAAATACAAAATGCTGTGAGGTCAGGGACTATGTCTGACTAATTCATCTCCAAGTCCCCTGTATCTAGCATAGATAGGGCCTAGCACAGAGTAGGTGCTCCTTTGAATGATTATATAAATGCTTTATCTTATTTTTCTACAGACAGATTACATCATAGTGTCATTTTTCCATAGCCACACAGCAACTAACAACATGGACCAGGGTTCCTCAGCCTCAGCATTATTGGCACGTTGGGCTGCACAATTCTTCGTTGTGGGGGGCTGCCCTGTGCATTGCAGTGTGTTTAGCAGCATCCCTGGCCTCTAGTCATTGGATGTCTGTATGTAGCACACTCTGCTCCACTTGTGACAACCAAAAAATGTCTCCAGATGTTGCCAAACGTCCCCTGGGGGAAGAGGGGCAAAATGACCCCCAGTTGAAAACCACTGGCTTAGACAAAGGACTATCACCACTAAAGTATGTGTACTCTTAAAATATGTCCACAAAATCTTGTTACTCTTCCCCTAAAGAGTTGAAGTCTACTTCCTACCCTCTGAATTATGGAGAAAACTTAGTGACTTGCTTCTATGAAATGGAATATGGTGGACACAATAGGGTCATGTCATAGAAGGCATTTTGGTCTCCTCATTGTTCTAGGGGAAGTTGTCATGGCACAAGAACACACAAGCATGGTGAGGAAGGCCTCCCACTTACAGCCAGTTTGGAGCTGAGCTAGGAATTCAATTGCCACAGAGTGGGCCATCTTGGAAGTGGATCCTCCAGTCTCTGGCCCCAGTGGCACCTTCAGATGATCGACATCCCCAGCTGTAATCTCATCCAGAGACCCTAAGCCAGAACCACCCATCTAAACCACTCCCAGATTCCCGACCCTTGGAAACTGAACAAGGTAATACATGTTTGTAAGTTTTTCTGTTTTTTTCAAAATGTTACAGGGGTACAAATGTTTTTGGTTACATGTATCGATTTTGTTGTACTGAAGTCAGGGCTATAAGTGTGCCCCATCACCCAGATAGTGTTCATTGTACACATTAGGTAGGTTTTTGCCTATCCGCTCCTCCTCCCCTCCCCCTGCCTGATTTCCACTGAATTTTACTTCCCTCTGTGCACATATGTGCTCAGTCAGTTCCAGTTTAATAGCAAGTACATGTGGTGTTTGTTTTTCCATTCTTGAGATACTTCACTTAGGATAATGGTCTCCAGTTCCATCCAAATTGTTGTAAAAGGCCTTAATTCATCCTTCTTCTTGGTTGAGTAGTATTCCATAGTATATATATATACACCACAATAAAAGTTTGAGTTTTAAGCTACTAAGGTTTTGGGTATTTGTTATGCAGCAATAGATAACTAACATAAAATAAGTGACTGAGGGAAGGAGTAAATGCTGGCATTTGGGCTGCCTGACAGAGGGGGAAGGAAGAAATACAAAGGAGGGAAACTTGAAAGGGAGATAGAGAAGAGCCAGTTTGCAAAGGGCCTTGAAATGCACACTCGGGACTTAGAACTTCATTTTGGAGACCTCCAGGGCCATTACGGGCAATAGCTCTTGTCCATTTTACATCTTGAATACACACAAATCTGAGCTCATCATTCTTCTGTTTAAGTTTCCCAGCAGCTTCCTGTTACTTTCAGTATAAAGGATGAACACTAAGAAAAGCAGCGAGGGCCTTTCCTTTTCTCTCTGCTGCTTTGCTGGTCAGCCTAATCATCTGCCACCATGTTCCAGTATCACGCCTACCCCAACACACACATACACACGTGCACTCACACACTCCAATACTCCTCCTATCTCAAATGCTTTTAGTTCTCTTATATACTGGGTTCTCCTGCACTTTTATATACCTGCCCAGGTCCTGGTTACCTCTCCCCACCTCTGCCTTTTGGGCTACCTGGACTAACTGCTCCTTCCGTGAGAGCCTTGCTATCCTTCTCAGTCTGAGGGGGTGTTCCTCCCTATACTCCCATTTTATTCTGAGTAGATCTTTCATCCAACACTCATAACTATTCTGTATTTGTCCACTTATGTAACTCTACTCCCGCATTTAGACTTGAGCTCTCCAAATTTATTGGCTGCATTTTTTATCTCTGAATATGGTAGGTAACTAATAAATGTTTATTGAGCAAATGAATAAAGAAGTGATAATTGAGTTGTTCCTGTGTCTCAAGAAATCCAGACTTCTCTGTAGTTTGGTAGCTGGGTGATTTTTCTTGGAAGGTTTCTGAAGAAAAATAAGTCCAGCACTAAGATGCCTTATCTTACCCAATGGATGTATATACTTTGCAGGCAAGCTGGACATAAACACGGATATAGCAATAGCGGGTTTTGTTCTCCTCCACAAATCACCGGACCTGCTCCCCTCACAGCAGACCAAGAGGCATTACCCTCGCTTTGAAACATGACCTCATTTCACTGACTCATGGGAAGAAACCCTGATGTTGCTCTCTTTCCACCAATGTGCCCAATCTTTCTTTGTATGACAGGAAAAAAATAACTCTCCATAACTCTGATCATTTTCAAAGTTTGCTCCTGTTAACTGTTTGGAGCTCCTTAGCTGTTTGTCGTGGCATCTGTTTTTGTGTACTGGGATGCGCTTAAGGATACAAGCTAGGACAGAGCTGAGTGCTTTGGGTATACCAGGGGTAAATGGAGAGTCGGAAATTTGAGAATTATGTAGGATAGAGGTCAACAAACTATGGTCCACTGGCCAAATCTGGCTCTTTTTTGTATAGCCCTTGAGCTAAGAAAGGTTTTTATATATTTTTTTTAAAGTTACATTTTAGATCATTATGTAAGTACTTAAATAATATCTTAGATTTTGCCTTTTGGCTTGCAAACCCTAAAATATTTACCATGTATGTCCACTGTTAAAAATGTAGAAGGAGAGAAAAAGAATTGCTCTGAGATGAAATTTGGAGACTAGGCATACCTAGCATGGAATTTTAAGGTGCTTGCAATGGGGTGCACCACGGAATGCACCTCCTCTGTATTCCCCAGAGAACCTGTGTTATGCGCACTGGCCATTAAGGCTCG
>CM052448.1:10294631-10332908 GCA_028533085.1 Varecia variegata | reverse complement strand
TTTGAAACTACATTTTGAAAGAGAACAGTGTATACATGAGAATACTGACCCAGAATGATCAATATTCTATTCTGCGTATAATATGGGACTTAAAAAAATCCTTTCAGCATCTAGCAAAAAAGAGCATGTGGCTTTTAAGGGAAAGAAAATTAAATTATTCGTAGGCATTGAAAGATATGCTTTATGCCAGAAGAAAATTGAGTCATATATTTAACATGCTTAAGGGAAAAGGATTTTATATCCAGCAAACTATTGATTTTTAACTACAAAAGGCACAAACTTATCAAAGCTCAAGAACTCAAGAAATGTTGTTCCCATAAGCCCTTCCTGAGTAATCTGCTGTAAAATGAATTTTCAACAATCACGATAACTACAAGGTTAGTGACACAATGACTGGTAATGAGCATTAAATAAATAGCTACTAAGACAAACAGAACAAAGACAAAATGAGGACAAAGAGAGGAGAGAAAATATTACAAAAGTCTATATGGTCTGACAATGCGTGTACAACTATTAAGAATGGAAGGTCTTCATGATTTTGTCAAAATTCATAGATCTGTACACCTCAAACGGGTAACATATGCTGTATATACATTTTATCTCAAACTTGAGAAAAGGAAAGGGGATGGGAAAAACATACTTCAGAAAAATTTAAATGTTTTCAATTCAGAGACTGTTGTGTGTTTAAAATTGGATAGAACAAATGAGGAACTATAGTATATTCCAATTGTATCATTCCCCTATGTCCTTAAAAACCAGATTTCTTGAAATGGAAGAGGGGACATATTGATACAATAGAGATGAGGTTAAATAAAAGCTTGGAAGTATCAATCCATGAGATATTTTATCATATTATAATTAATTTCCTAAAAACTTCAAGAAACAAGAACCAACTCGATAGCAATGAGTATCCCCAGTGCTCAAATTACGGTCTTGAAATACCAGGGCTTCTTACTGAAACAGCCGATTCCAGGTCTGAGGTAAGAAATACACAAGACCAGTCCGGAATACATTGTAACATCGGAGAGCAACAGGGCTGTCCAAGACCACTGGGGTCACAGGAGAAAGGCCCAGCACCAAACTCAAACAGGCTCACGTGGGCAAAATCAGGATGAGTTCAACTTCAACAACAAGAACGGTGGTGGATTAAAATCCAAGTATGTACAAACCCATGAGTTCATAATTAAATTTAAAAAAATATGATCACCTTCTGGAAATTAGAGGAAACCAATTCATTATATTAACAACTGGTAAATAAAGGGAAAGAATCAAGCATGTATTCATTTTTCCCTGTGAACATCTTGGGTCAGTCACACAGTAGATGAAGGAAAGTGCCTCTTTATCCTTGAGCATTCTCACTGACAGATGAAAAACCAAAAATAATATTGAAATATCACTGTGTTAGGCTGAGTAACAACCCCCAAATTGTCTAAATCTTAATCCCCAGACCTGTGTATGTTACTTTCTATGGCAGCAAAAGGGACTTTGTAGATGGGATTAAGAATCTTGAGACAGGGAGATTACGTTGGATTACCCTGGCGGGCTGGATGTGACTCCACAGTTCCTTATAGGAGGGATGTAGCAAACCACAGAGACAAAAAAATGACACAATGATGGAAGCAAAGAGAAATCTGAAGATGCTAAACTTCCATCTTCAGAGATGGAAGAGGCGGCTATGAGTCAAGAAGTGCAGCTCCAAAAGCTAGAAAAGGAAGAAAAATTCTTCCCTAGAGACTCCTATAGAGCTGACTCAGTTTCAGCCCAGTGAACGCATTTGGACTTTGGGCCTACAGAACAGTGAGAAAATAAATATGTGTTATTTTAAATCAGTGGGTGAGTGGCAATTTGTTACTGCAGCCACTGGAAAATAATGCAATCAACCTTTTGCAACCACCGATGAATAGATATAGCCATGAAGCTTCAAATGCTCAAATTACAGAGAGATTCAACCAGACGTCATGTGTTTTCCACGATCTTGCCAAACTCTACCCACCTCTGATGTCTTCACCAAGCCATTGAATCGGTCTAGTCTTTGGGACTAGCTGCTAATTTGTAGGAAATGCAGGGCAAAGAAAATCACAAGCTAAACCCAGAATAAACAATCAGCAAACTCCAGCCTGTGGGATATTCCTCAGGCCAAACAGTTCAAGTTCTTCATCAGATAAATTGTAAGGAAATAGGAGGGATGGAGAAGGAAACCATAAATTGAGAAAGGCTTAAAAGATATATCGAAAATTTTTAAACGGGCAAAACCAAACTTTAGTGCCTAGAAATATATATTTGTTAATAAACTATGAAAAAATAACTCAAGGAAGCAATGACAGTAACAGGGTGAGAGGGGTTTTTTGGAGGAGAGATTATAAGACACAGGATGTATGGGGGGCGTTTGGAGTGGCTGGCAAAGCCTTTCTTGGTCGACTTCAGTGATGTTCATCTTACACAAATTCATTAAGTCACACCATAGATCTGTGTGGTTTTCTGTATCTGTTTTATTTTAGGACTATTATTATGACATTTAATGAAATAAAACTCAGGCTTGGAACAATCCTTATGAAACAGGAAACTAATTACTAAATAGATTAAAACCAATAAAAAAATCTAGAGATAAAAAAATGCTTTAAAAACTCGGTGGGCAAGTTTAACTTCGGATTAGAAACAAATGAAGAATTAGGGAACTGGGACACAGGTACAAAAGAAATTATGAAGCGGCAGTTAAGAAACAAGTCAAAGAGACTGAGGATTTCTAACATACTTCTAATCAGAATTCAAGAAAGGGAAGGCAGAAGAAATTCAGAAAAGCAAATGTATGACGATATAAGAGTAAGTTTTCAGAACTAATGAAAGAGGGTAAACACAGATTCAAGGAGCCCAGTAAATGCACAGCAGAATAAAAAGCAAAACAAATAAACAACAAAATAGCTCAACTAGACATATCAGAATGAAATGGCAGGACACCAAATACAAAGAAAATATTTTAAAAGCAGTCAGAAAAGAAAACATCTCCTTCTAAGGATTTATAGTTAGTCCTATAGCTGACTTCACTAGTAACACTAGAATATAGACCACTCTGGAGGTTTAGTCCCAGATATGTGAAGATGGGAAGGAGGAAAACTTTAAAGAGGGAAAGACTTCAGATTTTAATTTAATTTTTGCAGGACTTTATTACTATCTCTTTCGACTTTTTAAATAAGTTACCAAAAGAAGGAAAGAAGAAGGGAGGAAAGAGAAGAGAGAAGGGGGAGGGAGGAAGGAAGGAAGGAAGGGAGGGAGGGATGCAGAGAGGAAGAAAAAGTAAATTACCACCAAAGCCAAATTTAACAGCAGAGTCCTTAATTCCTGCCTGGTTCCATATCACAGTGTTCAAGGTAGTGGTGTCCTAATAAATGTAATCACAGACGGATGTCCGAAACAAAAAGCTGAGATTTTGTAGCATTTGCCAATTTCTATGGTGTAAGCACTCCCACAAAGCCTCATTTCAAGCTACTACCATGACATCACTGCACTTGGATTAGGGAAGCAACATACACGATCAGCTCTCACAATCCGGTAGGAGGAGCTGGCTTCATCGCATAAGTGGTTTCAAGGCCTCACATGCTAATATTAGTGGACAGTCCAAGAACCAAGTTGTTATCCCTTGAAAGTCCCAACTCTCTCCTCTTGATGCATCTAAAAATGTCATCGCCAGCTTCTTGCAAGGAAGTTCAGTTCAGAGCTATCTCAGTGTTCTGACCACTGCAAGGGACGCTAGTTGCTGAGTAGAGCTATGTCCAAAGTACCATAGCTTAGGAGAAGCCGCTGCTTCTCTAGTAGCCATAGGTACTAGGCAAACATCTTTCCTTAGAAAAACCAATTCCTTGACAGTGGACTGATTAGGAGGACCCATAATCTAAATAAGCCCAGGCCTTCAGGTTACAAGTCTTCATTTTCTCACCTAACCATTTATACTAATCACTCTGTACAGTCTACTCATAGTGCAAAAAGATCATCCTGTAGGCAATTTTGTTCACGTGTTTGCAGACACTGTGTGTGTTCAAATAGAAAGCCAGTAACCCCCATGGAGCATGGGCTACAGATTACAGAAGTTTAACAAGTGCTGTTAATTTTTTTTTACGATAGAATACAACTTGAACAGTTAGCACATTGTGCAATAAAAGAAAAACAAACTTACACAAACACACAATTTCCCTTACGTCTTATTCTGCAAAGTGGAAAAGAAAGGAATAAGAATCATCGAACACAGTCCCACTGGAGGTTAAGCTTCGTGGGCTGGTTCCACTGGGGTTGCTTCTTGGTCTACTAGCACCAGAAATTACAGGTGTAGAGATCACTGGGCACCCAAGAATGGCTTGGTTCAGAGTCTACTAGCTGTAGCACTAACAAAGAACAGGCCACAGGGAGATAGCCCTATCCACATCCTAGAAACCTCATAGGTTGAAATCTAGATGCTTTGGACCTTAGCAACGAGCTAACACGCAGCTGTTTCCTGACACAAGCTAACCCCAGAAATGTTAGATGAGAAGCCTTCCTAAGGCTTCCTAAGGTTTATAGACCTTAGACACCCAGCACCATTATTTGCTATTCTTTTTTGGATCAGTGCCAGAAAGAGACCATTGATTTAGTCTCTCTCTACACTTATGATTACTTTCATTGCCCCCTCCCCACTCCCCAGTTTAGTGAAATTGCTCTGCTTTTTCACTAAATCTTGGCCAGGTCTGCTCCAGTCCTCTCTAGTAGAGCTTCCTAAGTCACATGATCAGGGACAAGTACTGGGGAAATGTTAGTGTCTTCTTCCCAGAAAACCCCTGGCCTCCACATGCAAAGCAGCCTTCTCCCCTTTGCAAAGAGGAGAGTGTAGGAAACGTCTTTACGTCAAACCGAAGGTCTCATTATAATAGTTTCCAACCATTGTAATAGTCTGCTCAGCATATATCTGCATATTAAAGAGAGAACATAAACATCTGCTCTAAATTGACCTTCTAGCCCCACCAGGATGAAGAACAGCTAGCAGCTTCTTTAGCTAAAGAAGGAAAAAAAATTTGGTTTGGCCATTCCATTCCACAAGGACTCAGTGTAAAGCTATCGTCAGAATCAGAGAAGCTTCCACTAAGAAGACTTACGGATACAAACTGAAAGTGGGCATGTAAATGTCTCACTGAAGTACTATAGCACATTTGCTCTCTGTATATCCCCTTGTACCTCCCTGTGCACTTCTCTTCTTCAATCTTACGTCTGGCTCAGATGTGTAAGGTATGTGCCAAGCAGAAAGCCAAGAAATTGTCACTCTTCTGAATGGATGCTTTCGACTAGTGTTGTCCAGGCCACCACATCAATATCATTCTTTTACATCCAGTCAAAGAAGAATCTAACTTGGAGAAAACTACTGGCCAGGGAGTAAGGGCAGTAGCACTCTGAATCCTAAGACGTGTGTCTACACGTGTGCAGGAGTGCGTGCGTGTACACACACACACACACACATGCGTGCGCGCACGCACACACACGCACAAAGGCAGCCAGAGTCACTGTACCAGTGCATGCTAGGAATTGTGTTTTCTTCATATGCCTATTGTTTCAACATGTCAGAGAGCCAGAAAAGTAAACAGAACAGCAGCTCTCAAAGTGTGGTCCCTGCAACAGTAGCGTCAGCATCACTGGGGAACTAGCTAGAAATGCAAATTATCAGTCTTCACTCCAGACCTGGTGAATCAGAAACTCAGGCAACAGTGCTGTTTTAAAACAGCTCCCAGGTGATTCTAATAATAATGTCTGAGAACTAGTGGAAGAGAAGGTGCTTCTTTCAATACAGCACTGCTAGATAAAGAACATTTTTCTGGAAAAGATTCAGCAGCACCCAAGTAGAGAGAAAGGATTTACAGAAAATTTATACATTCTTTCTGCTTGTGAGCCTGAGTTTGCAGAGTTGTCTCTTTGTTCAAGTGCAAGAAAAGAAAACAATAACAATGGCTCCATAAAAACATACTGCAGAACACAGAGAAGAAAATGCCATCATGAACGCTTGGAAGAAGATGTGGTCTATTTATGGAAAGAAAGAAATCTATAAAACTATTTGACAGTCATTATGAAACAGGATCAAAACATCATTGAGAGACTAGGTTAAGCTAAAAGACACAGACTGTGATGAAAACTGAGTTGTATGGTACTAGAAAAGATAATAGGGAAATTAAAAAGTGCAATGACAAAATTAAAAACACATTGAAAGTTGCAAAAATTAGAATTAATAGTGTGGAAAAATGAGATCAGAAACGTTGGACACAAACTGTACCAGAGTGAAAAGGAACAAAGACAAAAAAGATGATGATGATGAGAGTAGATGGTGAATAGAAAACTTAAAAATTTCAACTAGTTTCCTATGGAAAACGTTTGAATGATTAGCACAGAAACAATAATCAAAGACACAACTGAAGACAACTTTAACTGACTAAAGTACCAAATGCAGAGATCCAAAAGGCTCGATATATTCCAGGCAACAACCATTACCAATTTGAACCCTCAAATCTCCACCTCGGTGGCAGAAGGTGGACGATAAGGGTGGCGGATGGGGAGTTGTCACCTCAGGAAACCAAACCTGATTATCGTGGCTGTTCTATTAGGCATGGGGGAAAAAAAAAACAACTTGGGGAGAGTTGGGAACTCTACTTAAAATACCACTCAGGCTATTCACATCAGCAATTTATTGTGAGTTGTTCCCTTTATTTATCAGAAGAGCCTTGTTATTTAAGTACAAGAATTTACCCTTACAAAGCACTTCACTTGATCAGGATTTATTGCCTGATGCTGAAAGTCTAATTTATAACGGAAGAAGATTTTACTGTCACAGCAGCTGTCTTTGGATGGTGGGTCTATGGGTGATTATTTTCCCTCCTGTGATTTCCTAATTATTTCCTTTAATGATCCTATCTGTCACAAATAGTGTTGAGTATCAACTATGTGCTTCACACTGGGCTTGCTTTTTTTCTTTCTTTCTTGCTCTTACTCTTCCATCCCTTCTCTCCACCCCCATAAGAACAAATAAATAACTCTCTCTAAGGTCAGATATTTATATCAAATCTGAAGGAAAAAGATAACTTTTCCTGCTAGCTTTCCTTAAAAAAAAAAAAAAAATCTAGGATAGGTTTCTGATTGGCCCAACTTGGTTCTAAATCACTGTGACCAGGAGGAACAGAAATTTATGATTGCTCAGTCCTGGGTTATGTGGTTGTATTTTTTTGATCATTCTACAATGCATTCATGTATCAAAACATCACACTGTACCCCATAAATATATGGAATTATGTTTGTCAGTACCAAATAAAACTTAAAAAATGCAAAATACAAAATTGAAAAAGAATACATTGCTGTAGTTATGAAAAAAAAATCTTTAAAGGAATTTGATGAGGGTGGGTGTTTATTTTGTTTTGTTTTGTTTTGTTTTTCTGGAAGAAGGTCATCAGTGTTGAGCAGTCACAAACTACAGAGGTCTTCTGCAATCCCAAATCTAAGAGAAGTTGGAATACCTTGCACCACCCTTCTTATGTAGCTTCCTAAAGTATGCCTCTAAAACTTAAAAACAATTCCATAGGGAACATCTGGAGGACTGGCAGCTGTCTGAATTTGACACTCTGGCCAGCCAACTTTGAAAGTATATAGAGCTGAGAATATTATTATCTCAGCGGTATTGTCCACCACTTTCCAAGGTTTAGGAAAGGTGGGGATACCTCTCATTACCCTTCTGATTTATCTCTGTCCAATGGACCAGCACAACTTAAAGAACTGACCTGAAAGCAGAGGCACTAGCAGCTGCCTGAATTTAACACTCTGGCCAATTTTGAAAGTGTATAGAGTTGAGAATACTATTTATTATCTCAGGTTCCATATTCTCCATTGATTTTTCACCATCAATGATTGGAGCAGGGTTAGTGCTTGGCAACCTGGAAGGCTTCAATTTGTCAAAGGATTGTCACTTCAGACAGCTGCTGCTCTTGCCGATTTGGAATTTGCAATAGATGATGACAGAACAATGAACAGTGGCTTTGCTACTGTGATCTTTCTTTATTGCCCTACAGGCAGCATGCAAAAGAAGCCCACCCTCCCCAAACTCCAAGTTTTCCTGGCTGGTTGCTCCTTGCCCTGAAATAGATGACTAGGTTCAGTAACAGTTGCTTCTTTTAGTGGAGGAGGAAGTAACAAATTTCAATAATTGTGCATTGTGAACTTACTAGATGCCAGGAGGAAGGAGATGTGACTTGGCCACTGAGCACACATTCATCTTTTTTAAACTGAGAGTACCCAGATTTTCCTCTGGGTACCCATTCCTCTCTGACTCAGTCCATACGCTTTGGGTGGGGTTGAAGCTACTTCCTGTTCTAGGAATGGGCATGTGGCTCAGAGCCTGCGTTACTGTGGTTACGGTGATTGGTTCAGGGATGATCACGTGATTCAAGGTGAGCCAATGAAATATGAAGACACTTTGTGGCAAAGAATCAGAGGTTTGGGTTCTTCACAGCTGGACTTGAATCTGGGGTTACATTTGGGGATGGAGCCTGGGAACAAAGCCACCATGGAGGAAAGTATTCTGGCAGATGAAGAGAAGACTTCATTCTGATGACACAATTTGAAGACTCTGGTCAGACCTCACTTGAACCTGGTTCTAATCCTTAACTTTTTGTTTATAGGAATTAAGGCCAGTTTGGGTTGGTTTTCTAGGACCTGAAACAAACAAACAAAGAAGTTCTCCACTTAGATGTTAGTCCCAACTCTGCCACAAAACAGCAGTGTGACCTTGGGCAAGGCTTTGTAATCCCTCTAAATTGAGGTTTCGTCATCTACGAAATGTGGTCATTAGATAAAGCAGATAGTGGAGCTTTGTCACTCTAGGGTATTTTACTGAATTATTGTTTCAAACATGGATTTTTGTGGGAGGAGACAGGTCGAACTTCCAGAATTCAGGCCCCCAGGAAAAGTAGATGGATTAGAGCAGATGCATCATTAAGTCTTTCCAGAAAGGGAAATGGATATCTGAAGTGTTCACTGGAAGGAGCTGGTTGGCTCCACCATTTCTATATTTGAAGAGCAACTTTGTAGCAGCGTGCATGTGTGTATGTGTCACAGAGTTATGTCTTTTATATAACTTTCAATCACTTGAATTTCTTCCAACTACCAAGGTTGACTTTTGTAATACAAAAAAATATATACAATAATACGAAAACTTGGGCTAAATGTAATTATAGCCCTGGAACATAATCTGAAACTAGTAGGTTTTATTATTTTTAAAATTCCGGACATGAGCTTGATGTCTTATCATTCTAACCCAAATGTCCCTGAGGCTAGACTTCAAGATTTTTTTACAAGAGTGAAATTTCCAAAATAATTTAGCAACTGACCTAAGGTTAACATTTCATAAAACAAGAGTATTTTAATAGAGAGAGAATAAAAATAGGGGACATTTTATCTTTAAGCAAAGAAAATCCTTCCTTAGTAAAGATAGTTGCCAACATAATTCAGCATCTATATCTTTCTCCCAATCTTTATTTCTGATCTTTATATAGTTTTTGTAAGATCTCCTAAGCAAGGTATAGTTAAATTTCCCCTCTTAAAAAATTTTAATAGTGTTTGTCTTTTAATGAGAAAAATTGTTATTTACATTTATGATAATCCCTGTATGTTAGTTTTCTTTCTGCTATCTTATTTGATGTTGTCTACTCTTGAATATTCCCCTTTCTAGATTTTAGCTAATTGATCAAATGTCCTTTCTTCCTTTTGTTTTTCTCTAATGAAACAGAAATCTGTGCTTCTTTTTTAGGTTTTTTTTTTTTTTTTTTTTTTTTTGAGACAGCATTTCACTTTGTCACCCAGACTAGAGTGTAGTGTCATCACAGTTCACTGCAACCTCAAATTCCTGGGCTCAAGTGATCCTCCGGCCTCTGCCTCCTGAGTAGCTGTGACTACAGGTATGCACCATGTGCCTGGCTAGTTTTTCTACTTTTAATAGAGGTGGGGGGGGGTCTCACTCCTGCTCAGGCTGGTCTCGAACTACTGGCCTCAAACGATCCTCCCGTCTCAGCCTCCCAGAGTGCTGGGATTGCAGGTGTGAGCCACTGCACCCAGCTATGCTCATATTTTAATTTATATGGTTTACAAACACAAATATGTTTCAAATCCTACTTTCTTAGCCATGTCAATATTCTAATGCCTTCTCTATAAAAAGGCAATCCTTGAAACATACCTTCATTTCTTCCACTCTCCACCTCCCAGGTTTTATCATGCAGAATTTTGGTTTAAGATTAATATTTTGTTGTAAGTATGCATGGAGTTTGTATATTTAATTTTATGTCATGCCCTTTCTATTTTATTAATGCCTGCACTGAAATTTTATACCTGTGTTATGAGCAATTATTTGGATATTTCCCCTATTATTTCTTTGGCTTTTTCTAGTTCCCATTCTGTCTGTCCTCCCTAGAATCAACCCTTTGATGAATATTGGGTGTCTTAGATCCGTCCTTCATGTGTCAAGTTTTCCGTTGTAATTTTTATGTTATTGCTCTGTGGACTGGGAGAATACTTTGGCTAGGTACTCCAGATCCCCAAGTCAATTCTTTTATTTAATTTTTAATCCTGCCATTCAGTCCTTCTATTTACTTTTTAATGTTATCAATCATATTTTAATTGCCAAGGTTTCTTTCTACACTATTGAAGTATTCTTATTGATTCCTCCAGGTTTTTGCATCCAAGATGGTAGCTATTAAATTAGCCACATGTGGTAGCCACTAGCCACATGTAGCTATTTAAATTTCAATATCACTTAGTTCAAGTGAAATGAAATTGAAATTCAGTTCCTCCACTGTACTGGCCACATGTCCATGCTTGCTAGCCAGCACAGACCTAGACATTTCCAGTCCTAACTTTCTGTAGAGAACCGACTTCATGGAAAACCCAAGAGTAGGTGCCGGAGCCAGCCTCTCTTTTGAGTGGGGAATTTGTGAAACTGTTCTGTTGTTCTCTAATTTATGACCCTTAGACCATCCCACAGACCACTGCTTCTCCCAGTGTGCGGTCTCTGATCTTGATTTTTCTCCAGAATTCTATTGCAAGAACTCAGTTTTACAACAGTCTCCTCTTTCATCTACTTGGGGTTATGATTTCTGGAGGCTATTAAGGAATCACCATTCCTCTAGTGCCATATATTTTATCGCTTTCACACTCTTCTCAAAAGTTCTGGTTTGCTGATGGCAACAATCTCCGTTTTCCAGCAATGCCATTGATTTATTCCTGCTCTTATATTTCTTCTTTCAAGATGTGCTCAGTCAGCCATCTTGAACGGAAAGGAGTAGCCCTATTTCTTAAGCCTTTTGTGTCTATAGAACTCATTTTATAAATAATCATAGAATGTCATGGCTGGAAAGGAAATCTGAGAGCCAATCCATTCATTTTATAGACGAACAGACAGAGACTCACATAAGAAAACCGACTACCCTAAACCTTCATAGCATGGTAACAGCAAAGCTGGGACAAAGAGGGAAGTCACTGTTTTCTTCGACTCACCCCCAACCATTATCCTCTGCTCCAAGTACCCTGAGAAATTAAAAAAGGGGGTCAATGTCTCAGCTCACACATATCCTGGACTCAGCACAGTATTTCCCTTTTTATGCAGTTCTTTTCTAAGCTCCTCCTGATACAAAAGAATGGAGGACTCATATTTCTAAAAAAATTTTCAGCTGAACTGAATGAAATTCAGAGAATCTTCCTCTTAACCTCCAAATTCATTTACCCCAGACTGTCCTTTCCCCAGCACAGTGCAAAAATCAAGGTTATACTTCCAAAGTGTAAGAAGAAAAGGGGCTTGGAAAATGCCAATGGTTCTTGCTTAGAAACGACCACAATGTTGCAGGGGTTGGCGGTAGGTAAGAGAACTATTATTATTTATTCTCCCTTTCTGAGAAAGTTCTGGGGTGGGAGCTTATTGTCCATCTTGGTGGGGTATTTCACCTGGAGCATCTGCCTAATTGCACTGATCTATTAATACAATCTGCTTCCAGTGAGGCAAAGTAATTAATTGTTTTAAAATGCTTTTTGAAACTTTGGAAAACTGACCTAAGGTTAATGGTTCATAAACCTCATTTGTGCTTCTGTGAGAGATTTTAAAATGTGAGCTGATGTGCTCCTGGACAGGAAAGGAGGAGACGCCCTTGGAGACCTGCCGTGAGACATGTGGCGTGGCAGGGGCTGCAGCTGGGGACTTATTCTTTATTTTTTTTAACATCTTTAAGGAAGAGAGGAAGCGGGAGAGAGCGCAGCAGATTCCCTGCCATCGTTCCTCAGTGGGTTTGATTGAAGGATGCTGTGCTAAACTTGGAAACAAGTAGTAGACTTTCCCTCTCCCAGAAACTTCATCTTCTACCCTCATCTACTCTAGGATGGGGTTTTGAGCCAGAGTTTCCAGTCATAGCTGGGCTCCTGTTCCTATGTATTTCTGGGTAAAATACCTTAATCCCTGTTCTTGGCCTCACAGATGGTGATTTTTTTTTCGGGATACCAGTAAGGCCTATCAATATCTCTTCTAATATGAGCAATTCATTCCTGTGGATCACAAGGGCTTAGTTTAGGGATCATAAACTCAAAGGCATCCGGACACCAGACAGGTAGCATAAATAAATCAGGAAGAAGGATGGAGGCTGGGAACTGGAGCAGGCACATCCTTTTTAAAGGGAACAGCTGTTTTTCAGTTCCAGCTGGTTGTTGCCATGCAGAAATGCGTGCTCCATCTATCCAGAGTCGTCAGAAATCCAGACAACAAGCGAGGTCTTTTACTTAGTGCTGGTGACTAATTAAAAAATAGGGACCATTTCCAGGTGCAAACAACACACACCTGTGAGTGATTTGTTCTCACCCCTTAACCCCTGGTTTGAGATCTCTGGTGTGGTCCTCCCAAAATCACTGTCAAAATGCAAAGATAAAAGGATTGCAGAAGCAACATCTTCTGGACACCAAATGGTCAGTGGGTCCACAAAATCTAAACAGATGTGGCTGGGCTTGTGAGGTTCCAGCCCTCCAGGACAACCCTCTCCTGGCCACCAGAGTGATCTTTGTAACATGCAAACTCCTGTTTATCTCCCTTCTGAGTCAAGCTAGAATGGGAGTAGCTTCAAGAAAGGGGGCATCTGCAGGAAGGTGGGTATTCCCAAAGGTAGAGATCCTAAGAGACTCAAAAAGATTGAACTTCCAAGGTATACTCATACTAACCAATTGAAATGTAACCACAGCAATTGTAATAAATAGTTTTGAATCACTGAGTGCCTGTGTGCTACATGTCAGGATAAGTGATTTATAGACATCATCTTATTTCATTTACACAACAAACTCCATAGGTACTATAATTATCCCCTTTCTACAGATGGGAAATCAGGTTCAGAGAGGTTAAGTGATTTCTATGGATCTCACAGGTGGTAGCACCTGAATTTCCTTAGAAAATGAGCTCCCAACGTCTATGTATTATTCTTTGCCTCCTTTGAGGACACTGAGTGGGAAGTTCAACATAATGTTGAAGCGATTTCCTCTCCTGATTTCCAACAATTCCCAGAGTGGGCTTAAAAGTATGAGAACAGATGGTTGTTGGGTGGTGGTGGTAGCATACTAACTTCCTTCAAATGTATATCTGGAATATACAAAAACCAACCAGGGTGAGCAGAAAATCAGCATGCCCTAAAAAAGAAAAGGAAAGACTCTCCAGCCTTCAACGTGTGTATTATTACGGATACTCTGGGACCATATAGATAGTATCAACTTGCCTGTAAGACTACAAAAGGCATTGAGAAAGTCAGGGGTTGGGGCACAGAGCACCAGGGCATGACCTGGGCAGTTTGATTGCTTATGTGGGTTGCTGAGATTTTTTTAAACAGCTTTATTGAGATACGGTTCACATGCCATACAGTTTGCACATTTAAAGTGTATAATTCAATGCTTTTTAGCATTTTTGCAGACATGTGCAACCATCACCACAGTCAATATTATAACAGTTTCAACATATCGGAAAGAAGCTCCTGTACCCTCTAGCTATGGTCTATTCCCCCATCCCTTCTCTGGAATCTCTACGGAAAGCTCCAGACTGGGATGCCCCTGGGATTTCCCGGGGAATAAACCAGAAGTCCTCTGCTGATTCATTTCATAGAATCAATGTCACCAAATACTCATGTCTTTGCCCTTTTTTCTCACGCCTACCTTTCCAAAAACTTAGCATTTCCAGTGCTGACTACCCTTAGGAGAAGGGTTAGATTTATAAACAATCACCTCAGACACTGCCCATTGCATGTAGAACGGGTCTACATGCAGAAACTAGTGCCCTAGATCTTTCTCCAAACAGCATCAAAGGCACTACTTTTGCATGCATCCTCACAACTTTTTTTGCCTTGTTTTCTGCATTATCTTGAAAAGACTAAATCATTATGAAAATATAGGAAGTAAGTATTG
Organism: Varecia variegata; assembly: GCA_028533085.1. NCBI lineage: Eukaryota > Metazoa > Chordata > Mammalia > Primates > Lemuridae > Varecia > Varecia variegata. The sequence continues at coordinate 10,318,451 of CM052448.1, read as the reverse complement.
CTCAAAGCAATGGTGAGAAGTTGTCATTCTCAAATGCTGTCTATTAGGGACCTACAAGAGAATTGGAAGTACTAGGCATTGTAAGTTGTGCAAAGAGGTTGTCTAACAACAACTGGGCAAGGTGTGCAGGATGTAACCCTCTCTTCATGGATGAAAAAAACCTGATTCAGACTGGTTAAATGACTTGCCCCAAACCACCCACCTGGTAAGTGGTGGGATAGAGTATTAAAACCAGACTTGTTGGTCACAAACATGACCTCATACCCATTATTGTAGCTATTAATTGCAAACAGAACAGTAAAAGGAAGAATCAAGAACAGGAAAACAGACATTTTTCATCCAAAAGCTAGAAATCCGTTTTTTGAAAGTCATGCAAACACCGTAAAATTTAAAATAGGCAATTTTACATTTTGATGGCTGTATTTCAAACTAGGCAATATCAAATACATGGTTTAAATGCCAGAGTAAGGATGGGACTATGTCTAGACATCTGGTATACCAGCTCCAACATATCACCTGTGTTCACCCATCCACCTCACAGGACAAGATGAATTTTTAGGAAGAGATGTTGTTCATTTCTTCTTAAAAAGGGTTTCTAGAACATAACCTCCCATTTCTGGAACAATCTTGTGACATCCCAGGCAGAGAAACTCTGTCCTCTGTTCAGCAACAAACCCTGGGATTTGCCCAGTTTCTTGTCCTTGGGTTCTTGCAAAGTCACTATAATTTGAATTTTTATAAATCAAATCCTATTTCGAATGCAATTGAAGAACTTGCACTTTAAAAGAATCCTGTCTTGAATCCTCAAGAAAATGGAAGACTGCCGTTGGAACTGAATAGCTAATCCTAAAATTACCCATTTTGTAAATTCAGAATTTGGTTCACAGCTTTGTGAAAACAACCTTTAAACTTCGAAACCAATTTGAAATTCAAGTTTGTGGCTGGGTCTTGTGGGCACTCCTTATCACCTTTGCTGATAAGCATTTAAATATATTCATTAACAAAAATAATTATTGTCACAGTTAACTACATTAGCACCTTTTAATTGAATTAGAAATTAGATGGGGGTCATGAATATTTCACTAGGGCTCACTGGTAGCCTTCCCAATTTCCATCTTTAAAAAAAAAAAAATACTTTCACATCGCATAAACAGGTGGATTTGCAATGTTCATGTTCCTGGCTTTTCTCATAGTTTTGCCACAAATGTCATCCTATTGTCAAAAATAAATCAAAAACAAATTTTTTAACTTTCATGCTGCTCTTCTCTGCTTCTAAGCATGATGCAAGGAGTTTTCTGTACTTAGGAAACTTTAAATAAACATTTACTCAACATAACCCAGAAACTGTCAATCCTGTCACACGCTGAGGAGGTAAGAGGTTTTGAGGTCAGTCCAGGGTTCTCAACCTCAGCACAACTGACATTTGGGGCCAGAAAACTTGCGGGGGAGGACTGTCCTGTGCACTGTAGTGTGTTTGGCAGCATCCCCGGCCTCTACCCACTAGGTGCTAGGAGCACACACCTCTCCTCGCCCCTAGTTGTGACAATTAAAGCTGTCTCCAGATAGTATCTGGATACACGGATCATATCCCACCGTGGGGGAAAAATTTGCTCCTCAGTTGGGAACCACTAATAGAACAATATGCATTCAATTGCTAGACTTGCCTCTTGTGTTTGATCCTTCTCTGGACCTCAGTTTTGTTTTGTATATGTGAAACAGAAGTGATCATACTTATTTCACCGGGTTGCTGGGAAACTTGCACAAGATTAAGCAGATAAAAGGCAGAGCTGAGTGAGTGTTCATTACTCATTCGCTAAGGCAGCAATAATCATAGCAGCTGTAATAGTAGCAGGAGCAACAGTAGCAGAACTTGCATCATGACATGAGGGAGGGGGAACAATGGACTAGTTGCTTCCTAATTTTTCTCCACTCATGGAAGTGCCCACGCTATTGGGCTGAACCAGATTAACGCTCCTTGCCTGAAGACAGACCCCAGGTAGCACCATCAAAAGCAGCAGCAGCCCCTCCTCCCTAAATCCTTAAGCTAGTCTGACTCGCTGTATGTACCACATGTCCAATGAATGGTCAAGGTGTGCCACAGATATTTCTCAAGTGGAGACATTTGAGACAACATGGTGAGGGTCAAAAAAAAAGTGGGGGGGATTTGGAGTCTAGGGGACCTGAATTCCAAACTTGACTTCTGATTCTAGGAGGTCTTGGCCAAATCTCTCATCTCTGTGAGCCTCAGATTCTTTAGCTTTAAAATGAGAATTAGCCCATGGACTGATTGTGAGAATTAAATGCAATAAATACATGCAGAAGGCCCTAGTGCAGTGCCTGACACACAGTAGGTGCTCACTTATCAGTAGTGATTATAATGTTTATGGTGAAGAATATCATGACACTCTACAGGGGGTTTCTCAGCCTTGGTACCACTGACACTTTGGACTGGATAATTCTTTGTTGCGGGTGGGGGGGCCGGGGGGGGCTGCCCCATGGATTGTAGGGTATCAGCAGCAGCCCTGGCTAATTAGTAGCCAGTAGCACCGTCCCCAGTTGTGACAATGAAAAATCTCTGCAGACATTTCCAAATGTCCCCTAGAGGCAAAACTATCCCACTTAAGAACTACTGCTGTACAGGAAACAGATTCCTTTCCTAGTCTCATTGGTCACTGGGCCCTTGGATGATGTCAGCTCTTCTGGGAAGATTCCTGGGCTTTGTTATGCAGAATTCCTTGCTTCCCTCATGCCTCATCATTGTCTGTTGGCTCATCTGTCTGTTCTGCTAGACTGGGAGCCCCTCAAGGGCCACTTCACTTGTATCTATATCTGCAGTTGGTACAGAGCAAAGGGTAGAAAAGAGAGCATGAAAGATTTTTAAAAAAAGAGTAAACTGCTATTTACTGAGCACCTACTACATATCAAGCACAAAGTCTAAACTTCTTGTAGGCATGATTTTCTTCCATTGTCTCAGTGGATTCATAAAGTATGTATCATTATGTCCATTTTGCTGATGACGACAGAGGCTTAGAGAGGAAGAAACTCAATTAGAGATACATGGCAAGTATTTCAATGGACTAAGGGTTTGAACCCAGGTCTGAGTAGCCCAAAACTTCTCCTCTGCACCAAACATATCCCAAGGGCAGAGAATGGGGTGGCTTCTCCCCAGCCTGGGCTGAACTCTGGAGGCCTCCCACCGCCACCACCATCCCCCAGCTGAAATGAAGGGCCTTCTCAAACGAATTCCTTGTCCCATGGATGAGATTAGAAAATTGAGATGGTTTGCCCAAGGTCAGGAACTGAGCAGAAATGGCTGCCCTGCTTGAATAAACAATCCATTCTGGATCCGAGGAGGAGGCACGGAGCATTTTTCACTCCTACTTTGAAAAGGTCAAATTGGAGGCAACACGACCCACAGTGAGACCTTTCGACAATTTCAGAAAGTTCAGCCCACAGCTTGGGGGCAAAGCTGAGACCAATGCCCACATCGTCCCTGCGCCTCTCTCTACCTCAGGCTCAAACACCAGCTGGCACCGGGCTTACCTCATGGAGCACTAGCTGCAGGGGCTCAGGTCTTAGGTGCACGAAGGAGGCATCCCCTGTCTGAGATTGACGACTCCTCGGTGCAACTGCTTCTCATGATTTCAGAGATTCTGAGAAACACTGTAAACACTGCTAAGGGGTACATGCAAAGTGGGCAGCAGACTCCAAAAGGTTAATATCTCCCTTCTCAGATGGTTACCACAGTTGCTATGGATATCTCCTACGGGAGGCTTTGCAAGTTCCACATGAAGGGGCTGAAATTAATAAACTCCTTTGAACTCAGAGGAAACAAACCAGATTGGACTGCAAATGCAGCAACCTGTTTATTTCTAGCTCAGACAGGAGGCCTAGATGTGTAGATGTGTGTGTGTAGGGCCTCTGGATGTCTACCCGTGGGTATCTGTGAGTTTCAATCACACACATGCAACTGTGTGTATGTGTGTGTGCCTTTGTTTTGTCTGTGCATACACATGAAGGGGGGGCAGGAAAGGACTAGATCATCTGCATATCCCAAAGGGCAAAGATGTATTTGACAGTTCCCCCAACTAGACAGCAAGATACTCAAGGGGAAGGGCAGGTTTTATTCATCTCCGCAATCTCATTAGCACCTAGCCCAGTACCTTGTAGATGTTCAGCAACTGTTTATCGAACAGTTTCATATGTTCACTTAACAAATGATTTTGCACCCCTGCAATGGGCCTGACCATTGCTATGCACAGAGGTAATTAGTGCAGTAAACAAGATGGAGAGTCCTTCTTCATGGAGCTCAGGGTCATGAGGGAGGGAGATGGATGGATGGATGGATGGATGAAGACATTTCCAATTAGAAGGTCATATGAGTACCTTTCCCATGGTTGATGTGCGTGTGCATGTGCATATATGTATTTGTAAATAGACAAAAGAACAATTTGAAAAATCACGTGTTGGTGAGGGAAAGAATCCATGGATAAAAGATAAAGAACGTGGAGTCTGGAGTCAGTGCCTGGGGATGCAAGGCCTGCGTCTGTTGCTAATTAGCTACACGTCCTTGGTCAATCAGAGCCTCATTTACTCATTCATTGAGTAAATTTCTCTGCACACCCCCGAGCTGTGCCAGGTACTTCCTAGGCTCTGGAGACACAGCAGACATCCATCCCCACCCTCAGAGCAGTGATCGTAAAACACAGCGAGCACCATCAAATGGGAGGATCAGTGGATCAAAGGGGCAATGGCGAGAGTCTCCGAGATGGCCCAGGGAACCAGGGAAGGTGCCTGAAGGAGGTGACTCTTGACCCAACACACGGAGGATGTAGAGGGTCAGCCAAGTGACACACAGAAGGAAAAGGGTCCCAGGCAGGGGAAATGGTGTACACAGAGGTCTTGGGGCAAGAGTGAGTGGGGCGTGTTTGAAGAGCCGGAGTAAACTGAATATGGCAGCAGCACTGGGTGTAAAGGGGAGAAAAGGCTGTATGTATGCGTGTGCATGTGTCCATGCATGTATGTGAGAGCATGTGTGTATGTGTTTCATGGCATGTATTAGTGTGCATGTGTGTCCATGTATGCGCATGTGTGTCCAGGCATATGAGTGTAAATGTATGTACCTGAATGAGTGTATGTGTATCCACACATGAGTGTGGGGTGTGTTTACAAGTGAGAGTCTGTATGTGCTTGTGCGTCCATGTATGTGTGTGCATGAGTCTGTATGCATGTCTGTGTACACATGTGTGTCCAGGCAAATGAGTGTGGGGTGTGTGTTTACAACTGAGAGTCTGTATGTCCATGTATATGTGTGTGCATGAGTCTGTATGCATGTCTGTGTACACATGTGTGTCCAGGCATGTGAGTGTGAGTGAGCACACAATCCTCACGAAAAGCTTGCAGATCTCATGACCGGAAAGCCACAGATAGTGGAATAAGACTTCCTATGGGAGCTCTATAACCACATAGTAAAATCAATATTCTAACCAAATTGCTTTTATAGATGATGTATCATGTAAGAAAGGTTTTAATTAAAGTGTAGCCTCTAAGAAGGAATCTCCAAGACTTGCTCTGCTCAGGCACAGCTGGGGCAGGTGGGAGCTCACTGGGGCCCTCTCATTCCCTGTCCTCTGTGACCATTGTTCTCACCTGCCTTTTTATAAATTCATAAAAGAAGAGTATAGTTAGAAAATGCTTTCATGAATGTTCCAGAAAACTCTCCAAACATATGGTGGTCAAACAAATACTGATGAAAACAAACTACATTTTTTTTTGCCTAAAAGATTAAAAAATATATATTTTTAGAATGTATTAGTTGTGGCAAGGGTACAGTGTGCCAGGCACCCTGGTGATAGGCATGCATATTGGTACATATTTGCTAAAGGGCATTTGAACCACTTTAAACTAGATGTACCTTTGGATTCAGCCTTTCTACTTCTAAGAATTGAGCCAAAGAAAATAATCACTCAAATGGGCAGGTTAAATGTAAAAAGTTGCTCATCAAAGCATTGCTTGTAAAATGAAGAGCTTATTATGATGGTGTGATGGTCCCTATAATTGGCTTCTACAGTGTGCAAACAAGTAGTAGTTAGCATCCCACATTTTAAGTGCAGCAACCACAGATATTGGGCCAGCCTCCTCCCTGAAGGGTTAGGTTAGAGGCAAGGGTGTGCCAGTAAATGTTTAACACTCAGCTCTAGGGTGGAGGTGAGAGTGAGGGTTTTTTCCAGATAATGCCAATTCCCATGGTGTAAATATTCCCACCAGGGCTGATTTTGACCTTCCAATGTGTCCTCGCTGAATACGGAGTTTGGAAGACATATTAATAATTGGCTCTCACAGCCAATAGGAACAGCTTCTGCATACCATGGTTAGGGGGACTGTTCCAGCAGAATCTACACTGATCCTTTGCTGTCTGTGCCCCACAGAAAATGTAAAAGGCAGGGAGGGAGAGTGAAGTCATCCTTTGGAGAGGTGTCATGTTGGTGAACATTCTCCCTACCTCCTCTCACTTCCCCAGAGGTTTGCTCCTTGCAGACAAATCAGGCATACACACAAAAACAGCTCAGTAATTTTGGAGGCATTTATAAGAAGGGGTGACCAGTCCCCCTCCCTGCCTGCTGGTCAGTCTGGCGCTTCCTGAGCTAAATGAGAAGGCATTGGGATGCGACAAGGGTACGGACTGACCATGAGGCAGAGAAGACAAGGGCTGCCTGGCTCCCCCAAGCTCCAGCTTCCCAAGCAGAATGGAAGGTGGATGGGGGAAGGGGCATTTACAGAGTGTATGAGCTTGACATTGTCAAAGGACCAAGACTGAGTCTTAAGAGCCAAGATGAGACTTTTAATACCAGAATATGTCTGTGTTGAGTGATCTCCTCAAGGAAGCCCATGAAGTAACAGGAAGGGGAGAAGTTGAAAGGGCAGAGCTAATAGCAGTTATTGGAAAAATACAATTTTTCATGTTTTATATCAAGGACTTGAGCCTTGTCAGTTGAATTGGTCACACTTTCGAAACAGCCTAAATATCCATCAAATAGAAATTCAACATAATATAGTACATCCATTTAATGGAACAGCACACAGCTATTCAAAGTTGTTAATACCCATTTTGTGCACGCACGCGCGCGTGTGTGTGTGTGTGTATGATGTGTGTGGGGTGTGTAGTCTGTGCGGTAACTTAATTCACGTAACACACAATAATCACTGGTATACGCTTCTTCAGGGTTTTTAGAACTTAAATTCTATATACCCATTTTATCTAGACAGTTAACTTTGTAAATTTAAAAAATCCTTTTTCCACTGGTCTATTCTGACATGGCCAACACTGGAGAATTAGAACCACAGTATACTCTTCCTACTATAGTTACCACCATGGAAATATGCCCACCGTAAACAGGTAAGTGGGAATAAAAAGTGATTCACAAATGATTATGTGCAATATAATCTCATTCTTATAAACGAATAAAAAAGTTTACAACAATATATACAGGAAAACATCTGGAAATGTATACACTAAAATGTTAAGAGTGGTAGGGTACACAGACCTTCATTTAATCACTCAATCGGGCTCGCCATTATTCGACTAATATTACTAACACTAATATTTCTTAAGCTCTTACCATGTATCAGGGACACTCTGCTAGCCACTCCTACTTTCCTGCTTTACCTAGCAGCCTGATCTATATTTTTTATCCTACAACTAACATGCATTCTTTAAAATCAGGGGCGGGAAATAGAGCTTTTATTCTGTTTAAAAACAAAGTACTTAGCACACAGTACTTAGAACTTAGTGGGTGGCTTGGTAACGATGCCCATTATTTTATCATTCTGTGAATCTTGGGTCTTTACTATAGCTTCCCGAGCAATTAATATAGCAACGATAGCAAGTATTCATGCAGTGTGTTTTTATCATGTGCCGGGTGCTGTTCTGAATACTTACTTGGTCCTCACAATAACTCCAGGAGGTAACTATTATTCCCACTTTACACATCAGGAAACTGAGGCAGAAGTATAGTTCTCGCAGGGAGGTTTCCTCCTCCATACCCCCAACCTGGCCCGGACTCAGGTAATTCCCTTCGTCCCCTCTGTCCCGGGAACTGTTCTGAGAGGAACAGAAGTGCGCATGTGCACGTGCACACCCCGAAATCGGCGGGGAGAGCCCGGCCTGGGTTATCGCGGGTGACCGAGGCGGGCAGGGAAAAGGCAGCGTAATGCAGACAAAAGATAATAAGTCTGAAGCCAGTGAACCGGAAGAGAGGGAGAGCACACACTAAATAAAAAGTCATGAGTCCCTCCAGCCTGGAAGTGGATTTAGAGCTTATTGTTAAAAACAAAACCCAAAAAAACCTCCTTGACATTTTCAGCACTTTGTCCTGCAGGAGTCAACCTGGGAACAGGGGGCCTTGCTGTGCTCGTGCCCGTGGCACCCTCCCCCGCAGATGGAAGCCAGGAGGGGCTGGCACTGGTCATTCCATCCTGCCGGGCCAGGCTGGGAGCCGGAGAGCCCAACTGAGCTGTGGTGTGTCCACCGTGGGTAAACGCCAATTCTGTGTCCAAAGCAAGGTGCTGAGCTGGAATGGCAGGAATGTGCACCCGGGGACAGACAAGTGAGATGTGCAGGGTGAGAGAAGGTGAGTTGCGGGATTTCAGAGTAAGGGGTCTCAGGGAGGCTGCAGACGGTCAGGGTGAACTGGACGCATTTCAAAGGGCTAAGGCCCGAAGGACTCAGCCAGACAGGACAGATGGTGGCCGAGAAAGCAAGTCTACTGAGGCACCAGGCCGAGTTCCCCTGCTTCGACCCCAAGGGTCACCATGCATTAAGTCGCCATGTCAAGATAATCTCGGTGAAGGGGACGGATACCAAACAGACCCAGACTTGGGCTGTAGCTCTTCCATGGAATACCTGTGTTACTAATAGCTTGAGCAAGTGTTCCAGGGCTCTGAGCCTCACTCTCCTGATCTCTAAAATGTAGAGCTGACAGGTGGATGAGCTGAGATGACGCATGTGCCGCGGGCACGTGTGGGCATATCTGGCGAATTGGTGGCAACGGTTGGATAGCAGAGTATTTGAGGGCAGGAAAGGTCTAGAAAAGCCTCCTAGAAGACAGGGCAAAAAGAGGCGGTTAGAGCAAGCCATCCAGGGGCGAGGGCCTCTGTGGCTGGAGGAGTGGCAGTTCTGAGCATGGCGTGGTGGCTGCAACCATGCCAGGAGGCATTTCTGAGCCCAAAGAGCACACAGAGATACCATCAACAACAGCCATGACCACGACAACTGATCCAGCCTTCACACTTATGAGGTCCATATTATCATCCCCATTTCACAGATGAGGAAACTGAAGCACAGAGGGGTTAAGTAATCACCTCAGGTCACCCAGCCAGTAAGCGGCAGAGCTGGGATTCGAACCAAGGTCGCCCGGCTCCATTGCACACGCTCTTGACAAAGCATCGCAACTTCACCTTGGTCTCTGTCCTTCATCCGGGCCCACTTATTCCAGTTTTAGCAAGAATTCTGTTCAGTTTACTGAAAACCTCCCACCCTCAGTATCTAACTGCCCTGGTCTGCCTCCAGCAAAAACCCTGGTAGGTCAGTTTAGAGACTTACCCTATCTCTTAGCAATTTTCTACCCAGCAACCCACCCCCCAACCCTGCTCCCTGGCTGAGTATAAATCCCCACTTTTCCTTACTGTATTTGTAGTTGAGCCCAATCTCTCCCCCCTACTTCAAAAATCCCACTGTAGTGGCCTCCCTTGAATAAAGTCTTCCTTACCAACTTCAATAAGTGTCCTAAATAATTTTTTCTTTAATACTCTTAACTACACATACTGCTTCAATGTTAGACAAAATTAAAACCCGTAAGAAGGACTCCAGTAAATGCTGTAAGACCTTGGGGCCCAGCAGCATTGCCTTGGGTCACCTCCAGTTATCAAAATAAGGCAGGGGTGGCACAGAAGCATTCTCTGCCTTGTCCTAGACCGCAAGCTAGCTTGGGCATCTAAGGGCTTGGTATAGCAACTGCAGGAGGCAGGGTGACTCTCGGGAGCCCAGGTGGAGGCAGACCCAGCAGTGCAGGAAGAGCTCCGTGTCAGGAATGACCAGTGCCGGGCAACGCAATAGAGGGGTGCGTGAAAGTGGAAGGAGAGAACTCACTCTTGAGCAATCCTGAAAGCACCACTGAGCAATAAGCTGCCTGCAGACACATTTGCATGAGGCCAACACTTCCAACCTTTGGAAGATGCTGGGCATTGGGATCGCCCAGACTGGCGAGCTTGCAAGAAATTGTAAATATTTCCCTTTCTATTTTGACACTTGTTACAGAGAGGTGAGATATAATTTTCTTGGAGAGAGAACAGGGCTGAGCAAGTCCAGTTTACTCAGATCTCAAGAATGTGTCTATTAGGCTAAGGAAGATTCAGGATGCTTCGAGCAGGGAAGAGATTTCAAGGTGACCTTGCAGAAGGAGCCAGCGTTATGAAATGTTTTTGATCGAGTGGAACAAGGTAAGCTGCTCGTGTTGTGGAAAGGTTCAAAGCCCTGGACACCAGCTGAAATAGGAAAATTCAATTTCTGGCATAAGACTGTGTTTTTTTCTGCCTTCTAAAAGAATATACACATCCACCCCTCCTTTCCCCCTGATGAAAGCATAATGTTCCTCGGTGGTGAGCCCTACACAAACAGGGTTTAAAGGCAGGTTTTCACGGCACAGGTGATACCATCTGCAGGTGCTTGGAAACAGGTATTGCTCTTTCAATTCAGGGTCTTCCAGGCCACTTCACACATGGCCAGAAATGGGACCAGGGAGTGACCTGGGGCTATTTCAATATCCTTCTGTTTTCTTTTGTTCTCCCACAAAAGACTCCTCCGTGTTTATCCAAAACACTGCAGTCCGTTACAACTTTCTGCATTGATGGAAATGTTCTATCTCTGCACTGTCCAATAGGGCAGCCACGGGCCACCTGTGACTACTGAGCACTTGAAAGTAATCCCAGCACTCTGGGAGGCCGAAGTGGGTGGATCACTCGAGGTCAAGAGTTCGAGACCAGCCTGAGCAAGAGCGAGACCCCGTCTCTACTAAAAATAGAAAGAAGTGATCTGGACAGCTAAAAATATATAGAAAAAATTAGCCGGGTATGGTGGTGCATCCCTATAGTCCCAGCTACTTGGGAGGCTGAGACAGAAGGATTTCCTGAGCCCAGGAGTTTGAGGTTGCTGTGACCTAGGCTGACGCCACAGCACTCTAGCCCAGGCAACAGAGTGAGACTCTGTCTCAAAAAAAAAAAAGAAAAGAAAAGAAAAAAGAAAGAAAATGTGGCCAATGAGACAAAAAGACTCAACTCTTAATTTTGCTTCATTTTAATTAATTTAAATAGCCACATGTGGTTAGTGGCTACCTCATTGGAGAGCACAGCTCTCAAAGATTCGGTGGAAAGGGCCTGACCTCAGGCCCACCCAGAATGGGCTTGAATTCTGCCTCTACCGTTCGCCAGCTGTGTGATGTGGGGCAGGTTTCTTAACCACTCTGACCCCCTTGCTGGTCCTCATGTGAAAAATGAGGATGATGACATCTGTGTTGCAGGATTTTTGTGGAAATGTGTTGCATGTACAGAACACGTGGCAGGCCACATGTGTACAGTAAACCGGTAGTTACTAAGTCAAGATCACGTCTGTGGATCCACGATTGGCTTGAAATCTCTCAGCTGGGGACACAGGCTCTCGTTAACACGGATGGGGCAAAGGGAAGCTGAGGAAGGAGGGGTCTTCCCTGTCTTTTCCTGGGGAATTAGAGGAGAGCGTGGGAAGTGCGGGATTCTGCCGCAGGATGACCTCAGACCCAGGGGCCTCCCCGGCAGGCAGAAGGTGGGCTCGGGCACTGGCGGGCGAGCGGGACTGGGTGGCTGCCCTGATCGCCACCCAGAGAAGAGGCCCCTCTCCTGGAAAGGGAGGACGTGAGGTCGACACAGACTCAGGAAAGCCGCAGAGGGGACAGAGAGACAAGGAACGAGATGGCAGCAGGTGGAAGCGGGGACATCAAAAAGCAGAGGGAGAGACAGGAAGACATGAGAGAGTCAGAGAGGGCCGAGAAGGCAGGGGCGAGCCAGGCAGACACGGAGACACAGAGACAGAGGCAGAGACAAAGAGAAACAGAGACACAGCGTCACAGAAACACAGAGACACAGAAATACAGACACAGGGACAGAAAAATACAGAGGCAAAAACAGAGACACAGGAGAGATAAAGAGACAGTCACAGAGACAAAGAGACAGGCAGAGAGACAGGCACAAAGAGTAAGCACAGAGGGAGGGGCAGGGCAAGATTGAGAGAGAGAAACACAAGTGTCTCTCACACACACACACACACAGGAGAGCGAAAGCGCAGACTGACTGGAAGATGAAAAAACATTGCAAAAGAGAAAAGCAAGAAACGGAGGGGTAAAGCCCTTGTCGCCGAGTGCTCCAGGGAGACTGGACGGGGCCAGGGCAGGGTGGGGGCGGCCAGACCGGCCTCCAGCAGCAGGGCGGGCTCCCAGGGTGCAGACCAGCCTGGTGCTATTTTCCACCCTGCTCCTCCTGTGTCCCCTCCTCACCATCCAGGCAGAGGGCCTGTGGACTTAGGGCAGGAAAGGATTCCAGAGCGCCCCTCACCCGTCTTCCTCCAGAGTCGTTAATCTCAGAGGGCAGCTTGGTCTTTTATTAGCTATCTCCAAGGGTCAGCTTAGAGGTATCTGAGCAGATACTGGTTCAGAATGTCATTTGTCATCCGGGGGCCTGGCGGGCAGCCGCACAGACCCAGCCCCCTCCTGGCTGCCCTGGAACTTAGGAGGCAGAAGCTGCTCTCAAGCTTTTCCCTAAATGGAACTTTAATTCCCCTCTCTCTGCTTTGATCGTTCATCAGGGCAGGGCTGCGCAGAGGGGAGGGGAACACAGGCAGGAAGGGGGGGACTGTGCCTCCCAGGGAAAGGTGGGGGCGCCCCTGCCCCCTGCAATGCCTTTTCCCCCAGACCAGCCTTTCTCAGCCTTGGTTGCATGTCGGACTCTCTGGGGCTATTTTTTAAATGCTGAGGCCTGGATTGACCCACAGAGGTCGAGATTTAATGGCCCTGGGGTGGGGCTCAGTAAACCTGTCCTGAGGCGGTTCGAATGAGCAGCCAAGACTGAGATCTGCTCAGCTACGTCGTCCGCTCCCTGCCTTCTTGTTGTCATTCAAGTCTTAAACCCATCAACACCTCCTCCAAGAGGCCTTCCCTGATAACCTTCCCACCAAACAACTCCCTAAAACAGTATCCCGTGAGTTTTCAACCAAGCATCAGTAGCTGTCTAACATCGTGATCACGGACTCTCAAGCCAGAGCATGTGGGTTCCAATCCCTGAGCTACCCCCCTCCATAGCTAGGAGACCTTGGGCTGGTCATTTATTCTGTGCCTCCGTTTCTTCTTCTGTAAAATGGGAATAACACTTCCAAGAATTCTGGCTCAGATTAAATGAGTCAACAAATGCAACGTGCATAGAGGAGGGCTTGGCACGAAGTGAACTCTATGAGTATTTGCTGCTGTTACTGCCTTGGTTTTGGTTTATCTCCTCCTCAAGTGCAAGCTCCATCACAGACCTAGGTTTTTACAGATGGGGAAACTGAGGCAGAAGACAGTAAGAAACATACACAAGGGGCTAGTTTAACTGTTCCTGCTTGACCATGGTCCTCCAGAGCGTGTGAGGGTGGGCAGTCTACACAGGAAGCTCAGAGGCTGGGCACTGGCCCGTCTAATGCTGGGCTATGTGGCTCGAGTGGATGTCAGCAAGCGGGAGAGACCTGCTCCAGATAGAGGCAGCAGCAGGAGGAGCCTGGGGCTTCTGGGAAAGGTATGTGGCTCAGGGTGGCGTCAGGAGTGGGGAGAGGTGAGGAGGGGAAGGTGGGCAGGGCCGGGACCCAGGAGCTCTGCAGGGAATGTAGAAGACTGAGAGTTTCATCCTGGTGTCTATTCCATGTCCACAGTGACGGAGGACGACTAGAATGCAGGTGCCTCACCTCCCGTCCCTGGGACTTGCCCCGGGACCATGTGCAGCTCTTTGAAATCATGGGCAGTTGTCATCTGTGTCTGGAACTGGCTGGGTGAGAGGGATCTGGGGTCAGTCCCCTCTCATCTGGACGAGGAACCCAGTTCCCCAGCTCTCCAGATGTAAGACCTTGGGCAAGTGCTGCAGCCTGTGCCTGCCTTGGCCTTCTCTTCTGCAAATGGGGGCAAGGAAGCCCTCGGGGGGCCTGCTGAGGACTGACTGAGGTAAGACAGGGAAACGTCGAGCCCCCTGCCGGCCTCAGTGCGCTGAAGACTGGCCATTGCTGAGGACGAGGAGCACCTCCCTGTGGGGGCAGTTTGGGGAAAAGCAGAACAGTGGGGACCATTATGATTGGGATGTGGAACAAAGGCGAGGGAGGGAGGGAGGGAGGCAGGCCGGCCAACCGTCCTGTTTTCCTGGGACTCAGGAGTTTCCACAAATCAATGACTGACTTTCAGTGGCAAAACCAGAAATGTCCCAGGCACATCGAGATATTAAGATGAGTTAGTCACCCAAAAGGAAGATCTAAAAGACTACAATTTAATTCCTCATAAAAAAAAAATAACTCAAAAAGAAAATAAGGAAATTAAAAAATACATATTTTTTACTCTTTTTAGAGACAGGGTCCGGCTCTGTCACCCAGGCTAGAGTGCAGTGGCATCATCATAGCTCACTGCAACTTCAAACTCCTGGGCTCAAGCGATCCTCCCGCCTCAGCCTCCAGAGTGGCTGGGACTACAGGTGCGCACCACCACAACCAGCTAATTTTCATTATTATTATTCTTTGTAGAGACAAGCTCTTGCTTTGTTGCCCAGGCTAGATTTAAGCTACAGCACAACCAACTGAGGTTAGATCTCTTACAAGACTTCCTGGACACTGAACAAAAGGCAAGGTTGGGCATGCCCGGCAGCAACTGGAAAGGAAGCTCAGAGTCTGGGAGGGGACTAGGACACATGCTACAGGGTCTCGCTCTGGATGTAATGTCTGTGTTGGCTGCTGGCTGTTCTCTGTGACAGGATCAGCTCAGGCTCTACTCGCCTGTGACCATCATCCTCCACGAAGCCAGCAGCACATTTCCAAATGCCAGACATCGGATGCACCGCCTGATTCTGACGGAGCAGTCGAGGGGAAGGCATATGTTTGGTGGCACACAGCCTAATCTCAGAGAAAGCGTTCTGATAGGAAGATTCATGATAGCCATCCGGGCTGCAGACAGCAGGCCTTAACTTCCAATTCTGCGAGCCCTGCGGTGCACGCCTCTCACCTGCCGGCTGGCATTGCATCCCCGTCTCGGGCCAGGCAGATTTACAGCGTATCATCAGCAAATGGATGTCACAGCTGGTCTTTGTGCTTCAGAGGAGAGGAAGGGAGAGGAGGGCAGTTCAGAAAAAGAGGCTGCACGATCCAGGTGATTCTGAGCTTCTTTCGAGCCTGCCGTATAGACAGGCTGGAGATACTCAGTGGGTGGGGGCAAGACAGACTCTGCAGCCATTGTCAACAGATGACACCGAAATCTGCAGGGTTGGGTAAGTGCACTTCAGCAGGCCAGAGTGTTTCCATAACATGGGGGAACATTCTGGGCCCTCCCACTTAAGCAGAGAGAGCTGGGAGCCCTCATGGCTCCAGGAAGGAAGAACACCGCAGCTCAAATGCTTTTCCGCATCTGCAGGACCACGGTAGTCCCACGTGTTCCTGGCATGCAGCCTGCCTGAGCACCATGGAAGAGGGCCCAAATGAGGTGACTTCAGAGGACAGATTACCAGGGGACAGCAGCCTCTCCTCCAACTCCAGGCAGCATGGTAGGGTCATTGATACTATGAAAATTTCCAACTATTCAACAGGGAATATTTTGTTATGATGGCTCTTTCTACCTATCATGCCTATTTGTATGTGTTTGCATGTTTTCTGAACTATTAAGTCACAAACACCATGACTCTTTACCCCTAAATACTTCTGTCTCCGAAGAGCAAGGCATTCTCTTATACAGCCACAACACTATTATCACACCTAAGAAAATGAACAAAGATTTTATAACATCTAATATCCAAATTCGGATTTCTTATTTGTTCCACGAATGCCTTTTAAAACTTTTTTAACCACTATCCAATCAAGGTCTATGAACTACATAATATGTATTTTGTTACTGTACCATCTTTTAACCTAGACCTCTCCCAACACACATATTTTTATGAGACCTCCATGAGACAATCCTAATAGAGTTTAGAATTCACCTGATAATATTCTCCCCACCTGCCTTTCAGTGATGGTATGTGGGTGGTGGAAGGGCTGAAATTCCAAAGGGGCTGCTCAGGGAGAAATCTGTTTAATGCTGTGCTGGGGCTTCTTGTCATCTACACATGCCTTGGTCAGAGATGCTCATCTTCAACACAGGATCAGAGGCCATAGATTGCTTTGTGGGTTCTGTATGCATAGAGCCACAAAAAAAACTAAGGTTTTAATCAGGTGGCAAATTCTAGAATCTTCAGAAAACCACTGCATGAGTAGTCACTGCAAAGTGATTATTTCTAGGAACCTGGAGATCACTGAAACAGAAGGGGTGCTGTGTAGGCCCAAGTAACTTCATCTTGGGTGCTAATCCGCCATGTTGACTTCTGATGAACCCCAGTTCTGGGACTGCCTCTAAGATTTCCAGTTTATCTATTGTTCCTTGTGTAACAGCACGTACTTATCGTAAACACTGCCCATAAGCAAATTCCTATACATTCCCTCTGAAGCACGTACACCATTTCCCTATACTACATAAGCCCTGGGTATGGGGTTAGCAGCCCAGGGATCTACCTGTCTTGCAGCCGCCCAAGACCATACTTCTGTCCGTAAGTTCCCCAACAAAATCACCTATACAGACAAACTGGATTTTTTGCCTAGTTCTTTGGTTTCTCAGCTTCTCCTGCATTTGGAGCTTGCTTTGAATATACAGCCCCTCCTTGAAACAGGTGCCCTAGACTAGAATTTCTCCTTCTTCCCTTATTCTTTCTTTCAGTTATTTATTCTCATGCAACTTCAGAAGATGGAAGATTCTCTCACCATGAAAATGGCCAGCTAGAGCAGGACTCACTCCAGGGTACATTTGAGTGTACAGTATATATAAAGTGATAATGTTTCCTAAACTAAAAATTGGGGCATCCAATCTGCCAAAAATAAGTGCCTGTTTGGACAGCAAGATGGGCTATTTTAAGATGAAACTCCCCCAGAAAATCTGGGGTGGAAAATTATGACAACTGCAGTGAGGGTTCACTCTATTGTGTTTTGTACAAGTGACATTTAGCATCTGTCTCTGTGCATTTTCACATGCCCAAAGCATCTGCCAGCAGTTGTGTTCCCATGGGCTTTGCAACAGACAAAGAAGGGGGATGTGAACCCAGGAACTGTTTTGTGTATGTGAAACATAGAACTCCCAGGCATAAACAAGCCCAATGAAGGCAGAATCCCATAGGGAGGTTGGGAGAGTGAGGGGGATGTCCTGATTTTTCCCTCTTCTGGATCCTTCCACTGAAATAATCAGAAAAGCGCTTAAGTCAGATGTCTTTATAGAATGGTACCTGGAGAATTTTTTTAATTTTAAATTTTCTTAAAATGGCAAAATAATTAAAAACAATAGAGCCTACAGTATGGAAGAAGAACCACCTAATTAGTTGAAGTATATACCTGTCCATCTTATGAACAACCTTGGATATAAAATAAAGGACAGCCAAGCCACATGGGAATACAAATTTAAGTCAGGATTTTAGGGTCCTGTATCCACAAGTGGGTATCTAAAAAAATGAGTAAATGAGAGAATGCATGAGTGCTACGTAAACAGATTAAGAACCTACATATTTTCTCTATGTCTGTTATTGTAGATTCTTGAAAACCAGATCTGATTGGCTCAGCCTAGAGGATGGATGGCTATGTCTTGGGTTACATGACATACCCTGGTCCAATCAGCTGTGGCCACAAGGGTGGAGCCTGCAGTACAAATAGTGCTACCTATTAAATAGATCTGTGTTGTATGGGGCACTTCTAAACAAAGAGATATGCATTAAGCAGGCACCCCAAAACTTGATCTCAGCTCCCAGTTTCTCTTTGCTAAGGACATGGCAGGGATTATTTATCAGTGTGGCTAAAAGAACTATCCCGGTCTGGGGTTTGAGTGATCTCCAGTGGTCCCATATTGTCCTAGCCTACATTGGAATGCTCATGTCTTGGTTTTATTCTAAAGCCCTCAGCTTTGCTTCTGAATATACTTATAATGGTGCAAAGCTGCTTTCTTCCAATATATTCTGTTGCAGTATTTAAGCTCACTTTCTCCTGACCCCCTTTCTCGACTGCCACTCCCACCCCCTTCTCCCTCCTGCCCCTATACCCTGCTGCTGTAACTCTGTCCTGCTTAGCATCAGAGTCTTTCCTGCAGTATTAATGTTCTTCTGTGGAACTCAGGGAGGGCTGCTCTTTGTGTTAGAGTAAGAAGAGTTAGGCTTTGAAATCTGAGTTGTAGACAGGCTCCCTGTCACATGTGGAAATGTAGCCATGTCTGTGTAACTACAATGCCATTATATATTCCCCCAGCCCTAGAAAGAGCCATTACTAGACATTTTGGTTTAAGGACTCCCTTCCCAATGTTACGTGCCCTACTTACACATAGGGGACTTAATATGAGGTTAGTTATCTACACGCCATCTAGTCACAACAATGAGAAATGGGGCTGAGGTCTCACGGGTGCAACAGTGTAACAGGTTCGTTAGATAGTGCTGTCTACCACATGCTGCCAGATCGTCCTCAGGGTACACAGAGAATTGCATTTCTTCACTCTCTTGAGGCTAGACATAAGCATGTGACTTGTTTTGTCCAAAGAACTGTGGGCAGAAGTGAAACATACCACTTTGGAGTGGAAACTTTTGAAGCCAAAGTGTGATTTTTTTTCCATGCACTTTTCCCCTCTGCCATAGTGCTAGCAGCACTCCAGAGTGGACGCTCCATACTCCTGGGTCCTAGGGTCAGGAGGAGAACCCACAGCTGACCCGTGATAGATCTTTCTTCAAGCCACAGAGATATGGGGTTGTTACCACAGCATAACTTAGCTCAACCTGACAGATATATGTGCACACATAAAAGGAATCTGTCCATGAGTTTATTCGTCTATTCATCTATCTGTTCAAGTATGCATTGTGTACTTTCTATGCAAAAGGCATTTAAATCAAAGAGGATTGAAAGCAGCAATACTGAACAAGATGTAATTTTTTTGACATATATGTAAGTACGTATCTGCAAAATAATAGGATTGGGTTTTGACTATGGGTAAAGCACAGTGCTAAGCATTTTGAATGAATTAACTTATGAAGTTTTTATTATTGGAACCATTTTGCAGTTTAGGGGAAGAAAAAAAAAGTGTGAGGTGTCTGCCTCCAAAAGACCTACCCACTAAGCTATATTGCCTCTCCCTAAACACTAGGATAGCTCTGTGTTGCTTCAGAAAACCACAAGAAAGCAAAGAAAAATAAAAACTCTGCCCTTTCACATCCTTGCAGCCTGCCAGGCTCTCTGGGTTTGCTTTGACAGGTTGTCTTCCCTTCAAAATAAAAAGAGAGGCACGTGGATGGAAATAAAGGCCAGCTGTTTGGCGGCACGAGACACCTGCCCCCATGCCCAGAGCCGGCCGATTATTTCCGGAGCCCGGGAGCTGGCAGCTCCAGCCCTGCCTCCACCCACTCTGGATGTGTGAGCTCAGGCTGACATTACCAGAATGCGGGAGGATCTCCCCAAATTGCATGTTTTTATACAGACTTAGGAAAATGTGAGGGATTATGGTAATGAACGTACTGATACCATCATTAATCTACAACCAGGGAGAGAAAAATGAAGGGATAAAAAGCTAGGTTCTTGTATTAGGAAAAGATTTGTGGGAAGAGATCAGAAATAACTGAGAAGCCAGAGAATATTTTTTTTTTTTTACAAACACTTTTCCAACCTTAAAGTTTTGAAAGTTAACCAATCAAGGCAGCACCCAAAGCACTTATTCATTCATTCATTCATTCATTTGAAAATCACTTTCTGAATGCTTACTGTGTAGGTGACTGAGATGTGAAGAGAGAAACAAAATTTTGTGCAACAAACACTTATGTATAAAACCTATAATACTATGTGCTAGGGATGGTTCCAAGCACTTTACATGTATTAACTCACTCAATGCTCACAAAAAAAACCCAAAGAGATAGATACTTTTATTATTAATCTCCATTTTGCAAAAGGGGAAACTGAGGAACAGAAAAGCTAGTTATAATATCTTGCCCAAAGTCATGCAGCCTCTGGGATTTGATCCTCGGCAGGTCTGGCTCTCACACTGTGCAAGAAAGCATGGACTTAGAAATAAATCATTCTTTTTTACAGAATGAAGCCTGTTTTGATCGAGAGATCCAAGGAGAAACAGTTCAGTTCTACTTGGGGAAATTAGGAAGAACTTCAGTGAGAAAGATGCTCCTATAAATGCTTGCATGCATTTATTAGCCAGGCAGACAAGCGCAGGGAAGAGACCCTAAGGTGGAGGGACTGGCTTGAGGAGATGCACAGAGGGGTGAGACAGCCTCAGCTGGCCAGGAAAGTGCCGAGACATGAAGTGTGCAAGGGAGGGCAGCCAGAGACATGCAAAATGGGTAAAGTGGGCGGAAGAGGGAGGTGCTTGCGTTCCAACTAAGGCACTCCTAGGTTGAGTGTGTGCTTCTGCAATGACCATATACAAGGGAAAACGCATTGCCTGCTCTGTAGATCTCTCCCCAGCTGTGCTGGTGAAAGGTACCTGGCAGCAGTGTGGAAGGCCGGCTGGGAAGGGAGAAAGCAGAGCTATTAAAAGAGAGTCCTTTAGAATCAGACAGCTCTGAGCTTGGATCTCAGCTCTCAGTTCCCACCTGTGTGGTCTTCGGTGGGACTGAAACTTCCAGAGCCTCAGCTGCTGAATGGGCTGTTGCAAAGACTAGGTATGAAAAGTGGTTATTAGCATTGTCACTGGCACACTCTACTGAATTTTGATGTAGGTGTTGCGGTACAGTGGGTGAAGGTAGACATATGCCACTACTGACCTGTCATGAACAGGGTTGGTTCTCCCATCCCACAGTGGGGAGGATGTCTGCACTGATTCATCCATGTTCTCACCCTGGGCTTCCCCGAAGACCAGACACAAGGTAATGCTGGAGTGTGTTCAGCAGAGCTCATCAAATTGGCTGATGTGGGAAACCAACTCACACTCTTGGCTTTATAATCAAGGGCTCTAATCCAGTGATGCTCAAACTTTAACGTGCACACAAATCACTGGGATCTTGTTGAAAGGCAGATTCTGACTCAGTGGGACTAGGGTGGAGTCTGAGATTCTACATGTCCACTATCTCCCCATGCTGCTATTCCAGGGACTGCCATTAGAGTAGTACAGCCTCTGTCCACGGAGATCAGTATCATCCTAAAAGCTAAGTTACCCAACCCAACAGTAAAAATGCACCCCAGTACCTCTCATTAACTGCCTTATTCACTCATTCTTCCATTAAGTATTTTCTAAGCATCTACTATGTTCCAGGTCTTGGGAAAATAAAAAAATACATATATAGAGGTATATATAGATATAACACAGGCTCTTTACTCAATCAGCTCACCCAGCTATGCAAATGGAGAAAGGAAAGAGAGGGAAACTGGCCATTTGGGTGGTATTTACTTCATATATTTCATCTCACTCTAATCTCCCAACAGTTCTATGAAATCGCAACCATTGGCTCCATGTTGGAGACTAGGAATCTACAGCTCAGAGAGTAAGGATCACTTTCCCCAAATTGATCAGCCGCTAAGTTGCTGGCATTGGGATTTGGAGCTACATCTTTTGAATTCCAAGACCCACTGCCTCGTTAACAGCCATAAGCTGATTGCATTCTGTTTTTATTTACTTTGAGTTTGACTGTGTTCTCTTTAGGTTTAGAGAGTGAACTTTCTTTCTTCATAAATTTAATTGCTGACATAAAAGAAAAAATCCTGATGTAATTGAACAAAAAGATGTTTACAACCCTCTTCGAGCCATAGAGTTCCCGGCACACAAAATTTATGACAGCGAGGAAAGGAGAAATAAAAAGAAGGGCAAGACCAAGACAGATGTAACTGTGGAAATGCCATGGTAATATATGGGTTGACATCCTGACACTGGTACACTCAGTTGGGTAACTTTTTGGAGGCCATTTAACCAGCTAATGAAGATTTACTTAATAAACTCTCAAACTTGCCAGACCTAGACTCCTAAAAACAGTCCTATAAATTACAAAGAGGGTGGCGTGTTAAAGAATCATTGCAGTTGCTTAGGGATGGAATGCAATTGCCAGAGCTGTAAAGGTCATCGTCCAAGAATCTTGCAGCAGTCCCTGGAGGACTGGGGAACCTTTCAAAGGAGCGGCTCTGATGTTTGCACCCAATCCAGATAAATGCATACAGATGTTCCCTGAACTTGATCAACTCACTTCTCAGCATGAATGCAAAATTGATTGGGCCAAATCAGAGCTCGTGCCAGTGAAGGCTGGCTGCATACAGAAATAAAATCAGCCACCTCCCATTTACTTAGAAGTCTCCGGCTTAAAATACACTGGAGGAAAATGTGCGCTTCACTTTAGAAGCAAGAGCCAAATTGCACAGTGACAAAATTATTCCCATCATCATGACAGCCTCAGCCAATCGTTCCCTTTTTTAATGTGCTGAAAGGAGGCAAGTTGGCATCATTAAAAGTATTTTTTTTCCAAAAATACACCATGAAATATGGAGAAACTAGAAACAGAAGAAGGGGGCCCACGCTAAAATCTAATTCCGAGACCGGACTGTTGCGTGTTGTCTGTTCTAGATGTGCTGTGAAGGAAAGGGGTTGAGTTTATTGCCATCTGCTTCCTTTGATGGCCTTAGGTCAGCATGAATGTGGACCTTTTTCCTTTAATTCAGCTCCCGTTTTTCAAGCATTGCCCCTTTCACTGAAGGACTATCCCCAATAATCTTTGATCTTCTCCCTTCCTGGATAAGCTTCGACTGTATTATGCCTTTTTGATTTGATCTTTCTTAAGTGCTTAGTCAAGCAGATAACTGATGTTGGTTTCATTCCCTCTTCCCAAATTAATCCAATGTTCCCTTCATCCTTTTCTCCTGTCTTTTATTACCAAATGAAGTTCTAGAAGCCAATCCAGGATGTTCCGATATGAAAACTGTGTAAGATGAAAAGGTGAGCCCTACAGCTGGCTGCCAGCCAGCCTGTCTGAGGGATCACTGTTTCTAAATCATGATGTGACACTTCTTAACACTCATTTTCGTCCTTCAACTTCTTCCTCTGGATGAAGTTTGTTTTGTTTTCGTTTTTTTGCTCAGCCCCAGCAAGCTGGTGAGCTGCTCACTCAGTCTCAGCAAGTTGGTGAGCTCCTCGCTCAGTCTCAGCAGTTCTGATCCAAATGTCTTATGTCCTTTAATATCCGTTTCAGATTACCACCCTCACCACTGAGAGCTGGCAGCACGCATTCTTTTTTTTTTTTTTTTTCCCTGTGCGGAACTGCATTTTGTTCTTTTTTTTAACGGTCATCCTAGGAAATCGGACTTTGTTGTCTTTGGTTGTTTCTAGTACGTGACTAAGATTTCCTTTCCAGCACCGTGACTTAATAATATCCCTTTCCAGGATATGACTTAAGGAGAAATGGAGGAAATTCTTCAAGAATTTGAATATTCTGCAAGAATACGTCCCAGTTTTACTTCAGAGGACGGCAGTCACCATTGATTTGAAG
>CM052448.1:10275549-10294131 GCA_028533085.1 Varecia variegata | reverse complement strand
TGTATGTTTCAGAGGCATCTCCTGACATGACTGCCCCAGTGTTTAAAATAATGATCAGATCATTTTCCCACAGCCATTTCATCCAATGAGCCCAAACAGGATTATTGAGAAATTGCAAGGTCTTGTAGAAAATCTCTCTTCTGACCTTGGGCATTGTTAGTCGGGTAACTCACAGGAAACAAGATCCCCTTTCATTGTTAGAGATGACAGTTCTGCAGTCTCCAAACAGGGTGACCCCAAGGTGGCAGGAAGAACCACTCTGAATGGACAGTCATTTGTCACCTGTGCACCCAGACACAACTGCCCACTGTGCCCACATGAGCGGGAGGCACGGTTTGTGACTGTTTCTGCCACTGTCTCCACAGTGAAGCAACATCAGCTTCTCTTAAGCAACACTCTCAGCTCCAGCAAGATGCAGAGAAAAAGGTTATAATAGAGTACAATCAATTCTTCTTTTGAAGACTTTTTTTTTTTTTCTTAAAAACACAGTTTGGTAAGTAGATGAGAATAGTGAAGACCATAAGAGAAAAGAAGAATGAAGGAAGATTTGCACTTCAGATATTGAAACGTATGCTTAAGCTATAATAATTATATTGATAAATATGTGTGGGAAAGAATTGGCAAAATGATCAATTTATCAAAATATATAGCTCCAAAACAAATAGCATTCTCTTTCTCTCCCTCTCCCCCTCCTTCCTGCTACACATACACACACACACACACACACACACACGGGTACACAATAAACTTGGCATTGTAAATCAGTAGGGAGAGGAAGGTTTATCACTGTACACTCAGGAAAACAGAAACCACTCTAGGTATTTCAAACAGAGGGTAATTTAATACAGGGAACTGATTACAAATCTATAGAAAACCCAGAGCAACAAAGGGGAAAGAAAGTTGTGTTGTCCGGGGATTAACCCCTGTAGGAAGCCGCTACCTCCTCTAGGCCTAAAGAATTAAAATAGGTATTATGAAGAACCTAGGAGTCTGTATTCCTGCTGGCTGATACTGTTGCCAGAAGCAGAAAAACAGCTTTTACATTTTCCCCGCCTGTTAATCCCATCCAACTGCCTCCACTGGCAGAACCCAACACCCAGATGCCCAGGAACTCTGGGCAATGCAGTTTTCAGGCTCTGGGCTGTGGCAGTAGGGTGGAGTTTATATAAGGACAAGTATGGGGCTGAGATGCAACAGACAGTATCTGGCAAAGAGAGTTTATTTGATAATGCCGCAGAAAGCAGCCAGTTAGTAACTGAGCAAAAACAAACATTTTCACTTCATTCTGTAAAGCAAAATAAATTCCAAGTTGTATAAAGGGTTAAACACACACATAAATACTCAAAGAGAGAAAAGGAAAAGAAAACAAAACAGAAGAACATGAGAAAAATTTTATGATTTAAGGGGGACAGAGAACTTTCTTGATACTGAAGCAGTGAAACAGTTACAAAAGAAAAAAATTCACATATTGGAATAATTTCTCATGGTGAAAGAGATGATTAGGAACCAAAGGAAGGCATATTGTAAATATATATGTATACACACACACACATACATATGATTAAAACCTAACAGATTACCAAGTAAAGATGAAACTGTACACACTGAATGTCTCAACAATTCCACTGGAGAAACACGTGCATACAATGGAATACTATAATTTTAAGTCAGGAAACAGGATAAATGTTAGTATACACATTAACATGGATGAATGTCGGTAACAATTTTAGGTGAAGTAAGCCACAGAAAAATATTTACAGTACGATTCCATTTATATAAAGTTCAAAAACAGATAAGACAAACTTCGTTGTTTAGGTGCATGGATGGGTGGTAAAACTATGAAGAAAATCAAGGAAATAATGACCACAAATGTCTAAATTGTGCTTACCTCACAATAAAATAAGAGGGACATCCACGACACTTGTAAGGTAAAGAAATGTTCTATTTCATAACCTGGATGGTTCATGAATTAGTGTTTACTGTCTTATTAAATTCTACATACACATACTTCTGATATATGTCACAATAAAACTGAAAAAAAATGCAGACATAAAGAACAATTCAAACCATGAGATACTATGAATGAATAGTCAACAATATGTTGGATCCAATCATTGTAAATTTAAATAATGAAATAGTAATTGTTTAACAATCAAATTAACAAGGATTCCAAATCTCATAATTCTCATTGTCAGCATGGGTGTAATGAAAAATCCTATTCTCTTGGTGGAAGTACAACCTGGTTTCAAACATTTCAGGAAAGCAATTTGGCAACGTAGATCAGGAGATTTTTAAAAATGTCCATGCCTTAGGGAAACGGCCTGAAACTCAGATAAAGTTTTTATGTATGAAATCACGGTCATTTTAGTGTTTTTATGGTGGTGAGAAATTTAGAAACATTATGGGGAAGTAAATCGTGATAGATATAATGAAACACTACACAGCATTTAATCATGATTACAAAGAGATTGTCATTATCATGGGAAATGCTTACGTTATATTATTCAGTGAGAAAAGGCAAACTACAAAACTTTATACCCAATATGATCTCACCTATTTACAAAAAACAAAAAACAAAAAAAAAAAAACAGAAAAACAAGCATACTGGAAGGGAATACAACAAAATATCAACAGCCATTGTATTTGGGTGTTGAGATTATGGAATACTTGTTTTTCTTCATTTTTTCTATATTTTGCAATTTCCTGAAATGAGCAGTTATTACTTTTATGGTAGGGAGGGAAGGGTGTGGAAACTTAATTAAAAAAATAAAAGTCCAATTTGACTCATGTTTTCTCTCTGCACAGTTGTGTTACATTACACTTCAGCTTTTAGCCTGGCATTATTCCAAGAACATTCTCTTGCAGCAAGGAGATGAGAGGTTGAGTCCTTTCCAATGATCATTCTTCGTTTCTACCTTGACTTACACAGTGATAGAGAAAGGGGAACTAATAGTCACTGCGTGTCATCTTGGGTACCATGTTATTCCTATATGCTATCCCCATGAGATACAAAATATCACCCCCATCTTAATGTTGGAGAAACGAAGATGCAGTGGACTTAAGGCACTTGAGAGCACACAGCTAGTGGATGACCAGGAGGTATGTCTAATTCCTAAGTTGTTTCTCTAAACTCCCTTCCTTCCCATATGGTGGAGCCACTGAGTCAAGTGTCCTATCACAGCCTTAATAACCTGGCTCAGAAACCAGTTGTCCGGGGCTGAAACACTGCCTCCACTTACTACCTTTGGAACTTTGGGTAATTTTTTTAAAACTTCTCTGTGCCTCAGTTTCTGCATCAGTTTGGGAACAATAGCAGTCAGTGTCTTCCTCACAAGATACGATGCCTGTAAAATGCCTAGAAGAGTTTCTGGCACTCAACAAAATTTAGCCAACATTGTTGTATCTAACGGGGTCTGAGCAAATGACAGGGACTGGCTTGAGATCATTTAAACTCTCACTCGTCCAATGCCTCCAGTGCAATGTCATCAGAGATTATCTGGTCCAAGACACAATTTCACAGACGGGAACACTGCAGTGCAGAAAGATGAAGTAAGAAACCCAGACCACCCCATGGTAAGTGATCAGGGGTCAGCCTATTCATGCAAGTCATTTCCATCACTGTGTACAGCTTTTCCCTGCACTCTGTGACCAACAGCAGGGAGGACCAGACAACCACCTTGGTGAAAGTTATTTCATTACGCACATACTATTCTTTATGGACATATTGTCATTTGATATCTCAGCAACCCTGGGAGGTGGGCAAGGCAGGTACTGTGAATGAGGAAATGCCCCGGGAGAGCTGAGGTTGTTACACTTGGTCCCACAGGGAGCTGAGACAGGACCACTGGAGCTCTGTGCACGACACTGTGGTGCCTCAGAGAGCTTTGTGTCCCCGCTGCGTTAGACAACCTGTCTCATATAAACAGGAAAGAAACTGGGCTGATGGATATTCTCACCCTGCTTTCTCTCTTAAACCCCATGCTAGCAGCTATTACTCACTGGCATCTCACGGGCAGGGAAGCAGCTTCCTCCAGCCTGGGCAACATAGTGAGACCCTGTCTCAAAAAAAGTTCCAATGAGTTAATATTGCCATACTTTATTTATTATGTAAACAATATAGTTATTAGTAATAATAATGTAATTATATTGTTAGTGGGGCTGGTCCACTGAATCTCACTCCCAGAGCCCAGGGGGCCATCTGTGGGGGCTGTGACATAGAGTAGGCCAGTGGGACAGAAGTGATACCACCCTTCTTCCCAACCCACCCCCTGCTGCCTGCAGCCTTGAAGTTAAAATACCTGCCTTATTTATGCATGATGTTAACCTGTGAGGCCTTCAGAAACCTGACAGTAACTAGAATTCCTGAGGGCTGCTGGAGGGGGTGTAAATTGATACAGTCTCTTTGGGAAAAAGTCTGGCAATATCTACTAAGGCTAAGCCTACACCTACCTATGCCCCAGCAATTCCACTCCCAGGTATGTAACCAAGTGAAAGGAGCATTTATGTTCATCCAAAGACATAGGTGAAAAAGTTTATGACTACTTTATTAACACAGGGAAAATTGCAAACAGCCTAAACGTTTATCAGTAGGAAAGTAGATAAATAAATTATGGCAGTATTCACTCAGTGGAATTTTTTCTGAGACAGGGTCTCGCTATGTTGCCCAGGCTAGTCTTGAACTCCTGGCCTCAAGAAATCCTCCCACATCAGCCTCTAAAAGTGCTGGGAGTACAGGCATGAGCCACCGTGCCTGGCCACTCAATGGAATTTTATATGGTAAAATTACGTAAAAGGACGAAATGCTGCTTCATGCAACAGTATGGGTGAATCTCACAAATGTAGTGATGAGAAAAATGAGACAGAGACAAAGGGAAACACACTGTATGATTCCATTTTTATATAAAGTTCAGTAACAGGCAAAAGTAATCGATGGTGCTAAAAGTTGCATAGTGTGTACTGTTGAAAGGAAGCTCATACTGATAACTTGGGGCAGTGAACTTGTATGGTGATAGAAACATTCTGTATCTTGACCTTGAATTGTGGGTCAGTGGGTGTAGCATATGTAAAAATTCATTAAGCTTTACACTTAAGAGTTGGGCACTTTGCTCTGTATATATTGTACAAAAAAAATCCTGCTAGCTGGATTACTAAGGATTCATTCAGTAGGAACTCAGAATAATCCCTAAGCAAAAGCCAATAAGATAAGGTTATCTTTTTAATCAACCTGTGGATCCTGTGCATACCAAGTGGATTCTTCTTTCCCGAAGATCCAGTCCCGGGCTGGGATAAGTATCTCTTTTCTCCAAGGTGTCACTGGCATTGTACTCACTGTGCTGTGTGTGTGTGTCTGTCTGCCCTACAGACCGCATGTGTCAATAGCAAGGCCTATGCATCCTTGCTGTCCTTTGCCCAGCACCTAGCAGACCGCATGGCTTAGGGAGACACACAATATCTATCGATGGGACAGATGAAGGAGTGAGTGCACGGAAGAAGGAATGAATGTGGCTCAAACAAATATGATCTAGGATCACAATCTAAAAAGCTGCTGCTGTGCTGTGACTTGTGGAAGCTTCCTTTAGGCACCATGATAGAGATCAGTGCTTCTCACCCTGGGGAAATTTTATCCTTCCTCCCAGGGGATATTTGGCAATGTCCAGTGATATTTTTGGTTATCACAACTGGGGATGGGAGATGATGCTATTGTACTTGGGATGATGCTAAATATCCTACAATGCATGGAAAAAGCAGCCCCCTCCCTCAATGTGCACGTGCGTGTGCATGTGCACGCATGCACGCACACACACACACACGCGCGCGCGCGCACACGTGCATCATCCAACTCAAAGTTCAAAAACCCTGATGCAGAGGAACAGGAGCTAAACACAGGAAGAAAGACTTGAGTTCAAATGTCAACCATCTAACTTATTAGCTGTGTGACCCTGGGCAAGTTATGAAACCTTTCAGAGCTTTCTCCCTTGTCCAAATAAGGCTCATGTCGACCTTAAAAGTAGTTGGGAGGCTTAAATGAGCTAAGCTATGTGAGGTGCCTGGCTCAAAACAGGAGCCCAGAGAGACTCTGCTTCCTGGTCTTCTCCACTCTCTGTTTCTGATCCCCCTTCCCCAGGGCCACCGATGGGCGGTTTTTAGTAAGAGAAACAATGTCAAGCATTCTTCTTCCTCTGCTTAAGAAACGACTGAAGAGCAAGGCTGTCTGTGAAGAATGCATTTTACTTTCCAGGTGCACCAATAGCTCCTGTTCCTAATGAAATGCATTATGAAAAGATAAAGTCAACATATTCAGAACTCGGGTCCACACTGCATATCCCAAGGTAATCTGCCATTCTGCCAGCGTTGCAGGTGTCCTGTAAGCCTGCCTCTGAAACACAGATTCTGATTTCCCCCGCTTTCCCTCGCTTTTCTCTAAGCACGCACAAACACACCGGGCTCCCGAGAGAGGCAGAGCCGTGTCTCCTACGATACTAGCATGGTGTGTAAGTGGCAGAGACATCGTGCACAAAGTACCCAGCCTTCTTTGCAAATGCGAAGTGGAATTTCCCACAGGGCTCGGTCTAAGCCTTGCTACCCTTTATGCCCCTCGGCCCCCCACCTTTATATATTTATGAGAGTGACTGGCCCCCAGGCAATTCAGACCCAGATGCTTGTGTGCACTGATTATGATGAAGTTTCGCTGTCCTTGGTGCTGAAAAAGTTTCCAAGTGCTCAGGGCTTTGGGGTCACATGCATTTCCATTATTCATGGTGGCCAAGGAATATAAGACAGGACATTAATATATATGTTAACATTATTTTAGCAAACGCTTAGTACGGACTATTTGGGAAACATATAGAATGAAAAAACAACAAAAATGACTGCTATCTACTGAGAATATGCTACTTTCCAGGCATTGTTACCAACTTTATCTTATGAGGTTTGTACCATGTATTTCCCATTTTTTAGATGGGGAAAACTGAAGCAGCAACAATTGCATTCACCTGAACTTCTAGTGACAACCACATTGACAATGGAAGAAGAACTGGGCTTCCACAGAGGCCCATGCTCATTACTGGCTCTTTCTCCTATATTTCTTCCTCTTGTCCAAAACTTGGTCTGTCTTGGCTTCTACAACTATCATTCTCTCTCCTGAGCCATCATCTTCTCTCTGTCTACCATACAATTTTCTTACAGGAATACAAACACGCCCCAGAACTCCTCAGCTCACAGAAAAGCAGTAAAAGCCCTTAACCAGCACATTCCTCTAACCACCTCCTCATTCCTTTCCTTCTTTTCAAAGAGAAAGTCCCTGAAAGAGTAATTTTTAGTTGCTATTTCTAGTTCTTCAACTCTCATTTTGCATTATTTCTTCAAAGCACCCCCTGAAATGGACCTAAGTTGAAATCAACAATGACCATCCTATTGGCAAGTCCTATGGATGCTTCTTTGAACTCTTGTTTTAGCTCCCAGTAACATTTGATATCAATAACCACTCCCCTTCTTCCCAAAATACTTATTTTTTTTCTCTTAACCATTGTGTCACCACAAAATCCTAGTTTTCCTCCTAACTCCAGGGTCCAGATTCTCAGTCGTTTTTCCTGAATCTTTCTTTTCTGCTCAACTTAAAATATTCAGTGTCACATGGCTTGGTGCTGGGATGCTTTTACTTCTCCAAGTGTACTCCTCGTCCAGTGAGTAATCTTATCCAATCCCATGGCTTTAAAAACCATCTGTATGTTGAAGTTTATATCTCCAGGCTCAATGTCTACCTCAATCTCCAGACTTCTATATTCTATTGCCTCTCCAATCTCTACTTAGAGGTTTTATCATCTCAAACTTAAAAGAATTAAAAAGGACTTCTGGATTGCCCTCCAACACCACCTCCTACCTTAGTCCTCCCCAATTCAGGAAATGTCACAACCACCTGGTTTTCAAAGCCAAATCCCAGGAATCATCTTCATTTCCCCCAATGATTCACAACCAACTCTCCAATCAAGTTCCGCAGACTTAGCTTACAAAACATATCCCAGATTCAATCAATTTCTCTCCATCTCCAATGCCACTACCCCAGTTTCTCCACTCTCTTCCATGGATTGCTATAAAGCCCAATTTTCTATTTTAATTTTGTTTGAATTGGGAGTACACATATTCAAAATATGTACACCCCATCCTCCATTGCCCCAGCCCCACTCCTACTTTTCATAGATAACCAATTTTTATTTCAATTTTTGAGACTCCTTCAAGAGTCTTTATGCAGATACAAAATATATACCCTCCTTTGTTTTTACAAAAACGTTAGAACATCACGCTTACTGTTCTGCTTCTTGCTCCTTTCACTTTACAATGCATCTCGGAGATCTTTCCATATGGATGCTTGAAAAGTTCCTCTTTATTTAGTTGCTTAGTATTCCACCACAGAGCTTTAACAACGATGGGGTCGTTTCTAATCTTTTGATATCTCAAGTGATACTGCAATAATTTTGCATATAGTAGTCTCATACATGCCATTACATCCATATTATAAATTACCACAGGTAGGATTACTGAATCAAAGGCAAAGGGCAAAAAACACTTAACTGATTTCTCTTTTTTCTCTCTTGACTCCAACATTACATTTCTGAGGGCATCTACAGGGGTGTTTTTAAAAATGTAAATCACATTAGGTCACTCCCTAGTTCAAAGCCCTCCAAAGGCTTTCTATGATATATTTATGAGATTTAAATGCCTCACGTCAGTTTCCAAAGTCTGCTTGCGTTGGACTTTGCCTACTCGGCCCCCAACAGCAGGCCCCAGCAGTTCTTTATATTTCAAGAACACGCCCAACCCTCCTTGCCTTGGCACTTGTTCATCTCTCGACTTGGTACACTCTTCAATTAGATCTTCACATTCTTCCCTGTCTTCTGATCAGCTTAATATCACTTCTTGTTAGAGACTTCCACGACACTCTGCATGAAGCCCTCTACCGGGCTCCTCCCTGCTGGCACTGTTCCAATAGATCACTGCATTTACTTTCTTTATACTTCTTCATCTTTCTATCTCATGGTTCTAGGTGAGTGTCTGATAACAAACGTTTTTTGAATGAATAACTGTTAATATTGTGTATTTACTTATAGCATCTTTCCCCAAATGCATTTTTTAAATAGGTGGGATGATAACATGCCTGTAATTTTCTATCTTGGCTTTGTCATCTAGTATTATATTTAAGCATCTCTCCAGGAAATTAAAAATTCTTTGCAAACACCCTGTTTTACGATTTATCACAGGGAGATAATAACTATTTTAATCATTCATTTTGCTAGATGTTTCGGTTGTTTTTACATTTTTTATAATTTGCATTAACACAGCAATAAACATATTTAAGCACAAATATTTTGTCTGTAATCTGGAATGTTCCCTAAAACTGGATTTACTAAAAGAGTAAGGTCTTTTTAAGCCACCAGATATTTTTATCAAATAGCTTGGTCAGAGGATTGTAATAATGTATAACCTTCTAGCGGTAAATCATCCAATCCTCATGGGCTTTAATATTTTTTCAGTATTTATTCACTGAATAGGTAAAAATGGTTCATTTTTAAAATTATTTCTTTTTATAGCTAATGAAGCTGAATTTTAGTTCACTTTTGACTGATTAATAACAACATTATATCAACACCCATTTACATAGGCTTATGAAAAGTTTGGCTATATTAGAGCTCAGGCCATCAAGTAACCTGTGAATTTTCTGCAATGGCAAATAAATAGTAAACAACCTCGTGGAATTACTACATAAGGAGCGCTTGCTTTTCACTTACTTTGGGAAAGGATGAACCTCCTTTATAGTGCAATTTCCAGGAAATGCATCGCGCTTCCCTTGTTTTCCAAGTAGGATGTAATTTCTAGCATCATTGCTACATCCTTCAGGAGTGAGGCATTTTTAAATCACTGACAGATATTCTGAAGTTTCCACCATGAAGCTTCCATATAGTGGCTCTTATTTTGCATTTTCCTGGACCATACTTTCTAGAACCTACTGTTAATTTTGATCATTTCATTTTCCCCTCCCCTAGGAACGAAGTCCATGCATGTGTGAGTATCAGCAAAATAATACAACCTTCCTCTTCTACAGCTTTGGCTAACCTTTAAGCTAATCTTAAAACTTTTCAGTAAGAGTCTCCCAAAACTAGGCATTTTATCCAATGATATCAAATTAGCATGTTATAAGGGGTGCTGCACAAATAGCCTACATTGATTCACAGATGACTTTAAAAATTCAGCAAGCCAGGAAACTCACATTATTGATTCATGCTAACAAAACGATGAAGCACAGCTAATCTTTACAACACACGCTGGGCGGAATGACATTTACAAATGCAGACAGACGGAAACCAATTGAACATAATTCCTTAAGGATTAAACTGATGGCCGCAATTAGACGTAAAAAGGTGAGCAGTAGCCCTGCTGGGAATTGAGACTTAGCCTCCTGGGTCCGCGTCCAATTTTCCCTCCTCCTTGGTTAACCATGGTGTCCCACCGTCCCGCTGACTGGCTAGGTGAGTAGAGTTCCCCATAACCACTCAGGTTAAGTAAAGTGGTTTGTAAAGTGTGGCATGCTACCACTTTGACTTGTCTCTTTGACTTTTAATAACAACTGCTCTGAAAGGAGATCATGCTTAGAATTGTCAGAGTTTGATGCTATCACTGTGGAATATCACATGAGCCCACCAAAGGGTCTGTCGGGATAGAATAGGGATATATCCTTTTGCATCTGATTCTTTGTTCGCATTAGACACCATGAGTCTCTGGAATCTTGGGAACTCTCAGAACCTGATTTTTAATTACTCTCCTCTGTTTAAAGAAATACTTGGGCTTGACTCATAGCTCCTAGTCCTGGGGAACAATGCTGTCTGCCATTTCTGAGTAGTTTCAAGAATAGGCTGATAAACATCACCCAAAGAACAGAAAATCAAGTTGATAACCTTCAAGATAACTCTTATAGTCTTAAAATTCATACTGACTCTGCTTATCAGCAAAGCAGAACTGTGATGGGGTGAGAAGTATTTTGCAGCCAACAGAAAGCACCTGTGCTGGGGAATTAAATCTTGTCCCTGCCACTTACTTATACAGTGAGGGTTCAATACATGTTGTTGTGCCCTAGTTTCCCCACCCTATCTATGCCTAGCAGGATTATTTTGAGACTCTCTTGGAATGGCTCAGGGAAGCTCCTCTAAAGAACCCAAAGCACACAGTGCTAACAGACTGTGGTCCACATTTGATTGTTTCTTGGTGCTCACTCTCTCTTCCTCATCTTTGCACAGTGTCCTCATCCTTCCCTACTCTCCACTCTTGCACTTGCATTTTGGAAACCAGCAAGAGTACACCCAAAGAAAAACTCCAGGAGAAGGCAATTTTAGGGACATGGAATTAGCATTTCTATAGTAATTAGGATTACTAATCAGTAATTGTTGTTGTTGGAAGTGAGCAACAAACAAAAACCGTGAATTATACTGAGAAACGAAGGTAAAGTGTTGGTCACATAGAACACAGGCATTGTCCAAAGTGCATAAAATCTCCTCGACAGGTTCAAACTCAGACTTGCAAGTTTTAAAATTCATAATTACTCATTTTAAAACAAGAGAGCATTCCCCAACTTTTGAAATACCATCTTCATGGAGTAAATCCCATCTCTTCTGATGGGCTGTGGAATAGCTAACCTAACTCATCGAGCCTCAGTTTCCTCATCTGTAAGACAGAGATAATGATGACCGTAAGTGTGATCAAATTCAAGGCTCAAACGATGGCATCAGGATTCACTTCCTCTCCATCTTTCAACCCTCACTTTCACTGTGTAAGTTTCATCCTTAGGATCCTGTGTGGCTTCCACATTCCCCAGCCTCGCATGAGGTCAAAGTCTAGGTGAAATGTGGAATTCTCCTGAAAAGTCCAGATGCTTTCTGATTGGCCTGGGGAATGTGGGTGTTGATCAACACCTGAGTGTCTTCTTCTGATGTCCGGTTTTTTCCTTGCACATCTCTAATGATTGTGAGCTCATGACTTTATGGAGGAACAGAGTCTAATTTGGAGGTTTTTCATAGCTCTGACTTCCTAAGGCCTACATATTCTAATTCTGACCCAAAGTTCTACACATCAACCATTTCTCTCTCTCTCTCTCTCTCTCCCCCCACTCCCTCAATTAATATTCCTTTAAAATGTACTCCTGGTTATCAGACATGTCAGGCACAAAGCCCACAGCTAGTTAGTGAGGAAGCTGCAGGTAGATCCAGGTTACTTTAAACTACTGTGATGTAATGCTACCTCCCAGTAAAACATGGGGAGGCAGGGGGGTTATTAAATAATAAAACTGAGGAATATGGAAAATAAAATGGTAGAAGTAAACCCAAACAAATGTGTTATGGCAACAGATGTAAATCTTTTAATCTCTTCAATGAAAAGTCAGACTCTGAGATTGGGTCAACAATTAAAATCCCACCTTATGCTATGCGCAGTGCCTAGGACTAAAACAAAATTGCCTATTTGTGTCAAATGCAAAAGAACAGGCAAACGAGTGCCAGTCCAGAGCAAACTAAAGTTAAGCTAGGGGCTGCAGTTGAATGTCAGGCATTGTAGAATTCAAGTAAAATATCTTAAAATAGAAGAACAGGATTATTTTATACTGATAAATATGCAGTTCACAAGGCAGATCAGCAGTCATAAATGTTTACTTCCTAAAATCATTAAATACCTAGAGCTAAAATTACTAGCAATACAAGAGACAAATGACATATAAACACATTGGTGGTAAGGGATTTTAACACTCAAGAGATTTTGACGGAGTAGACAAAAATAAATAAGGCTATAAGGGATCTGCATAATTTAATTAATATCAAGAAGATAATGGAACTTTCTTTAAGAGTTGAATTAACACAATTTCCAAAGTTTATATCTTATTAGGTCACACACTCAAAACAACAAAATCCAGTAAGTGGTGGTTCAGGTCACATTTTCTGGGCATATGTAGAAAATACTAATTAGAAGAACATATAGAAAATATACATAAAATAATAATCTCTGGGCATAAGTAATAGAAAATATTCTTTAAAATTTAATAAGCTAACAAAAATACCTAAACTATAAAAAAAGCTAAAAGAAACCCGTCTTTACAGACCGAAACATCTTTCTCCTAAATAATATGTTAGTCAAAGAGAAAATTAAAATATCGGTTATAGATTATTTAGAAATTAATGACCTGAGAAAATTAATATACAAAAATGTGATGATCCAAGATTTCAGCTTGAAATTGTATTAGTAAACAAGAAAGAATGAAAGGAAATTAACTGAGGGAAAACACATCAATGAATTTTTTCAAAGGCAGCAAGTGAAAACTAAGAAAAGCACAAAGAAGAAATGAAGGGCAGATAAGAATAATTAATTAAAAATAAAAAGTCAATAACTTAGAAAAGCAAATGAGTAACTTCTACAGTTAATATATAAATCTGAATGCTATTTTCTTTCTAGACACAAATATTAAAAATTAGACATTAGAATGATAGCCAATATTTATGGAGCACTTAGTGTGTACCTGGGCAGTGATTAAGTATGTTATTAACAAATACTACAAGGAAGATATTCTTATCATCATCATTTCACAATGAAGAAATCAAGGAAGACAGAAGGGAACAATGAGGCCCAAGATCACTCAAGTGTCAAGTAACAGAGTAAAATTAAAATATTTCCATCATGCTTCACAACCCCACCACCTAAACTCCTAACCAAAGCTTTATACAGCCTCTCAATGTGAAGGAGAAATAGGATTAAAAGCGACAAATTAATCATAAGGTAATGCGATGTATAGTAAGTGTATAATCATATGCTAAATAAATTTTTAAATCTTAATGATATTGATGATGCTCAAGAAAAATATGAATTATAAAAATTAACTCAATGGGAAATTGAGTATACCAATAACTTTAGGAGAAATTGCATAAGTCATATAAAAATCATGTCTGCAGAAGGTATCAGGCTTAAATTATTCTAAATGTTAATTATTTCAAAATTTGGAAAAATGGCTAACTCCCATGCTATATAACTATTTAGGAAAAAGTCAAAAAAAAAAAAAAAAAGAAAAGAAAAAAAATGTGTCCTAGTTTCTTTAGTGAGGTTGGCATGACTCTACTACAAAGACCTAATAACAACAGCCAAAGGAGAAAGCTCTAATTCATTCGTACTTACTGATACAGATATAAGCATTCTAAATAAAATGCCAGCAAACCTAATTCAGCTATACCTCAGAAGGATAATTCCCCATGACCAAGAGGATTTTATTCCAGGGAACCAAGGGTGATTTAATATTAGAAATCATTTAATATTCAGAAATCTATTAACATAATTTATCACATTGATGGGTCACAGAAGAAATATCAACTATCACAAGGGTTTTGACAAAATTCAATATTCACCTCTGAATTATTTTTTAAAATGCAGAAATCTTGGAATAGAGGACTACTTCTCAAACATTGTGAAGAGTAGCTCTCACATCTCAACAGCCAACACTTTACCAAACCACAAAACACAAACACTCCCATTAAAGTCCTGGACAAAACACGGGTCCCTACTTTTGAACAGTTTTAGATATTGCAGAAAACAAGTAGAAAAATGAAAGTTTAATTTAACACCAGGTTGGAAGCACAGGCACTGGCATTAGACCTGGGTTTGGATTCTCAGCTGCCTCAACTCACTAGCAGTTGAGCATCATTTTGGTAGATCAATAAGTCGATTTCTTCTGTACTAGGAACAGTGATACCCATCCCATGGAGGACAGTGAAGATTACATAAGCACACACAGCTAGAGCCCTTGGCATGATGCCTGGCACAAGGCAATGGCTGAATTCATAACTACCCCTAGGATCAATTGCAAAAGATATGAGTCATTTCTTTAGTAGAAAACCCAGTATGGTCAACTGACAAATAATTAGAAATACCAAAGAGTTCAATAAGATGTCCAGAGGCCACATAAATTACATACAAATAGCAGTGAAAATTGGTTAGGAAACAGGAGTCCCCCAACAGCCACCTGCTAACAATTGTAAGCATTTTGCACATACTGTTGTCTTAATTGCAAGGTTCTGCCTACCCCATAGTTGCCCCATCTCTGGATGGCCATATCCTATAATTATTTTTTATATTTGAAACCAGTCATCGCCTCCTTGGGGAAGCTTTCCTGCCCCCAGGCCCAATCCCCCACCATGTGTGCTTTTAACTGGAGCAGCTCCATTGTAGCACTTATCATAGCAGAAATTTCATATTTTTTGTGGAATTAGTGGATTAATGCCTGTTTTCCCCTCAAGGCTTAATTCTCAGAGTATACTATGCAGTTATTAAAATTATGTTTATGTAAAAGAATTTAAAGTCTACATGTGGTTTATATTGTTTTTAAATGCATTGTATAGATCAGTATATAACCATACAACCCTCATTTTTAAACCTACACATAGATATATGGGTAGATAAAAGAATAAAAAGATACCCAACATCTTAACAATGATATCAGATTTTCTATTGTTTAAATTTTCTTTCTAATATTCAACAATACTTTTAAACATTTACTATAAAATAATACATTCTCCTTTAAATGATACACAGGGATTTGTCAACATCTAAATTTCTAAAACACTACTATACACACACACACACACACACACACACGTTTTTTACCATCAGGTGACAGGTGTTTGGGTGGCCATTGATGCTCACCACATATAAACATATTACATAAAAATGTCTTCTTTCAAAAAAGTATCTTCCTAACCAATAAACTATTATCCATCCAGAAGAGAACAAAGACTTGAGCACATAAAGAGGGAATCAGCAGTGTTGATAAAATATTTCTGGAGGAATATTTTAATCTCTCCAATACAAGAACAAGCTCCTATCTCAGCCTCCACAGAATCACACACCTAGCACTTTCTCTCTCTCGCTCACTCTCTTACACACACACACACACACACCCACACCACCACCACCACCACCAGTCACCAAATACACATTGAGCATCTACTAGGCAGCTCAGCCCTAGGCTTAGTCCCTGCCCTTGATGAAGTCATCGATGACCGAGACCGCCATATTGAGAAAAGAAAACCAACAGCACAAAATGGAATGTGAAAACTTACAAACAAGTGGCAGACAGTAGTGTTGCACATTTCAGAGTGACACCTTCCCACCCGTCACCGCCGCCAGCAGGACTCCCGGCAGTGGTGTGAATCAACTCCCTTGCTATTTCCACTGCAGCAGCACACATGCAGGACTGGCTTGCACTCCCAGAGGGCTAACCAAATACGTTCAAACACCTCAATCGAGATCCACTCTCTTGCCACGCCCCTACCTGGCACACTGCCCTCGGGTCCCGGACCACAGGGCTGTGCACATGTCAAGCCTTCTTCAAACACCTTCCTTACATCTGGGCATTTCATTCTGCTTTCTCTCCTCACAGGAGTCAGGTTTCCGAGCTCTCTTCTCCCACAGTCTCTGATGGTCCTTCAGTTACTGTTCTTGTCACCCTATATTCTCCTGTCCCCTTGCCCTCTCTGATTAACCCACCAAAGGCTTACTGAAGTCATGTTTTACATATCTCAATAGGCCCCGGTCCTAGCTCTGTACGTGGCACATATATGTTACTTTTACTGAAGGAAGAGAAGAAAGAATGAATAAATGAAATTCACCTCTAGTCTCCTTTACAATCATAAATTGCCTTTGCTCGAGCTTTTCCATGCACGTGGGATACCCTTTCCTCAACTAACTTTCATATGTCCAAATTCTAACCTCCCTCCTTAAAGGTCTAGAACAGATGCCATCTACTCCATGAAATCACCCTGGCCTCTCAACTAGCAATGACTTCTCCCTCTTCCAAATCCTACAGTCCTCTATCAGGATTTCCCACACCATTCTACCCAGACTCAGTGTTATTTGTGGACATATTTTGTATACTCCTCCCCGTTAACTGACATACTCTATGATGACAGAGACTAGGTGTGTCCCATCTCTCCTGGGCCCCTCCCAGGAACCAAACTGTAGACAATAAATTATTAATATTAGATGGTGGGTAAATGGATACAGGCAGGGTTCATGGCTTGGAAACGTTAACCCTATGTTCACTCCCCCATGGTTGGATTCGGCAAATCTGAGCAGAAGGGTAAGTGGTAAAGACAAACTCTTGGATCATACTCAGAGCTCAATATTCCCATCACTGTCATCTTTCATGGGACATTTTCTGTCTTGGCCTAGCAGGAAATGTGTGTGATTTACTGTAAGTATCTGGATGAACCTAAAGTGTCAGAACATCATCTGGGGGCACATCATGGATGACATTCTTTCTGGAACTTCATCCTTCCGGGAGAGGAATGCAGTGACGTCTGCACATCGTCTCCTCGGCGAAACACCTCTGCAGAGAGAACAGTGGGTAGACACAGGTCAGGGCTGCTTGTCCGTGTTCTCCTCCACCTTTGGGGCCTCCCCAAACACACTATTTTTCTCCTGCTTGGGCTGGATCTTGGCAGCTCCCGCAGCAGTAAGGGGAGTTATTTTGGGGAGACAGTTGATACTTGCTGAGTCCTCCTACAGATCAGCAATAGCTGCTTGAAATGTTAAATGCCTCCCAGATGGAGATACTTAGCATTTGTAGGAGGAATAATTTGGAGGAGAAAAATGCATTTGTCTTTTTGGCATCCTGTAGATTCTGCTCGAGAAGACAGAGAACACTGTGAGTCCTGCCATCCACATGTCAGTGTTTTCTTGGAATGTTGCTGGTTTCGGGTGACTGTGCTGCTTCTTTTTCCAGGGCTGTCAAGATTTGGATGTGCTAAAGCTCAAGGGAACGGTGTATGGGCTGAGTCTCAGAGGTCAGAGAGCTTCCAGAGTTCCCAGACACCATCAGGGTACAGCCTCCCGGATGCCACTGGCAAACACTTCGATTGTGGAGACCAGACGGTTATTACTTTTGGGGTGTCATCTTTTACATACAGGCAAGCTGAGAAATGTAATATAGACTAGAAGAAAGAAACAGGAATTGAGACGTATGAGTTCTGGCCTTGCTTCTGCCACTAACTTTTTTAGGGGCCACAGGGAAACCACCTTGCCTTACAAAGCCTGGCCCTTCCCCACCTTCAACCTGAGTTGAGGGGATTGAATTAGATCTTTAAATTCCTCTCTCACTAAAGGAGAATGCTATGGCTCTAACTGTCATGGCTTGTGAAGAATGGAGGTGACATTATTGGGGAGGGAACATGGAGTTATCCTTTAATGTAAGCTTCCAGGTGCTAGGAAGAGAAGACCTCCTTGAATTGTTCATCTTGCCCCATTATTCATGCAGGGATAGAGTGGGTCATTCACAAAAAATACTGAATCAATGACCCTTTTTCCTTATTCATTTTCTGGATACCCATAGGAGCACCATGGCCCATCAATGAGCCTCACTAACAAGCTATGCCTTTGAGTGAGCAGCTGCCTTTAGCATCACACCAAATTAAGCCAGATAGAAAACTTGGCAATCACTCTTAAAATTTTTAACTTGGTAATTGTAGTGCAAGTGTTCTCACACCACACTGATGTGCAAAGAAAAGTGCC
>CM052448.1:10167508-10275049 GCA_028533085.1 Varecia variegata | reverse complement strand
TCTCAGCTGCAAGTAATTGAATGGCCGCTAACAAATGGCACCCGCGTCATGTACCAGAAGACTGTTGAGCTTCGTTTAGTGAACAAATGGTCTCAGGCCAGCGTCTCTGCCATTGTCACGGCTTTGTCCTCATGGTCTGTGTTACTTCCAGGTATCATGTCCACAATCTCAATAACAAAGCAGGAAACACACATGTGCGTGCCTGAGTGCATGCGTGTGTATGCATGTGTCATAATATTAAGAGTAACGTGTTAAGGGACTGTGCCAGGTACATCTGTCCCTTTTTACCAAGAAGCAGAAACTCTCTCGGAAACCTCTCCCAGCAAACCATTTTTATCTCCTTGGCCATATCTGTGTCATATGACTACTCCCACTTCCAGGAAATCTGGGAAATTAAGAGTTTTAGTTGGGTAGATTTCTACCCTGAACAAAATTGTAGTTTTTTTTTTTTTTTTTTTTTTAAGGAAAAAAGTAAATCAATGTCAGGTCAGGATCCTTCTGAATTCTCCATGCAAATCAGCTTGGATACCTTGAATTACAGTTCTCTCCAAGCACCTCAGGTGCTTGGGCAGTGCTCCACAAGGACTTCTTCCTATCAAGGTAAACCTTCAGAATTTTCAAGTAACAATAGTGGTGAGGGATACCTGAGATATGCATGAGTTGTTGATCAAGATTTTTACTCTTTCACTTTTCTCTAGACACAGATATACAATGTACTTTTGTTTGGGTACTAGACCCTGATTTGTGCACCTGGTGGTTTAAATAAAAGATTCTGCCTTAGGACATATCAATCACCCAGCATGCAAATGGAGTTCAGCCATCTCCTAGTGGGCCTGGAGTTGGAGAAACTGACACATCTCCAGGAGGCTCTCACGCATACATTGATTCTGATTCAGTGTCTGCCTTTTAAGGGTTTTCCGCCTGAGCTCTTATAACAGGCCTGTTGGAAATCCTTCATCTCACAGATTTCGCCAGTGTTGAACCCAGATTTCTGGCTAAAGTGAACAAGAAATATATGGAATGGATATTTTAAAATCAGCTTGGCGTCCAGCAGGCTGGGCTTAGAATCCTGGTTTTATTGCTTACTTGCTTTTTTGATAGTGGGCAATTTATCTGACCGCTGGAGACCTCGGTTTCCCCAAATGACCAGTAGGAACATCAATACTTACTTGAAAACTGTGCAAATTAAATAGGATAATATTTGTAAAATATTTAGTATGGTCCCTGGTACATGATAGACATTCAGAAAATGTTACTGTTTAATATCCCTTTAAGAAAGCAGAGTTGAAGGAGATTAAGACATTAAGCTCTAATTTTCACCAAAATCTGGTAGATCCAAGACTCATGTTTCAGACAAAGAACGAGGCCTCTGAATCCACTAGAACTCAAGTTCAAATCCCTCCTCTTCTACTTGGTTGCTGCCTAATCTGGGATAATTTACTTAACCTCTTTGACTTTTTGTCTTCTTGTCTGTAAAATAGGGGGAAATAACACCTGCCTTATTTAGTTGATTATTCATTCCACAAACATGCACATATGTGCCTACTATGTGATAGAGACTGGTGATGCAAACATTAGCAAGACATGATTCCTGTCTTCGGAATTTAAGGTCTAGTGGATGAACGTGCAAAGTAACTTGAGCCACTTCCATTTGTTGAAAATCTACTAGGTGCCAGATCCTTCAATCACATTATTTTATTTGAATCCTCACGGCTTCCCCAAAGGTCTAAAGAATATCATCCCATTTTATAGATGGGGAAACTGGGTTCAGAGAATTTAAAGAAACCATCCAAGAGGGCACAGCAAATGGTCATACCACGATTTGCACTCAGGTCCATGGGACCACAAAGGCCGTGATGCTGCTGCTCTGGATGCTGTTGGGAATGAAGCAATGGGCACAGTCCCGGGCACACGGCAAA
Organism: Varecia variegata; assembly: GCA_028533085.1. Classification (NCBI taxonomy): domain Eukaryota; kingdom Metazoa; phylum Chordata; class Mammalia; order Primates; family Lemuridae; genus Varecia; species Varecia variegata. Next base: position 10,273,130 of record CM052448.1, on the reverse strand, counting down.
CAGATACTGCATTATCACTGAGATCCTCTAAGCAACTTCAGCCAAAGATTCAAACAAAATCACAACACTCACCTCCACCTGCCTTACAGACATAGATGCATGCAGAAATTTGCTTTAATCAGTCTTGCAAATGAGTTGCAGAAATGGTCACGCAGAAGCAAGCATCATGTGATAGCAGAACAGACACAAATAGCCCATGAGACCAACAGCCTGGCATAAATTACTAGGAACCCCTGAAAGGCACAGCTGTATCTAAAGCATTTGATTGCACAGATGCACACTCAGGCATGTGCGCACAGACACGCGCGCGCGCGCGCACAAACACACACACACACACACACATGCAAAACCTATCAAGACTTCATGATGACTGTTCTTAAAGATCCCTAAATTAGGTATACAAGAAAAATGGGTCTACACCCTGCCAACAAAATGAATAACAGTAATGACAATTATATTTATTGAACAATTAGTATATGTCAGGCACACTGCTAAGCAATTTACATGTGTTCTCATTTTTACTGTATGAAGAGACAGACCCACACCTCTCACTGTCCCCATTCCTGTCCCCCCACTGTGCATCGTCTTCCTCTTTTCTCTATCCCTGTCATCAATGGCCACATCCTCAAAGAGAGCAACTTTCCTGCAATGTGACCCTAGGTCATATTCAAAGTGTGCCCAGGCTTTTCCACATCTCTGTGCCTTTGAAGTCCTTCCCCTCCAGAGGGATCAGAGGGTAATAGGGCTTCTGAATCAAAGAAACCTTGGTTCAAACCTAGGCTTCCTTCCTCCCTGCTGTGTCAGCTTGGGCAAGTCACTTAACCTCTCTGAGCCTTAGGTTCCTTTATCTTTAAAACAAAGGTATTATATTAGTACCTATTTCCTAGGAACTCTTATTAGAAATAAATTAAATGAAAAGTTTCATGCATGAAAATTTGAAAGATATAGAAGTGCCCTAACACACAACAGGCAAAATAACTGTTATTTTTCTTCTCTTCGCTTTGTGTGGAGAACACACACTCAGCTTTGAACACCCAGATCAAAGCCTCCATCTTTTGTCACAGGTGGATTTTGTCACTCCATCCTCTGTGCTCTAGAAACTTTGTCTCTAATTAGCACTTTTTACATTTTTAAAAATCTGTTTATGGGACTATCTTTACTATTAGAAAGTGAGTTCCTCCAGGGAAAGGGCTCTGTATTATTTCTGTGTGTGTCAGCAGAGTGTACGGCTGTCCTGCTACAGTGTAGAATAAGCCATTATTTGTCAATTGAATGCATTAAGCTGCATTAACACTCATTCATCTGTACAACCACCTGGAGGGGGCGTGTCTTGGAGAGCAGAGCTTGCTGTTCTTTTGCTTTTGTTTTGTGTATTGTCTCACACTCAGCGTAAGAGCATACAGTAAATCTGAGAGGAACCAAGAATAATTGAGCAGTAACAGCTTCCTTCTTTTGAGCTCCTATCCCATGCTATGCACTAGCTGTTTTACATATATCACCTTTAATTCTCAGAGTGATCTTGCAAGGTCATTGTGACTGCAATGAGAAGAGATATTAAATTGTGTTTGCAGTCAGCCTCCTCCCCACTCCCTGACTGTTAAAGGGGAAAGATCTGGGTACCAGCTCATGAGATCTTCTATATTTAGGCAGTGTGAATTTGGTATGTTAACTTGACTGGGCCATGGTGTGCCCAGACATTTGGTCAAAGATTATTCTGGGTGTGTCTGTGAGGGTGTTCTTGGATGTAATTAACACTTGGATTGGTGAACTGGGTAAAGCAGATGGTCCTCCCCTCCCTGCTGTGCACGGCCTCATCCAATCCATTGAAGGCCTGAACAGAACAAAAAAACTGACCTTCCTTAAAAAGGGAACTCCCCCTGCCTGTTTTGAGCTGGGACATTGGTCTTTTCTGGCCTTCGGGCTGAAACTGAAACATTAGCTTTCCTTGGGTCTCAAACCTGGCAGCTTTCAGACTGGAATTTATACCACAGGCTCTCCTGGGTCTCCAGCCTCCATAATCACATGAGCTAATTCCTCAAAATAAATAAATACAACACACACACAACCCCTACTGTTCCTGTTTGTCTGGAGAACCCTGGAGAACCCTAGTACAGGCAGAATCCAAATAGTGCTAAAATAGACATGAAAACTAAAGAAGCAAAAGAAGCTTATTTGATCTATATGAAATAATTTTCAAAATGCTAAAGCAGGAAGAGAAGTGAGAAAATGGAAGAGTTTATTAGGTTACATATGAAGAAGCATTTGGGTACAATACAGAGAAAGGAAGGAGAGTTTATAAGAGATCATTCCCCTAAGCCGGCAAGAGACTGAGACAGAAATGGAGACTTCTTTTAGAAATAAGTAGGACATTGACAGTGATTCTCTTCTGTGTCATTTTCTCAAGAGTTTGAATAAAGCTTTGTCTTTAACATTTTCTGATGAAAATGAGACATTATGTAAGACAGGGCCACACAGGGCCCTAGTTATATGTGGGTTACGGTGTGTATCCAGATTCTCAGGTGTAAGTTGAGCAACGGGGGTGAGTTATGTGTTTGTGAGAATCTCAATCTCTCTCTCTCTCCCCCTCAATCCTTCTTTTCCCCTCTTTCTCCTTCCCTCCTCTCTGACATAAACAGTTTATTTAGCTAAGGATAAAGAAACCTACGGAACTCAAGGAGGCTGCATAGAGCAAGGGACTTTGCAACATGTGTCACTTTAGCTTCCCTTGGCTCACAGGGACTCTGAAAGATACACATTTACATAAATGCACCAGATTTAGAAAGCCACTTTCTTACTACAATCCTTGTTTTTTATATACTCAAGGTGTGCATCAGAATTTCCAAAATGACTCTGACAAGCTATAGCTTCCATTCAAGGAAATTTCTGTAAAACAATAATGTTATCAAGGTGCCATTTACTTATTTTTGTTGTTGCTGTGATTGCTCTTGGGGTCTTCATAAATTCTTTGCCCAGGCTGACTAATCGATCAACATTTATGTGCACTTATGGAAATAACATTCATCAGAAATCAAGCAGGGGGGAGGGGAAGGAGGGGATGGGTAAATTCACACCTAACGGGTACAATGCACACTATGTGGATGATGGGCACACTTACAACTTTAACTCAAATGGCACAAAAGCAATTTATGTAACCAAAATGTACCCCCATAATATTCTGAAATTAAGAAAAAAAAGAAACCCAAGAAGTTCTCCTGGTTCTCAAACTCAAACTCAGCATCAACAAGGCCATGTCCTTATCAGAGGTAATGGAGGGAAAAGCAGAGTCAGCTCTTAAGTCAGAACTTTAAATGTTCCTGAAAAAAAAAAAAAATCTGCCCCTAGCATTCCAGGATTCCAGAAAAGTCATTCCCGCTGTCACCAAAGCTTGCAAAGTTATACTAACATCATCAAGATACCTCAACCTAGACACAGCAGAGGCAGGATTTAAATCTGGTTTTACCTGACTCTAAAGCTCATGCTATTATACCTTCATCTTGGCACAGCCAGTGCTAAGTAGGGACCGGATTATACCAATATTGCTCCTACACAGAGATGATTCCAGGAGCCAGTTCAGCTCTGAGGAGGTCGCTGGTTGCTGATGCACCTGCATGGCCAATCCCTATGGATCAGGTCCTTTCAAATATGGGCTCAACTCAAGCCTGGTCTTTGGTCAAATAACTCTTCAGACAAATTCTCATTTGGCAACCATAAAATGTGATACGAGCTACTGAAATTTATTATGGGGAAAAAAAGAATCATGTAATTCAGTCTTTTAAGAGGCTTCAGGCCAGAGGGTTTTCATTCTAAATTTTACTTTATTTTGCTCTGAATAGAAACAGGCAATTAAAGATGCCCAGTGAAATTTGCTTTTGAGGTAAAAAGGTGCTAAGACTGTATTGGAATGTTCTAAAGCACTCCAAATGTCAAATAGTAATGGTCATAAAAAGCAAAGTTGAGTGTTAAAGATAAATTGCTGCAATTCAAATGCCATAAAATATGATAGTCTTTCTTGGAATTTTAACATTCATAGGGGTTGGAAATGCACAGAGCCCTTGAGATTTTTTCCAACATGCCCATCTCCAAATCCCACAAATTGGTGAAACTGAGGCACAACTCAGAATTTGGGCCGACATTTCTCAACTCTCAGGCCAGTGAATTCATTAATTTGGAAGGAAGAACTAAATATTTATGATGGATGACTTAAATTTCTACCCTTATGCCAAATTTCACTGACACCATTAAATATTTCAGAACACATACTCATCAGAAAACTTCCCAGCACCTTCCACAAGGGAAAGAGTTTAGGAAGGGTCACAGCTCGTAACTAGGGACATCATCTAAGTCTGTGTTATACCTAGAATAACTTCCCTGGTAGGGTACATTTTTGTAACATTGCATATTACATTCCCTTCTTGGAGATTCTCAATTCTCTCTAGCTGAGTAAAAGTTCTTAGAAGTTTAGGTTTAAGAGGACACTTAGCATTATCTAAGTCATTCATTCAGCCTAGTGACCTGGTAGCACTTTGAAAACTATCCCTGTCAAAGTAACTCCTGAACCTCTCCGAATTTCCCAAACCTATGTCAAAATTTCTCTTTCCTGATAAAAATGGAATTCTTTAGACATCTGCACAATTCACAATTGTAAAGATGTGGAAACAACCCAAGTGCCCATCAATACATGAGTGGATTAATAAAATATGGTATATGTATACCATGGAGTACTACTCAACCACAAAAAACAATGGTGATCTAGCACCTCTCATATTATCCTAGATAGAGCTGGAGCCCATTCTCCTAAGTGAAGTATCACAAGAATGGAAAAACAAGCACCACATGTACTCACCATCAAACTGGATCAACAGTTATGTGCACATGTAGTAGTAACATTCATTGGGTGTTGGGCAGATGGGAGGGGGAAGGAGGTGATGGGTGTATTCACACCTACTGGGTGTGGTGCGCACCATTTGAGGGATGGACACGCTTGAAGCTCTGACTTGGGCAGGGCAAAGGCAATATATGTAACCTAAACATTTGTACCCCTGTAATATGCTAAAATTTAAATACATAGGTCGATAGATAGAGCTATACCATCAGCAAATATCTCCTTTGTGTTACCCCCTTATGGTCATGCCCAGGTTCCTTTTCCACCTCTATCCATAACCCCTGACAGCCACTAGTCTGTTCTCTGTCTCTACAATTTTGTAATTTTGAGAATTTCAAGAATTTATATAAATGGAATCATACGGTAAAAAAAAAAAATTATTAAATAAAATAAAAATAAAAACATACCATTTTAAGAATGAGCCTACTTGCCCAACCTAGTCATAGTGCTAATCTAAGCCAATCAGACTCTTGTGCTTGAGAATTTCAACACAAACACGTAAAATAATTCCTAACATGAAGACCCTAAAGCACTGGAGCCCACCCAGCGTGGTGCTCTGAAAAGTCATTCCATTAGCACCTGCAGGCAGCCTCTGGGAGCTGTCCCAAGTCCTACCTTCCTGAAGCCTGGTTGTCCAGCTTCCCCCTTCGCTTCCCTTTGTCCCCACATCTCTCTTTATGAAATTTCTTTAGCACCTAAATAAGCCAGTCTATTTCTGTGGCTTAAAACTTGACATAAGAGTCTTCCAAAATAAAAGATATAGAACTCCATACTGAACACAGATAAAAGTAATGTATCTCTGGATAAAGACAGGAGTGGAGACCTAGGATCTAAACCATTGGTGCCCATAACACACGCTCCCTCTACCACAGGGACACCTCCAGTGAGTTTCTGGAGAGTCTAAAGGTTTTGGGGGAGCAAAGATGGGAGACCTTGGTCTATAATTTGCTTGTGTTTGGGGCTCACTTTGGCAACCAGCAAGAGAGAAGGGCTTGGGTGGATCTGGTCATCTTAAAGACAGTGGATAAAAATATAGCCTGCTTTTCTGAGCGCTTTACTTATAAATCCTTTCATTAGCTTATCCCCAAAAGGCCTGCCCAAAAGTGTATTCATGTATAACACCATCCCCCAGCATGCCAGGTTGCATTTCTCATCTCATCAGCATAGATGGCACCAGATCTTTGGCTCCACTAGCGTAACATACATCCCAGGGCTTATTCCTCCAAAGAAGTACAATTGGAAATAGCAGCAACTGAGCCAAAACATGTTAATTTCAGCATAAATCGTTAAAGAGCAGACATCAGCAAAGACGTGGCCGTTAAGGAGGCCCACGCAACAGAACACGAGAGCGTTTCCAGCACAGCCCCAAATAGAAGCTGCTTCATGGAGGTTTCATAGAAGAAAAGAAATCCACATAAATAAGCTTTGTCTTTAAAAAAAAGAGCTTTCCATCCTACAACTTCCTCTACAGGATAGCTCATCTGAAGTAAGTCATTGTCTTGAAAAGACAAAGCCCTTTCACAAAATTTAGGGCGATTTTGCTTCAGACGTGTGTGCTTCTCTATAGAGCATATGGACCCCGGGAAATTTGGATCACACAAGTTCAGGGCCAGACCACTCCGTTCAGGAGACTGGACGTTCCCACTTTGAGAGTGCTGAGCAAGTCTGTTCTCAGAGATTATTTTGGTTAGGACACTCCACTCAAACGATGGGAGGGTCTTGGGCATTCTGATTACTAAGTCAATCCAATCACGCAGCTGGAGGGCAAACTCTCTGAAGGCTAACCAAATCATTTAGGAAAGGACGACACCAGAGGCCATATAAGCCCATTTAAGGGACAGAATCTCAAAACTAGACGGCCAGACCTGTCTACTTAGGAGACGAGGCCATTCAACAGAGAAAAGGCCAGGCAAGCCCATGAAGGATGCTCAGATAGTCTGAGAGCCCATTAGTCTTTTCAAGGAATAGGGAGCTCAGACCCACTGGAGAAGTTCAATCATATTTCAAATATAAACATTCTCTGCAGAAAAATTGCTAGCTTTGGACATTAATCTACAAAGGGAAGTTAAGGTTGACAGGAGTTATTAAACCATGCATCACATGCATATCCCTAGATGGGAAAATCATTCCCGACCCAGGCTGGAGTTAAAAACAAAAGATGATACTTGAGTCATACTGGGAAAAGGAATGGAAATATGGATGCCCGGGAAGTCTAACACCCAGAGAAAAAGGAGTTACTGACCTACCAATCTTTGTCAACCCACCGCCATGATTTCTTCTGAACTTACCTTAGCCTATGCCCATTGAATTCTCAAATAATCACTGAATCTGAGATGTCCCCATGTTTTACTGTAAACTGCTGTCTTTGCTTAGACCTGGTTTCTGTTACTTGTAGCCAAAGAACTTTAATATACACGATTTCAAACTCCTAAAAAAACAAACAAAAAACTGGCCTTCATTATCTCATCCTCCTTCTCACTGCTATAAAATGCCTATGAACGTGTGCTTCTCCATTCAAAGACAAAATTTCTCCAATTACATTTTTGCACCCAGACATCTGAATGCCATTTCACAGTTCACACAGCATTTTCATAGCTTCACTAATTGGGGGTCCTTAAACACTTGTGAGGTTAAAAATAAGGAGGATTATTGGTGTCATTATCTCAATTTTATAGATAAAAACAGAAGGTCTGGGGAATTAGTTTGTCCCAAGATCTCATGGCTCATGTGCTGTGCAACCACATCTAGAACAAGGTGTGTCTGAGTCTATGCCAAGAGGCCCAGACTTACCATTTATCTTTAGAACCTCTACTTTGGTGCCCCAAAGCTCTGACATTTTCCCCCAACATTGTATATTTAGGAATCCAAAGAACTGAATTCTGGTCTGTGTCTTGCCATGAACTTGCTGTGTGATCTTGAGCAAGTTATCGAACTGCTGTGAATCAGTCTCTGCACCAATTTTTTTTAAAAGTTCCATAAAACAGATTTATGTGCTGCCAAATGAAATTATGTGTAAGGATACATATTGCGCAAAAAAGTCCACAGTGGAAGGAACTGAAGTCCCTCCACTGGGCCAAGTTGATTGAGTTCTCATGAATGGACACAATCGCTCCTGAAATGCCAATTTTGTTGGTGATTTCCCTCATAAGGGCGAAGCGAAAGATTCTAATATTCCTGATGTACCCAAGATAAGTCTTAATCTAATTCTCTAACCCAGATCTACACTGGCCACACTCTCAAGATCATCTTCCTCCCTAAACAGAAGTAAAACTTCAATACCTGGAATCACTTCGGTTTGAGGCACGGGCAGATTTCATAATAAAAATGGTACCTAGGGAAGGTAATTCATGCATTGAATCGTTGCCTACTGATCTTCTTTAAATTCCCCATTAGCCAATTCAAGAAAGATCCTTAGAGAACGGGACATAATAGACAAGCTTTGATGGAAACAAGGTAAAAGAATACCGTCTTCATGTTTTTCTCCATGAGACGGAGTAGAACTCCTCACAGTGGGGGAGGCTGGCTGAGCAACCACGAGGACCCAGAAAGCCTTGTTGGGCACACAAGAAGAAAAGTGAGAGATGAAGAAGAAAACAAGTTTCTGATCCAAGATGGTATATTGGGAAAAACACTAACCACTGAATAAGCACACCCGGGCCCCTAGACCCTGACAGTCATTAATTACCAATGTGGTCATGGGTGAGTTTCTCGGTGTCTGAAATTCAAAAAAGGAGATAAAAATCTTGCTTCACCTACATCTGAAGGCTTTTGTGGGGACCTAGTGAATTAATACAAGTGCTCTGAAAAGAATTGCGATTATTTGGTTGCAGGAGGCAAGAAGTAGGAGGTGTCAATGGTTGACGCCCAGGTTTCTGGCTGAGAAACCAGGAAGACGAGACAGGATGCAATGGAACAAAAACACATTTGAAGAGAAAGTTTGGCGGGGGTTGTGTTGAGTTTCCTGTGTTAGTGGGATATCCAAATGCAGATGTGCAACAGGCAGCTAGATACATACAGAACTGTTGAGCCAGATGTTCTCAGGAACCAGACCGATAATCAGAAATTTCATTGCTCTCTCAGCCGGAGTTGCTCTGACTTTGACAGCTGGTTCTGCAGGTACTCTATTTATTATTACCAATCCTCCAGGGCCCCAAGACCCTTCCAGAGGACTCTCTCTCTCTCTCATTTCTTTCCACGTAAATCAGCAGAAGAACCACACTAAGTCCCAAGTGATAAATGAAGCCCTTCCCCAAAGAGTTTGGCCCGAGCCCAAAGCAGCAGCTTGCCTGTCGATTTATTGTCCATTTAAATCATTCTTGCCTCTTATGACAAAATGTTAATGACAAAATATAGGTGATCCTCTAAGAGAGGGAAAAGCTATATTTTTGCAACTGGAAATTAGAAATGTATTATTAACAATGAGCATCAATTATAAATTTTAATGCTCACATGGGAGAGGTGCTGGGGGCATAATTTGCAGAGAGGCACAGGGGGCCCTGAAACCTAGCACCATCATTTTATTAAGCACAGATCCTATTTCCTGTGCCCATGAATATTTCATCTGGAATATTTACTCTGTTGTATTATTCAGCCATTCCTCCTCAGCTAAGGCCTGGCTTTAGACAAGTCTTCTCTCTTTCCTGATCTTGTTCTTGAGAGAGTGACACTTACCCAGCGAGGATGTATGATTCCGAGAAAAAGTATCTTGAAAGCCAAATTAAATTTGTCTAGTCCCCAGGAAAATCTGTATTAGCAATGGCGAGCCGGTGACCCCTTAGAGTTGTGTACAGCTCTATGGGAAAAGGACGTGAGGTATCTTAAGTGTTGACATCACTTGCTCCAGAAAGTCTTCCTGATCCGAACAACATGATTCCGCCATCCAAGTCCACATTCACAATGCACTGTCCTGCCCCACCAAACCCCCGCTGGGATGTCCTAATTGCTTGTGAATAAGATACAGGCCCCTCTGCAGATGCACCCATATTCTGGATGGAAGACCAAGCACAGGTTTCAACAAGCACACAGCTCATCAGAACTGAACATTTTAACCAATATGCAGATATATAAACACACGTGACTTAAGCCCCCGCAAATATGAAAAACTCTCTGGAGACAGACAGATGTTCCTTGGTTGTAAGTGTATCCCTAACATGCACATAAGCCCACCCCTGCTACTTCAACACATTATTATAATATTAAATGAAAGACTCCTTTTACTTACAGAACATAATCTCATTCCCTCCTCATAACCTCACAGCAAGATACTTTTCATCACATACACTTTTGATATAAGTCTAAACAGAGCTTCAGAGAGGCTACAAAATAAGTCCTCAAGGGCACATGCTGGTACATGCTACAACTGGATTGGAACTGAACACTGATTTCAAAGCTTATAAATTTAACCCCTATATATAAGACCATCGAACCCATCAGTGAGTGAACTTGAGATAATAATAATAATCATAAACAAGTATAACTTACTGATGGCATATTAAGAATTTTGCATACATTATCTCTTCCAACGATCACATGAAGTAGTTATAGTTATTTTCTCTGTTTTATTGATGAAAACTGAGACCCTCAGACAAGTTAAGCAACTTGTCTGGACACACAGCTCATAAGTGTGGCATCAGAACTCCCATCTTTTTGACTCCAAAGCAGGCAACTTTTCCCCTTGGCATTGAAGCAGCAGTTTCAAAGACTTAGGGTGACTTTCTTACCAATCGTCCAAAGGGCTGCTGACCATTCTGCATGGCGCTTCCTAAATTATTTCATCTCTGCTGTGCCAGACAACAGGTTCAGAAGGCCAAGCCCTGGGCCCCAGCTTTCTGCCGCTAGGCCTATGGGGCCAGAGAAGCTACCTCTTCTGTAGTCCAAAAACATTCCCTGACTTGGGAATCCTGCTCTGTCTGGGTAAAAAACTCTACCGGAGAAGGGTCTCTAAGAGAGTTTACTGTGGTTATCTTTGGCGACACACTAAGAGGCAGGCTCTCTAATGAATGGTACAGGTCGCTAGTATGGTTTTTGCAGTGAGCACTAAGAACTTCCCCGAAGAGTATAATTAGAACCCTGAACAAATGATGTGATGTTTAATAGCATATGCAAATAAAGTCATGCAAAACTCCCTAATTAGAGTATAAAGTTCAAAAGACAAAATTTCATGACAAATTTTTAAAGACACGGAAACACTCTTAGGCAAGCATGTTAAGGAAAAACCCCAGCAGGGTGTGAAACCATACATAGTGTATCATCATAATTATGTAAATTCTCTAAAAGTGGGGGTTGGGGGCAGGGGAGAACCTGGAAATAAACACACAAAAATACTAACAATGGTTGGTGGTAAGATGACATTATGGAGACTTTCAATTTTCTTTTTGTATACTTTGTTGAATTTTCCAAATTCTGCTCAGTGAAAATATTTGCCTTTGTCACAGGGGGAAATAAACATTTGAGTAACCACAGTATGTTAGGTTATAATGTTACAATTTACACAGAGGTCTAATGGTGTAGATTTAACAGTGAACTTGAAAGGAGAGTAAAGTTTTTGGATTTTGCTTCTGCATCTACTCACCGTTAGATGGCATTTTCTTTGCATGATGTTTTCTCTTTGTTTCCTTCCTTCAGGGCTAATGGAGTTAGAACACCAGTGTTAAGTAAACATACCTCAAAGGCCTGGAAGCCAATGACAGGTCTCCTTCCAACGCTGGAAGACAGGAGAGGAGAATCATCTCGTTTCCATCCACCTGGTCCATGTGTTTAGGTTGGGCATAGATGACGCCTCTCCAAAGGACAATATTGCAATCACTCCCGATTATGTTCCTGCTACCACCAAACTGTTCGCGTTTGTCACAGGGGTGGTTACCGGAGTGTGCTAGAAGGAAGAGGGAAAAGGAAGAGATGTAGGCAGTTATTGTGATGTGAGAACTCGTACCATCTTTACGAAAGCCTTTTCTTCGGAATCAAAACCCTGTCCCTTTCTCCCACCTGGATACCTGGATGTGGGATGTGCTAAGTGGGGGCCAATCAAATCCCCTAAGTTTTCTGGGACAGACTGCCCATCCTCATTTACATTTCCCTGGGACCCCAGGTGCCACACTATCAATGAAAAATGAATAGGTCCCAGCGACTGTAACAAGATCCATATAATCTACCACTGACTTTTTTCCCCCCTGCAAATAGCAATGAGGAAAGCATAGTCACTTCTTTTAAACATGTGGTGAACTTTCTACTCATTTCTAAGCAACCCAGTTTTTGAGAGTCACTCTTAATTTTATACTAATGAAAACTTGATTTAAAAAAAATCGGGACAATGTGTTGTGAGGGCTGTCAGTCCATTCTCTAATGATGCAGATTTCCTTCTTCAAGGCCAAAGCTGTAACTTTAATATTAAAATATATGTTCATGGTGGTCCTTACCAATGCCTATTAAAGTTAGGGATGAGGCAAGAAGCAGGAAAGAGTGACAATATATTTTAAGAGAGATTCATTCAATCTCTCTTAAAATAATGATGCATGCAACTTCATGTCATTACCTTTTAATGATCTTAGCCTAGTTAATAGCACAGTAATATTCCAAAAAGGAGCAGGAAATTATTTCCACATTTAATTTTCATTGCAAAAGTGAAAGGAACCCTCTCTATTTTTTTTTTTTCTGCCAAAGAAGCTGTCTGCTGCCTATGACTGCATTAGCTCTGCTACATTACAGCTGAGCTAATGGATCAAAACCAAGTGATTAGTTTCCTACTCTTTTGAGCATTTCCAAGTACTGACTGACTAGCTCCCAAAGACTTGGACATGGCTTTGCAACATCTACACGAAGTTTGCTTGATTTTTCCATCAAGTCAAGGCATTTTGACCTTCCAAGTGACGTGACTTGGGATTCATGATACATGTTTCTTTGGATGTCTGGATTACACAGAATGATTAGGGAAGAGGGGTTTCTCAGGAGAATAATAGAGACCAATGCATCCTACCCTCAGCATTTTTCAGGCCTAATCAACAATGCAGGTGGATCGAAAGCGGCCTCATGCAAGGACTGTCCATGCACTCATCCATTCATTCACCACATGTTCTGCACCAGGCACTGCCCTCGGCCCTTGGCATACAGCAGTGAACCCCACAGAAATGGTTCCCTGTGTTGGAGCTCGTAGCAGCAAGATCTCAGGTATGAGATTTCCACAATGCCAAATGCTCTTGGTTGTCAAAAAGTAGTATTGTCTTAATAGGACCTTTTTTTTTTTTTTCAAGGTGGGACAGAGAATAAAAAGCAGCAAACCAACTTAAATATTAACATAAATTATAAGATGTGTCCTCAAAAATATTAAATGTGAAAAACTAAAAGTGTATCTTTGAACAACAATCAGATGTCACCCTACACCTAACAGAATGCCTAAAATTAAAAAGACGGACAGTATCAAGCATTGGCAAGAACGCAGAGCAACCATAACACTTGTACATTGCTGACGGGAGAATAAAATGGGCCACTTTGAAAAAAAGTTCTCACAGTTTCTTCTAAAATCCACAACCGTCCTATGACCCAGCAGTTCCAATCCTAGGTAGTCAACCCAGAGAAATGAAAGCCTATGTCCACAGAAGACTTGCACCCTGATGTCAGTAGCAACTCATAATAGCCAAAAGCTGGCACAGCTGTTTTTCAACAAGAGAAACAAAGAACAAATTTCAGTTATCTTTGTTCAGTGGAGGACTATTCAATAAACACAAGAAACAGACTACTGATATGCACAACAGTATGAATCACTCTCACAGACACTAAGCTAAGTGAAAGAAGACAAGCACAAAAGAGTGTATATTATCTGATTTCATTTATGTATGAAACCAGAACTAATCTATAGTGGAAAAAATTTTCGAACACTGTTGATTGTGGAGGGTAAGGATCTGGGATTGACAGGAAAGGGTTTCTCAGAAATTTTCTGGCATGACAGTAATGTCCTATAACTTGATAGATGCTCAGTTTACTCAGATGTATTCATTAGTCAAAACTCATGTCAATGCTATACCTAAGAATTGTCGGTTTCACTGTATGTAAATTTTATAAGACAAAAAAAAGAACTGTAAACAAATATTGAACCCTACTTAATGACAGGCATGCTGATGCCTGCAACTTACTTTGAAATACATTGAAAATATAAGATGGGCTGGACACAGTGGCTCACGCCTATGATCCTAGCACTTTGGGAGGCCGAGGCAAGAGGATCACTTGAGGCCAGGAGCTTGAGACCAGCTTGAGCAACGTAGTGAGATCCTGTCTCTATAAAAAGTAAGAAAACTTAGCTGGGCATGATGGTGCAGCACACCTGTAGTCCCAGCTACTCGGGAGACTGAGGCAAGAGGATCTCTTGAGTCCCCAGGAGTTCAAGGCTGCAGTGAGCTATGATTGCTCCACCGCACTCCAGCCTGGGTGACGGAGCGAGACCCTGTCTCAAAAATAAAAAAAAATGAAAATAAAATAAAAAATATATACACACACACACACACACATACATACATAAGAGGGATGGAAGGCTGGCTGGATGAAAGGATTGACAAATAAATGGCTATGTGAGAAAGCAAGTACAGTAAAACACAGAAACTAAGTGGTTGGTATATGGGTGTTCACTGTAAAATTCAACTTTCTGTACATTGAAAACTATCGTAATAAACTGTTAGGAAAACGTATCTTCGAATCAAGCAATTATGGCAGATGAAATGTGTCACCAGCATCCTTCCATCTCCTCATTTAGGCCTTTTCCAACCTTGTGGTCCCAGTTAAAGAATCCATATTCTCATGGCATTTACACCTTCTGAAGGCACCAGATCCTTCCCTGTATCTTGTCCTATTCAAATAATCCGAAAAACCAACACGCTTGAACTTGTTATGGTTTTATAATAGGTAGACAGGTGTGACCCTCACACTGGGGTATTTCTATTTTGTAATTCAATAATTCCTTCAACACTCACTAATTAAGTATCTTTTCAATTCCTTTATTGCCTCATCTATTTCCTCACCTTCAAATATAGTAACAATCACGTCTTATGCGACTTCTGTGTGCCAGCTACTATGCTAAGTGCTTTCATAAATTATCGTTATTATTGTAAAGCATTTTGTCGTTTAGGAGTCATTATCGCTGCTTTACAGATGAGAAAACTAAGGTTCAGGCAGTTTGGGAAAATTTCCTAAGATTACATAGCCATTATATGGCGAAGCCGACATTCAAAACCTGGTGTGTCTAATTTTGAAACCTGTGCATTTTAACATGTAATAAAATGAGGAGTTGGACAAGATGATCTTTAAGGTTCTTTTTTTGTTCCAGAATTTCTAATTCTAGAGAGGGGGAAAAAATCACTGCACTAGACACTGTTGAGCATAGTCATTAAGTTTAAGGATCTTACTGAAATTTTATATAAATAAATAACTGATGTACCCCAACCTACTTATACTTAAAGCATTACCTCCAGAAACTCCCGCAAGTCTTTTTTTTTTTTTTTTTTTTTTTTTTTTTGAGACAGAGTCTCTCTTTGTAGCCAGGGCTAGAGTGAGTGCCGTGGCATCAGCCTAGCTCACAGCACCCTCAAACTCCTGGGCTCAAGTGATCCTTCTGCCTCAGCCTCTTGAGTAGCTGGGACCGCAAGTGTGTGCCACCATGCCCAGCTAATTTTTTCTATTCTTAATAGAGACAGGGCCTTGTTCTTGCTCAGGCTGGTCTTGAACTCCTGACCTCAAGTTATCCTCCCGCCTTGGCCTCCCAGAGTGCTAGGATTATAGGCATGAGCCACCGCGCTCGGACCTTGTGTTTTTAAGCATAACAAAAGGAAAAGAAAAAAGAAAATCAGTGATAAATCAGAAAAGAGCACATTGCTGTCACTAGCTACCCAAGATCAACTGATTGCTGTATCTCACAGCTGAATTTGTTGTCTCCCAGCAGCCACAGCCAAGGGGGAAACATCTGTATTCCGTAGCACGTGTTTTCAGGTGAAAGCATACACATACACCTGCAGGGTTGAACCTTTTTTTCCCCCTTGACAACTTGTTTGGCATCTACTGTGTCCTTATTCAGGAAATGTTAGTTAACAGTGAACAGTGTCTTTTGGATTTTTTTTTTTAACAGAAAGATAAGAAAGCATTGTTCAAATCAACAAACCTTCAGGGATACTCCTTAAAAGGCAGCGTATAACCTTAAATAGAAACTGTGTTAAGGCTATGCTATGAGGCTGACAGTTAGATTCACACACTTAGTTTCATGAGAATCTCATAAAATATTGATTTAGAACTTGGAGACACGAGATAAATGACTAACTGCTCTTTTGGTTGGTATTGGGCTACAATTGATTCATGGCTGGTTTCTCTAACAGAAATTCATGGGGCAGAAATTCTGAGTTTTGGGTTATATATAGTGCACACATTCTCATTTCCCCATTCAACACCGCAAATGTTTCTCACCTAAATCATCAATTAAATTGTAACAACATCCCCTTATGTTACCCAGCATGATGTAGTTTTTGAAGACCTTCAACATCTCTCCCCCTCCCCTCCATCTTTCTCTCTCCAACCTCTCTTCAACTCTGTAGGACAGACACCAGACACTATTACTTCACTTTACAGAAGAGAAAATGGAAAGAGATTTGCCAAAAACTTGCATACAGTAACAGTCATAAAGACATCACAGCTTTTATTTAGCAAGGTGCTCTGCATCCACAGGTCAGTCATTCCGCAGCCCCCAGCAGACTGGAAGACTTCCCAAGCTGAGCAGCGCCCTCTCCTGGAGGATGCCGGGAAGCAGAGTCTGCCCCAAGTGGGCTGCCATCTTGGCCACTCCTCGCCATCCTCCACTGCCCTCACACAATGAAACTGGGAGGCTTCTGCCTGGATTACTTAAATGCTCAGACTTCTTAAAACATTCGAGAGGTTGACTGCAGGGCGAGACTCGCAGAGGAGTACCTGATCCTGTTGTTCTTGGCCAAGTTCTGAGATCAGAATGATTTAGGCTCCCCTACTTCTGACATCTGTTTGGTCCCTCCTTATTTGAGATGCACAGATGGGATTCCTGAATGGTTTGGGGGACACTCATCCTTTATTTCCCCCTCTTTCTATACCTTATAACTGAAGGAAGGTAGGTGGGTTGTCAGGATAAGGGCAAAGTGCATGCTCCATGTTAGGATTCGTGAGCTGTAGACGTGTTCTCGCTAAAAGCAAGTGAGAGCCAGTTCATTGCAATGCTCTGAAGAGTACAAGCTGCCACACACATCCAAGCTCTCTAAACTCTGCTTCAGGAGTCTCCCGGCTGCCCACAAACTAATCAAAAAACACAATGACTTTGGATATAATTTAAAAAAATACAACAATGCTTTTGTTGAAGGGTACACAATTCCACAGACTTCCATGTGTTCACATATGGCTGAGGGCTCATTATCTACAAGCTACTCAATGAGTAATTAAGAATAATAGATGCTGGTACTCATGAACTATGATCACTGCATTCCTAAAGTTCACTGGAGACTCTAATTCAGTGTTTTTGAAAGAGTTAAGTGGGCCATGCAGAATTCCTACACCTCTTCTCTCAAATGCAGTTAAGGGCTACTTTGGTGCTAAGTTGGCCACACTCAAAAACATTCGAGTTGCCACAGGTAAGGAAAAAAAAAGGAAGAACAAAATAAGTTGTTGAAACCAGCCACCAGAATCTCTGCCTTGGCCACTGTCACATGACCTGTTTCTCTCCTCTCAAGCTCTTCACTTGTTTATTGTTATTAACTCACCTTCCTAATATGCAGGGAAAAATAATATCCATCCAGTGATGTTGCAATAAAGCTCTCGGACACTCTACCTGAGCATTAACTAGAAGGTAACCAGGTGAAGACATAGGGTGGAGGAGGGAGAGGTTCCTGCAGCCTGTGGAAGGACAGTCTACAGCACAACAGTTACCACCCTCAAGAGCTATTCATTAAGTGGGATGATTTATACAAAACCCCTAGCACATAATAAATGCTCAGTAAACATTATACCCCTTCAGTCTCCCTTCCTGAGGAACATAATCTGTTTTCTACCTGCTGATTAATTAGCGACTGTGCTGCATATCTGAGTGATGCACCATACAGAGCGTGGACAGTTGATTCATCATGAATAATGTAATGTCACAATCTGGACTATTTATATTCAGATGAATTGTACATAATATGCCATACATGCTAAAGAGGAACATTAATATTTAGCATTCCAAGCTAAGCAAGGATGATTAATTTGGCTTTAACTTAGTATCTTCTTTGCAAAATTTTCAATCTTCTCTCTCCTTTTAAAGGGACATTACGAGAAATATTTTCCAAAACATAAGTAGGCTGTGCTTATACACTGCTAAAAACAGGTAAGTGGGATGTTTCAAGAGCCTCAAAAATCTCCAAATAGCTTTTTTTATCCACATGTTTTAGTTCTGACACTTCATGCTAAGGAGACATTTTAAAGTACAAGGGGAGAAATCTTTATGCATAAATGTGTAAGAATAATTCATTCAGTAAAGTCATTCACTATATGGAGCATTATATAGTCATTAAGATGACTTACACAAAGCATTATCAACAACACAGGAATAGGAATATACTTATGGTACAGATTTAAGTAAAATTAATTAGCATAGACTATGGAACTGAAGAAAATACACCAAAAGGTTTACAGTGGCTGTTTTGAAGATGTGAGTCTACTGATCCTTTTCCTACTTTTTAAAATTTCCCCATTTGCTTGGAAAACATTCTTACATAAATAAGTAAAACATCACCAATGTTAAGCTCCATGAGGCCAGACTCCTTGTTCCTCATTCACCATTATGATCCCACGTCTTACCACAGGGCATGCTACATGAACAGGCGTGTCGTGATTTTCATCAACTTGTTTTTCTGTAATAACAATTTTCACTATACTGTTCGTACGTTGGCAAGTTCCCAAAGCCAGGCAAATTAGTGACGTGAAAGAGATGGATAACAATCACCATTTATTGAGCACCTATTATGTATGCGCGCCTGTCCCTGTGCTATCCACTCTACATACAAGATTTCTAATCCTTGCAACAGCCTTGTGAGTAAATGTCATTATCTGCATATTTCAGATGTGGAAATAGGTGCATGGAGAAAGCTAAGGAACTTGCCCAAGTCCTACTTGGTAAATGTGAATAAAACCCATCTGTATGATTTCATTGTTCTCACTCTTTCTATAAGGGCTCACCTGGACATTTGGATTATCCTAGAATTCCATAAGCAGATGCTCTCTCAACACAAAGATAAGAAAATTTTAACCTTTCCATTTCCCATTGCAGATGTTCCTGAGTGATGACTATTCCTCCCAGTTTAGCGCACATGACAAGGCTCTATGCATTTAAATCTGGGCACTGAATGACCTAGGGTAGCCTTCTATCATCCATCCTTCTCCGTAAATCCATTCAGATTCCTTTGCTGAAGCCCTAGCCCTTGGCTTTGTTGAGTCCTTTGACGCCCTGGCAAGGCCGGAGTGGACAGCTGCGTGCTAGGCTGTCTCGGCCGTGCGTACCCAGCACCACAAAGGCACATGCTGGTGTTTACTATAGAATGATGAGCATTGATGGGCCTTTGGGTTTGTTGGGTTTCCTGGTTTATATCACATTCACCTTCGAGGATCCTTCCTTCTTTCTGCAAATACCATGGAGTGCCCGCTATGCACAGCCTACAGCCGAGCGCTGGAGTTTAAGGGGATCACAATATATAAGATCCACATATATTTGGAGCTCACACCCCACTGGGGGAGACAGAAGAGGATGGTTAGAATCACACACAGAAGTGTCACGTGCTGTGACAAAGAAGTACGTGGGGGTTATAACGGGGACTTCCTTCCTGGTCTGGGGCCACTGGGGAAGGACAAATGCTCTGAAATATGAAAGATGGGCAGGGAGGGAAGAAACATGGCTCATTTGAGAAACGAAAATGGTCCGAATTTCCCGGAGACAGAGCAGCGAGTGAGAGAAAACACCAGAGAGAGAAGGTGGAAACCGGATGCAGCATCCTCAAGGACCACGTCAAGGATGTTCCCATTTATTGCAAGTGCAATGGGAAGCCATTAAGAGACTACAAGCAGGCTCGAATTACGTTTTAAAAAGACCCCTCTGATGGTTGTGAGAAATGAACTAGGAGAGGACAAGAGTGGATGTCATCTCCTCCTTCCTTCCCTGGCCCAAAGTAGCATCTCAGTTAATCACACATAGCTTGGATACTGCCTCTGTGAGGGAGTCTTCTCTGTACCTCTGCAAATCTAGCTTAGGTGCCCTCAGATACCCCACAGCGCCCCCTACTTTCCCCATCTTAGCACATGCCGGAGTGTATTGGAATTGCCTGTTGTACTTCTCTGTAACATCCTGTCTCAAAGCTGGGAGGGCAGGGATCACATTTACCTTGTTCACACTTATATCCCCAATGCTTCTAGCAATGTTGGTACATAGTAGGCATTCCCTAAACATTTACAAAATACCTAACATTTCATTGAGCACCTACTACGTGCCAGGTATCCTTCTAGTCCTTTCATGTGCATGAACTCATCCAGTTCTCCCAACACCCCTTTGCAGCCAGTTTTAACATTGTCCCCATTGTAACAAATGAGTAAACTGAGGCACAAAGGAGGCTAGGCTACATGTCCAAGGTTGCAGGGCTGGTACCTGGCTCTGCTGGGTTTCACAGTCCGTGCTTTCAACCACAACACTATGATGAATAAGCAAAGAGTGAAATTCTGATCTGTCATAGCCAGCACTTAATTATCTGTGCTAATGGTTTAAAGCAGTGTCCTGCATCATCCAAAACAGTGAGTAACTTCAAAATAATCCCCGCTGGACCCAGTGATACATATGGGTTTTTTTCAGTAGATTGACCTTCGCAAATTACCACTTAAAATAGCCAATGACAAAACCCTTTCCTGTTCCCTAAGTAGCAATCAAACTAATGGACAGGAAGTAACTAAGAACTAAAATGGCTAAGCCAAAAAAAGCACTCAATCAACAAATTTAATTAAGCACGGAGTTTCAGAGAAGAGGGGTCCCAGGATCATACAGGCCAGGAGATTCCTACAACTACATTTTAACATGTGGCATATTATACAAAGGGCTTGGAGATGAGCAGCTTGGGCTAGAACTCCAGTTCAGCAAATTCCTAGCAGTGTAAATTCCTGCACTCACACTTAAGCTCTCTGAGACTCAATGTCTTTATGTGAAAAATGGGAATGATAGGAGAGACAGTGAAGAGTAAATGCAGTAATAGGTGTATAAAGGTCTTGGCATACAGGAAGCTCTTAGTAAGAACTCATTTCTCTCCCTACCTGGTAGACGCAAAGCCGGGAGATTCCCCTCATTCCCCAGCCCCTTGAGGTTGGGCAGGGCCATGAGACCAGTACCATCCGACAAAACCTGAGCACAAGTCTTGCGTCACTTCCTGGATGAAGCATTAATGACCCAGTGGCAAGACCCTCCAGCAGTCCCCTTCCCTGTGGCAGCAACTTGGAAGCCACATGATCAACGCAGCTTATAGAGAGTGGCTTAACCCACTTCAGAATTTGCCCGAGTGATGCATAAACCTGTATCATGCTAAGTCACTAAGATTTCCGGGTTGGCCTGTTCCTAACAGCACAGCCTAGACTACCCTGATTAAACACATAACTCACTGGGGGTTCCTTGTGTTCCCAGGGGCAGAAGCAAGAATGAATCAGCCTCATTCCTTTTTTTATGCCAAGGGCTTCACTATGGGCATCTCCTCTTTTCTTCCTTCTCTTCCCTCGCATGTCAGAATCTGATCTCTCAAGAAACTAAAGTCCAGAGAGGCCAAGTGACTTCTCCAAGGTCACACAGCACATAAGTGGCATAACCCAGTCAGGAATCCAGGGCCCCCAGCTCCCCACCAGCCTGGACACTAGTGTCCACACTGTGCCACTTCCAAGAAGCTTGCAACTTCGAAGGGTAGTAATGCTCTGAGCTCGCCATACCTTTCAATCACGGCAAGCGATACAATCCGTGCTACATTAATGCACTAATTACCAGCGGAGCACACTACCACGTCCTAGTTACTAACGAGAAGTACTGTCGATGCGCCACCCTGTTTGCCAGGACATGTAAAATGTTTCCAGACTTGTTCTCGAGGTTTGGCATGAGGAGGGAAGACATAATACGATGAACAATCAAGTCATTTCATATTGACAAGCGGTCAGGTGGCCGTTCTGTTACTATTCTTTGTTAGCTAAACAAAAATCCAACAGAGCCCCGACAGAAGGAAGGGGGCTGATGGAATGAGACTGCTGTGATAGGCAATGTGATCGAGCGCTGGAAACAGAACTCCCCACGTGGTTTAGATGGTTATCTTTCCCCTTTTTGCCTTCATGGGTTTTTCGAAACCTTGATTGTTTCGGTCATAAAATGGGGATAAGAGTAGTGCCAACCTCATGCATGGGGTTGTCCTGGGAATTCAACAGCATCATGCACATGAAGTCCTGGGCAAAATGCCAAGAACAGAGTAAGATGCTCAATTTAATGCTGCCTGTGATTAGGACTGCTATTTAGGGAGGCTTTCTTAATAATTAATATTTCCCAAAAGCTTAAAAATGTTCAACAGAGTGAGGATAAGGGAACTTAATTTATCATTTATTAAACACTCGCCTATCCTATGACATGATTTCTCCAGAGGTACCTTACTAACACATTCCATCTTCTAATCCTTATCACAATCCTGTAGATTATGTAGGATTGTCACTATTCCATAGATGAGGAAACTCAGGCTCAGAGATGTTAAGTAACTTGTCTGAGGCCACACAGCTGGTAAGTAGTGGAGCCAGGATTTCAATCCAGAGCTACCCAAGTTTTTTGTTGTTCATTTCACAACAATGCTCTAAAATTCGATTTCACTCCTCATGGATTATCTGCCCCCAAACATCTTTATGGATGTGTACGTGGGGACCTCTGAAGGGAATCCCACTTGATGGCAGAGGAATGAGTACTTCCCCTGGGACTGTCATTTGAAACATAACCCTGTGTACTCACGGAGCATTTGCTATGTGCTCAGCACCGTGTTTAGTGCTGGGGGTGAATACAGCGTGGCCCTTGCCTTCAAGGCCCTCAGCGTCCAACAGGGAGGACTGCTACAAATGTGAGCCAATTACAACGGTCTGTGACTGATACAAACAAAATGTAACGACACAGAGACAGTAACTAAAAAGGGACTTAGAGGAATTTTTTTTTTTTAAATATTGAAAAATTAATGAACACCTGCATGCAGATTCAAGGAGAAGGGGTATTCCAGATGCAGAAACAGCATGTTCACAGGCACAGAGGTGTGAACAAGGCGTACTGCTCTCAAGAAAGACAAGTAGCCAAATTCCGCCGGAGTATACAATGTGCACGAGGTGGCAAGAGGAGCGAGACTCCAGAGGCAGGCTAGGGCCAGGTCACTGGGGGGGGCCTGGTGCTTCCCTCTGAAGGCCCCTGGAAGCTGTCTCGGGTTCAAAGAGGACGATGCCACGGTAGGACGAGCTTTATCATAGACCCTCCTCCCGCCCTGTTTGCTGCATGAAGCCAGCAGTGGTTCCAAACCCTGGCCACACAGTACACTCACCAGGGATCATTTGTAAAAAAAAATCCAAAGCCAGCACCTCACCCCAGTCCAATTAAATCAGAGACATTCTGCAAGTGCAGTCTGGGCACTGGTCTATTTTTAAAGCTCATCGGGCAACTCTAACGTACTGCCAGGAATCAGGCTACTGGTGTCGGGGCAGGAAGGGCATTAAGGGGATCATGCTGGGCAAAGGACCAGATTTAAAACAACAATATTTTAGAAAGTAAAATTGACAATCGTGTTTGATGAGATGTGGGACCTGAGAAAGCAGCAGGAGGAGGGTGGGTGTGAAGCGGTGCTCCGTGTGTGTGTGTGTGTGTGTGTGTGTGTGTGTACTTACACAGTGCATATATATTTCACGTAGTATTATTGCCACGGAGTCTAACAAGCGCATCAGCGATTACCAAAGCCTTTCTGTTCCCTTCTTGGTTATCTGCGAGAGTCCAAAAAGGTTATCATGAGTCCAGAAGGCAAACCGCATGCTGCAGGCACCATCTCTGACACTCAGGGGTCCACATTTATCCCGGTCACCCTGCTCCATCCCGAGGGATTTGCCCTGAACCCATGGTGGCCTCTTTAAGGAGAAACGCCTGGGGAATTCCACGCGAAATTGCTGTCTCTCGTTAGCGCATTATTTACGTTGACGCACAATTCTAGCAGCTGCGGCTCGGGCTCCGTCGCTCCCATGGTTGGGCAGGGAGTGTAATGGGAATACCATCAATTTAATGGCTTTAAAGAAGGTGCTTTCCAATTGGAATTATTCTCAAGCTGTGAAGTGAGTCTGAGCCGGTTTGTAGAACAGCAAGGAGTCAATGCACCGCATAACCTTGACTTTTTAAGAGTCCCCACGCCATGCAGAAAAAAACTCTCCTTCAAACCCATTATAAGGGGGGTTTAAAAAAAGTGCCACCGTCCCCGCACCCCCTAGACAAATTAGCAAGACAAATGCTGGCAAAAAGCTCTGCAGACAACCCTTATTTACAAAGGGGAGAGAGAAGAAGATGCTATGAAATAAATCAAGCTGACAGTTCAATCAAAAAAAAATCAGAATATATTATTCATGCTGCTTCTCACGAGTTGGAAAGAAACCGGACAGGGAGAGCCAAATATGTACTTGTGTGCTTTATTTATGCATAATGGCAGCTGAATTCCTAGGGCACCTCTGCTTAATGAAATCTGCACGCTAAACTGACGCGACAGGCTCCTTTTTTCCAACTCTGACTCTGAGCCAGTGCTGCTGTAGGTGCTGGCAATGCAAAGGTGAGCGAGTCTAGGTGAGAAGGTTAACTAACCCTCTGCTGCCGGGAAGGTTACATTCTAGGTGTGAGGGGGTGAGTGGGCAGACACTATACAAGCGGGCAGTGGTCAATGGCGGTGCCACAGACACGAGCCAAGGGCCTACTTCATATCGGGGACTGGGTGAGACTTCTCTGCAGAGATGACATTTTAGCTGAGGGACATGCAAGAGCCAGAAGGGCTGGAACAAGCGTGCTCTGGGGAGGGGCCCTGCCAGTGCAAAGACGTGGGAGTGAGCGCACGCTGGGCGTGTCCAGTGAACACGGACAAGGGACGTGATGCAGTGATCAAGGTGGGGTGGGTGGGAGGTGGGGCCCGAGAGGTAGGCAGGACCTTGCAGGCTGCGGGAAGGAGTTTGGATTTTATTCAAAGTGCAGTGGAAGCCTATTGCAGGGTTTTAAGAGAGGAGTGACATGACTTGACTTCAACACTTTAAGCACTGAAGGTTAGGCTGTGGCCAGGTCATTCAGCATCATGCTCGACTCCACGAGGGACAGGAAGGAGAGAACTACGGTACCTGGGGGCATGGGGGTGTGGAAACACGAGCGGACACGGGAGTGAGACTGAGGCCATCAAACTAAGGAATCGAGACAACGAGATCTTCCAGAAAGATGAGCTATCTATAAAGACGTTCACAGCGAGGGGCCAGAGCAAACACTGGGAACAGTTTCGGAACACGAACACAGCTGAGGAAGGATGATCACGTGTGGCTGGCTCTGCCCAGAGAGCAGGATGTGGAAGAGCAAACGTGGGCAGGAGGGGTGGACACTAAATCCCAGAACCACGAGCAACTCGGTCATCAAAGACCAGACCGCAAGGTCGGCACCACAGTCTGGACAGGCAGTTCTCGAATGGGGGCAGTCCTGCCCCCCAGAGGACATTAGGCAGCATCTGGAGACAGTTCTAGTTGTCACAGCTTAGGAGGCCGTGCTACCAGCATCTAGGGATAGAAGGCCAGGGACGCTGCTGACCATCCTATAATGCAGAGGACAGTCCCCATGACAGAAGTATCCAGCCCAGGATATCTGTAGTGCACATGCCGAGCAACCGTGGGTGTTCAGCAGCATGAGTCGAAAGCCAGGAGTCGCACAGTCCTGGATCTCAGTTCCCAGTGTATGCACGTGGACAGTCCCTAACGTCCCCTGCACCTCGGTGTCTCCTTCTGTAAGATGGAGATGGCAACCGTACTGATCCCACAGGGATATGGCCAGAGGGCTGGGGGCACCCAGGCAGTAACCACACTCGGGGGTGGGGGCACCGAGAGAAGATAGCGGCCGCGCCATATGTTTCGGAATGAGGTCTCAGAATGCCTGGGTAAGTGTGAGAGGTGGGGGATACCCTGAATTGGGTACCAGAAGGTTGGGGTTTGCATCTGGGTTCCCTGAACACAACGGGTGGGCTTCGGGGAAGTGACCCAGCCTTCCTACTCCCTCCTCATTTTGGTTATAGATACAGAGATCAAGTTCCCTGTTCTTGACGTAGAAGCATAAGAATGTGTCTATGTGACCTGTCTCGTGGAGGACAGTCTGTATTAGTCCATTCAGGCTGTTGTAACAACATACCATAGCGTGGGGGGTGTACGAACAACGGAAACATATTTCTCACAGTTCTGGAGACTGGGAAGGCCAAGATCCAGGCACCAGCACACTCGGCGTCTGTCGAGGTTCTGCTTCCCGGTCCACAGATGGCCGTTTCCCAGTGCTTCCCCACACGGTGGAAGGGGTGAGGGATCTCACCCACCCACATGCAAGGATCGAACAGAAGAGAGGGAGCTCAGCTTGGTACATGTCTCTTAAACACAACTAAAAAAAAAAGAAAGTCTCTTGCCATTTTGACTATTTCTTTTCATCCACTTTGTATTATAAAATTTTCCAAATACGTAGAAACGTTAAAAGGTTACTACAATGAACACCACTTAGATTCAACAAAGATATTTTACATCCTCTCTATTTTAAACAATAGCCATCATTCTTAGGGCATTTACTGTATGACGAGCACCTTTAGGTCCTCTGCAAATACTATTTCTTTCATTTTGACAAATAGCATAGAAGGTAAGTACTATCATTTTCCCTATTTTGCTGATGAGGAAACTGAGACTTAAAGAAGTTGCGTCACTTTCCAAAGTCAAACAGCTACTAAGTGTTCACTTCACATCTAAAGCTAAGGTACTGTAGCTGAACACCTGGCTACTGTCTTGTGACCCCACAAGTGTGTGATATGCCAGAGTGTCCCAGAAAATGGGGGGCTCTGTCATTTCTGAGGAGTCCCAGGTAGCTCCTGGGGAGATGACGCCAGAAAGCAGCTGAAAGGGAGACAGAGCTGAACGCGGAACACAGGGCTGAAGTTTGGTGGCCAATCAAAGAGATTAACTCCAACAGCACCTGCCCCATCCCTCCCTTCCTTACCATACATCTCTGACACGACCATTATTAGTGACTGAGCTCAGAAACTTGCCACCTTGTATGATCTGAATTGATCCAGTGAAGAATTCTCTGAAAAGCACCATTAAGATGATTTATAGTCTAATTTCGGTTGCTATAGATTCCAAGTCAGACTTATGACTGGAGAGAGAGGGGAAGGAAAAAAAAAATCCCCACTCGCTTAGAATTCAGGCAAAGGTTTCAGTATTGATAGAGAAGCCTGGCTGGCAGGGAAAAAGTCATATTTTTTTGTTTTAAGTTTACAGCTACCACTCCTGGTTTGGAGTTGCTATAGCAACCGCGGGCCTGTGGGGGGCCGGTGGGGGGGGGTGTGTCTGCAGATCTCACGCTATGGAAAGCTGATTGATAGGCCTCCCGAAAACTGTTTAGACACTTCAGTGCCGGGAGCCAGATAACATTAGTTTATTTATTAAAATACATGCTAAAACACCAGTCGTCTCTCCTGCCCCGGCATTTCATTCTAATCATTGCTGTTAAGGAATTGTTAACAGGCTGCTGATAGCTACGGAAGACGAGTCCCATTAGGGAGCTCACCGCCATTTTGCTGGGCTAATGTGCGCTGGGCGTGCCGCAGGCTCGTGCAGGGAGCCTGATCACGCCAATTTGGCATGATCGATTGCCTCCCTCTCCCTCCACCTGCCCCACCCCGGCTTCCAGGGACTTAGAGGCACAGCTAATCTCAGTAAAGACTTCCGCTCCTATCTATGAAGGGCTCTGGCTGCAATTGTGCCCAGCCACAATTTGTCTCTGTCACCGTAGGACAACCTGGCCTGTGTGAATGGCAGTCTGTGCCCTGAGCAGAGCGAGTGTCATGGGGTCTGTCAAAGGGGACACAGCTTTGGAGACGTGATGTAGACAAGTCAGGTGTGGATCCCAGTCTTGCTAGATTTGTGGCTGGGGAAAGCTCGTAT
This sequence comes from Varecia variegata, assembly GCA_028533085.1. Taxonomy (NCBI): domain Eukaryota; kingdom Metazoa; phylum Chordata; class Mammalia; order Primates; family Lemuridae; genus Varecia; species Varecia variegata. The sequence continues at coordinate 10,245,010 of CM052448.1, read as the reverse complement.
GCCTCAGTTTACCTGTCTGGCAATGGGGATACTGACATTACTTCCACTTTTGTGGAGTGTCAACAAGACATTCCCATTAACCTTCTACATGGATAAGCTCATTCATTCCTCACAAAACCTGATGAGACAGGAACTTCTCCATTTTGCGGATGAGGAAAAGGAGGCTTGGAGAAGCTCAGAAGCTGGAGGCGCTGCCTCGCTCCTAGGGTTTGGGGAGGATTATACGAGAATGCATTTCATCACTTCAGAGTGTCTGTAATGAATCAGGCACTCTGCTAATTGCTTTACAAATAATTTTCTCCTTCATACCTCATGGCAACATTATGACCTTCATTTCATAAATCAGGCTAAGGCTCAGGGAGATGAACTGATTTTGCCCCAAAGCCACATAAGCGGTTAAGAGGAAGAACCAGGATTTGAACCAGTCTCCAAATCCTCTGCACTCTATCGGAATTGGCTCCTCTGACCTTAAGAAACCTGTGATATAATGGGGGTGCGGTGGGGTGATGACAAAAGTACAGTGGCTCTGAAGCATGGTGTGTCACACTGCGGGGTGGCACCTTCGTGGAGGAATAGGAATCTATGAAGCTGGCGCTCCCATGGACTGGATTAATCAGGCAAAGACTTACGGATGGTCCAGAACTTGGACCGAAATTAGAATAGCCACCGGTGTCATTACCATGCGTTGTATTTCTTGTGCACAGTCTTAGTGTGTGGCAAACTAACGACAAATAGTATGAGTTCAATAAGCAGCTGTTAATAGAATGGTCCATTGACTGTTTCATTAAGAACTTACTGAGATGTCATTTTATTCCAGACAATGTGCTAAGTATTTGACTGTAAAGGTTTTTCTTTAAAGTCAAATAAAATATCCCTGTCTTTGACACATGAACAGGTAACTATAATACAAGGTGACAAATTCAATGATAAATTCATAGGGTTTTATGGGGACACAGAAGAAGAGCACTTATCAAATCTAGGAAGACTTCCAGGAGGCGGCTCCAAGTTGACTTTTAAAGAGAGCAGAATCTGGATGATAGGCTCGGCAAATCCCTTTTCAGCCCCCAGAACACTGTTATCCTTGCCAGAGGAAGTTATAGAAACAGCACATGAAGAAGTGGTATTTGTGTATCACGCGAATATCAGACTCATGTATATGATAATTGCTTTTGCATCTTAGGACTTCTATCTAGAGGCTGGATTAGTTAAAAACAAGCCTCCTTTTCAACCTCGCTTTCATTTCAGCTTTTCCTCCTGCGTGGTAAACACAAGACCCATTCTGTAAATTCTCCTCCATTTCCTTTTAGGCACGACGCATATTCTTAGAAGCAGCCTGCCAGGAAACAAAGGTTAATTCTGCAGGGAATGAATTGCTAAAGCTGTGTTCTTGTTTGAAGCTTTGATTTAGGGAAGCGACGTGGGTTTTTCTTTACTTTGCAAAGTTCCTTTCACATCTTCGTTCCAGGCAGATCCGTTGGCGTCGCTCCACGCGTGGGCCAAAGTCACCGGCAAGATTTTATTTGATTCCACTATTCTTAAAAGGCAGGAGACGGGCTTTGTCCGGACTTACGGGACCTCTAGCAAGGATTCTCAGTTGGAAGACTTCAATTGCACCAAACTGGCCACCTACAAGGGGCTGCACAGTCACAGTGGGCAAGAACAAGGCTGACAGTAGTACTTAAATGAGCGCGCCTGAGGTTGGTGCATTTATGAAATACCAAAAGGTCACAGAAGTCATCCTCAATTGGTTACTGTGCTACTGAAGTGCTTTGGGTTCCTGCTGGTCCTAGCTAGTCTGTAAGGGATTCAAGGTTGGTCTCAAAAGGTTTTCCAAGGGTTTCTTTGTGCTCTCCTATTAGGATATTGCTGTATAACAGTGTCTGGCAGGGCTTGCGGTGCTTCATTCACTTGTCAAATAGTTACTGAATACCTACTATGTGCCGGGGGTGATCACTAACAGCAGTGGACAAGCAATGCTGCGACATTCGTTTCTGATTCTTGTGCTGCACGCAGGAGGAAAGTGAGGGGTTGAAATCCACTCACCAAGCTGTGAACTGGTGCAACTGTGTCTCCCAAAGAGCTGTGACTTTTTCCTTCATCTGTTTGGAGGGCAATTTTCTCTAATTCACACAAAGGTGCACGGGATTCTAGTTTACGTAGCCTGTAAACCTGTGTACAAGACAATCATAGTGCTTGCATTCATGAAGCTTTTATTCTAGAAGATGCAGAGGAAGGGGCCAGAAAGCAAATAGGCCACCTAAAAATATTCAAAATGACATCAGATTATGCAATATGCAAAGAAGGAAATTGTTAGTGTGGTGTTAACATAGTGTAGGAGAAAGGTTGTTGCCGTGAATAAGTGGTCGATGAAGACTCCCTTAATGATTAGCATTTGAGCTCAGATGAAAGCTGCAAAAGATCTAGCCATTGAAAAGCTGAAGGTGTATTCAAAGATTCCAACAGTCTAACTACAGGAAGTTGTAAGCAGACGTCCCAGGGCATTTATTTGAGGGAAGGAGAGCTTCCCAGTAATAGCAACTGCACTTCCATCTGGCTCCTGACGTTGTTTCTGTGCTCAGAATCAATCGATTCCTTGCTATTCTTGGTGGGCAGAAAGTCTTTGCAAAACTTGACCTTTCCCAAGTGTTATCAATACAGCTAATAGTGAAGCTGTCAGAAATGTCCAACAATCACCACGTATCAAGGGGCTTTCTGAGTTCAATGCTCTTGGTTCAGAATTTCTGCTGCCCTTGGAATGTGTCAATGTTTGTTGAAGATTCTTTCTTTACATAAGTTCAATTATAGTATCATTGATTCATTTTCTGTCTTGTATTTTTATATGTTTATGTGTCTGTTTTCACCAATAGACTGACTGAGTCCCTAGCGGGCAGGGGGTCTGTGTCATTCCACTTTAGGCCTCCAACACTAAAATAGTTCAAAACAGATATTCAGTCAATGTTTGTGTGTCCTATGATGGTCCCATGGAGTTTTGCTACTTTGGCTAACTGATAAGAGAGACAAACTGACAGATAACTACAAAATACAAAGTCACTGTCCTAGGGTGATAACATTCACCTACAGGTTATAAACAACTTGAGAATGGGTCCACACATTTTTCCATATTTGGATACTTTAGATATGAGCTGCCCTACCCCATCCTCTTAAAGGACCCCAGAAAGAATTTATTCTCACAAATGCCTTAGTAAATAATGTAAAATTTACTGAAGATTCCACAGGGTAAGTAAGAGTTCACATTACACACCAAAGCCAACCTAAAATCTCTTTTTGTTATTTCTTTTAACCAAAGTCCACTCTCGCATACAGTTTGGAGACTGCTTCTCTCTCCCCAATTTCCTAAAGAGCCCCCAACTGCATCGATATCTCCTCTTCGTTACTTTATGTAGCATTTTCTGTTGCCCAAATCATTTGTCGAAGCTCATTGTCTAAACAAGTACTACACCCTGTCCAAGTGGAGTCTTCATAACACCTTCTTAGAGAGTACAGCAGTCTCCATGCTGTTTGCCCTGCAGTCCTCAAAGTGTTTTGGGCATAACAGATGCTCAGTTAACAGCTAACTGAATCAGCTATAGCCCAGTGAAATTATGATGTTGTGCTATGAAAAAAAAAAAAAAAAAGATTCTAATCTTTCTCACACTACTCAAGATCTACTTCATTTTTTTTTTTTTTTTTTTTTTTTTTTTTGCAAGGGGAGCCACTGCCGAGCCCTGTTATCACCAAACAGCAAAAAGAGTTTCATCATTCCTGGTCTTGCCATAATGGAGTCACTCAGACTGTTAAACAGTTGATAGCTTCAAAGTATGCCCAGATACACGTAGATGGGATAAACCACTTCCTACTCAGATACTTTACGGTTTAGGTACTGGTCTAGTGCTGAAAAGCTAGTGACACTGGGACCCCATTTAGTGGCTGCGCCCCCAATTTCTTCTTCCTTACAGTGGCTTTAAAAAAAAACTACCCTGCCAAGAGCCCACAGTCCCTGTCTTATGACCCTGCTCCCTGGTCCCAGATAATTGGAACAGAGTGGCACGTGATCCTACCTCAGCCAGTCACCTCTCTCTCTCTCTCCTCGATGTATGGAATCGAGGCAGGGAGATCAACTAGGGGCTGAACTGGAAGGTTCTGCAGACCTTCAGTAGAGGAAGGAACAGAGACTCTGGACTGAACAGAGAGGAGTTGATGTAGTCAGACATACAGAGCAAGAGTTCCTGATGATTTCCCAGTTTTCGTGATGTCTCTTACATTTGTTTTAATGAGATTCCCTCTTTCTAACAACTTCACTTTTCATTTGCCCTCCTTGGTGTGTGTCTCTGGCCCATAAACCAAACTATCCTTGACCAACCAAACCTCTTCACCACAGCAGATACAACCAATCTTTCTCTGCGACCTCCCCATGCACCTTATACCAGGGCTCCTCTTAACACACTGCATTGAAATTCATCATTTACAGATTTCTTCCTTATCAGGCTGCGAGCAAATTGAAGTCAAGGTCTATGATTCTGTCCCCGTATCTGTACTATCTAACTCAGCACTAGGGACATAGTAAATGCCTAATAAATGTTTGTTGAATTGAATTAAGAACAATGTCATCTGCAGAATAAAATTATGTACGTATCGATTTGTGCCAAGCCCTATTTACCACAGGAGACCAAGATTCTACGGTCAGCTTACAGCCATGCATTCATAACTTGCACCAATTGCAAGCCGCTTTGGGGATTCTTCTCTAAAAATAAGCCCATTCCCTGTCACTGCCTCTCCAGAACCAGTTTACCTTTTGTGGGGGCATTTGAATGCAAACTTGTGTGCAGACCTGCATGCACAAGACCCAAGGTTGGTCCTATGCTACTTTTCATTATTGACTAAATTCTTGACCCACCCCTTCAGACTAATGGAATCACACAATTAGATGTCCTAGCCTCTTCTTTCGTTTTCTTCCAATTACAAGGGTAATACAATTGGAGATAATTCTACAATGTCATCACAGTAGTTTTGGTATCCATCTCCCCAAATCAGAATCTGTCTGCCCATGATATCACAATTCTGCTCTGTCCAAGTCTTGAACATCCCTTTATCCAAACCTGGTAACAAGTTATATAGTACATACAGTGGAGCCTGCCAAAGTTGCCTTTTCTGCCATTACAAAATGTTATTTGTGACAAAAGCAAGGGCTTTTTTTTTTTTTTTTTTTTGCCTGTGGTCTGTCTAGTTAACCAACATGCTGCTGATGGGATTTAATTTTATTAAAAAAAAAATGAAATTTCAACTTGGAAAATAAAACTGATGTAACAGAAATACGTATCTTAAAACAAAAATGAAATGTTTACACAAAAGCATGGTTTAAAAATCCTAGAACATAACTGGAACTGGGTTAGCTGTGTAAGTAACTGGAAACAAACAATACTGAAAGGTGATCATTTGTGCGCATTTACCCTCAATTTTGGTCTGAGTATTTCAAAATGAGCTAACAAAAATAATAAAGCATGTTTTACACTGTAGTTCTTTGGAAGAATCTTATACATTGAAAGATCCAATATTTAAAACATTACATGTATATTATTTTACATAAATGCACAGAAGTTTGATTCTATCTTACACTGGGTAATCCAGAATTAGATATCGTACCTACTATGCTATTTCATCTACCAGAAATGGTAGTTTTCAAAAACAGAAGCATATACCCAGGGGAGCATATACCCCTTGGAATACCCACAGGAGCTTTTAAAATGTTTGCCCCACCCACCTCAATTTAATTAGAATCTCTGGGTGCAAGACCCAGGCCATGGTGTTATTTTAAAGCTCCTCAGATGGTTCTAATACACAACCCAGACAGAGAGCCACTGTCCTCAGAAATATCTGGGCATGCAAATCATCTATTCACATTAAATAACAAACCTCTCCCTTCCCAAAACATGTCTTAAACCACCTGATTCAGATGAGCAGAACATGGGCATGATAATGAAAACCAGGTTTGGGGACAGGGCTGTAAAGTATACGTAGGTACACATTTCTGGTTCAGTTATTTGGGCCACGTACAAGTCCGATGCCTCAGTGAGCACATCCTTCATTGCAAATGCACGAAGCACACTTTCTATCAGCCAATGTCAATTTGATCAGTGGTCAGAGTACAGATTGCAGGCTGAGTTGCTGTCAGTTGTGGAGCCCCTGGGGAGGGTGTGTAGCTCACTGGACACCATTAGGAGTATCTACTCTGCCTGGTTGTAGTCAACTCTTTGCCCTTCTTATTACAAGTTGCTAGCTCCAACAATGAGAGAGGATGCCAACAGCCCTTGAAACAGAGTAAGCCTTTTTAGAGGTATGGATAGGACTTCACACTCTCCTGGTATAAAACGTTTAAAATTAAATATTAAATTATTATTCAGTTGGTCAACAGTTATGATATGGTCACATAAAGATATGGAGAAATCTGTACAATCCAACTCGAGTAAAGAAAATATGTCCTTGGAACCCTGGAAAGAATTTTCAAGTTGGGAGGTACCTTCAGACATCAACCTAATCTACTTCTACATTGTATATATGGGAATCCTGAGGCCAAAAGAGGACTGAAACTAGGGTTTGTAATTTTCAGACTGTCACTCTTTCTACCACATCCTGAAAGTCTTTTTTCTTGATCTCGTCAGCAGTTGACTTTTCAAGGGCACTGCCTCCTTGCTCCCATATGATGGGTTAATACTATTTCACAATGAATGTGATGGCAAAAAGAGTAAGCGGTTTTCATGGTTAAATTCAGGGCAGAACTAAGACTCAAAAACACTAGCCTCTTCCATCCAAGTCTAGAATGACCACAACAGTACTGGCCCCAGACCAACCAAACATATTCTTATTCTAGTCTGAACCTCCAACTCAGAAAATGTTAGCTGAATCATCTTGGACAAGATAATACACCTCTAACAAGCCTCAGTTTCCTCGTAAGTAAAATGGATTTAAAAAATCTGTCTTGCAGGATAGTTGGAAAAATAAAGTAGTATCATTAGAGGTCAGCAGACTTTTTCTGTAAAAGACCAGGGAGCAAATATTTTAGGCTTTGCAGGCCACATGAGGTCTCTATTGCATAGTCCTTTTTATATCCCTTTAAAAATGTAAAATAAAATAAAATAAACATTCCTAGCTGATAGGCCATACAGGAGTCAGCCTCAAGCCACAGTTTTCCATGGCTAATCAAGACCATATGCTCCCAGGATGCAGGAACCAAGCATGTCCTAGTGCAGTATATTCAGTATCTTGGACAGTAGCAGATGCTTGGATGTGCTTAATATTGTAATGAATAATATCTGAAAAGGGTCTGGTACAAAGTCTCACATGTAAAAGTTACTGTGTTTATTTAGTGTTGATACTGTTATTGTTACTTGTAGAGCTCCAGCACTATGAAGCACCATGAGAGACATAAAGATATGTGTTCAGGCAGATCTAAATGAGTGAGTTAGCAAATTAGAGAAATTGGAGGAAAAATGACAACTGTTATCTACAGTAGCTAGGAAAAGTATCACCAAGGAGGTGGCATTGGTCAGAGGTTGGAAGGATGGAGACACTTTGGAGAAACGAAGAAGGTAATTATCAGTGTATTCCAAGGGAAGAAGAAAGAAAGCCATGCATCTGTCACTGTGTACTGTTTATACATGTTATTAGGACAAGGTTAGGGTTTCACAAAGATGACCTTATCCTATGACTCCTTGGAATGTGGAACTTAATGGCTGCTGGAGTGGGATATAAGCAAATTTCCATAGAGAAAACTGACCCTTTATCATTTTCAGTTTCATTGATAATAGACCATCTCTGATGACGAATATGGCCCTAATGACTAGTAAACATGGAAGGATACTGAAGGCCTCCCACAACTCACCATGAAGAAAAGAGGAAATTTGACCAGTTATCCTGGTTCAATGCCAAGATGTCAACGGTTACACGACCTGATTCTGTACATATTGTGATTGAGCCTGGAAACTTCAGGCAACCCACCCACCTGAGCATGATAGTCATATTTTGAATTCCTGACTGTGCATGTAAGTGTGATGTGAAGACCTGTAATTGAGAATACAGGCCTAGGAGGGCAAGGACCAATTGTGATTGAGTATCATGTTAGGAAGAGGCAAGTTCTTCTTCCCCCTCCTAAAGACATACACACATGCTCAGAGGAGTTATTGCCAGGCCAGCATGAGGGCATAGGGTTATGCTAATCTGATCACTAAAGGAAACAAGACTTAATTTACACCTCAAAGCTTGTGAATAGTAACATGCCACCAGTGTAAATATTATCACATTTATTCTTCCCATCCTCATTAACAAATGAGAAAATAGTTTCAAAAGGTGAAATACATTGCTCAAGGTCACACAGCTAAACAGTAGAGTTAGGTTTGTTTCCTGTCTTGTCCCTATGTGACTTACCTAAAGAATGAATTATAAATGACTAGCATCAGCTCATTTCCCAAAAAGGGGTTTTGGATGGCAGAAGACTTTGAGTCTCTGAGCAAGAGTTTGACAGTCAAAGCGGGGAGGCAGGTAGAGTGAAGATAAACTTCCAGGTTGTTCCCCTTGGGTAGAGAAAGCCCAGATTTCATCACTCAAGTCAGCAGGTACTCTACTATTACTTGAGTACTGGAGCTTGGATGATCATACCCAGCTGATTGTGAGGCCACCATTGCAGTCAAAATCTGCACGAAGATCAGGCCCAGGTTTGCAACTCAGGCTGCACGAAGCTGCCATTATGAGTCATCAAGAAGAAACAGACATGGACCAGGGAGACAAAGCACCCCCCACTCTCTCATTTGGAATAATTGCCCACGTCTATTAAACGTAACCTCTAGATTCATCATGCTGGATAGGCCATTTCAAGTACAGATGCTAGCATTTGGTCCGTTTCATTCAATTCTTTGAGATTGATCAATAAAAAGATGTATACGGTGCCTGTGTGTCTGGCATTAAAAAAAGGAAGAAATGACCTCAGTGAGTATGAACAGCGCTTAGATTTCTTAGAGTACCTAGGAGACCCTGAGAGTAAACCAGGCAGGTTCAAGAATGTGATGAATTTCTGCTGTCCAATTTAATATTTAATATTTTAATATTTAATCCTAAAGTCGTGTATTCCATTTCTTCAGTTACAGAACATTAAAAAGCAAAGCTATTATAAACACTAAGTGTTTCAGTTCAGGAAGAGAGCACAGCCTTCCCTAAGTGACAGGTGACTCTGTGTCTTGCTTTATTTGTTTTTGAAGACATGGATTTTATTGCTTAAATATTTATTATTAATGCAACAATAATGATACCCAGCATTTATATAGTACGTTGTCTTCCAAGGAGTACTCTGGTTGAATAACATCATCCGTCTTTACGAACTTTACTGTCAGGAGGAAGACTAGACTGACTTGTTGCCTTCTTATAGTTAGGAAAAGAGAGACCCCAAGAAATCTAACAAGTTTTCCCAAGTCACAGAATCAATCGATTGTATTTACTTCACAGTTAAGCTCCACAGCCCAGTGTTTGTCAGCTGTAACAGTAAAGTCTCTGCTACAGACTTTCAGAGCAACGATCTTTCAACCATTTATTTAATGTTCACTCATAAACCTTGATTTATAAAAGGATATATGTGAGATGGAGTCAAACAGTGCATTGCAAGTGGATCGTTCATTCCTTTATTCATGGAAGAAATACTTACTAAGTTCCTACTATGTGCCTGGCACTAGGGTCTGTGTATTAGTTTCCTATTGTTACTGTAACAATTATACTACAGAGGCCAGAATTCTGAAAGTCAAGTTGTCAGCAGGGCTACCCTCCTCCTGCACGTTTTAGGGGAGAGTCCATACCCTTGCTTTTTTCCAGCTTCTACAGACCATCTGCATTCTTTGACTCATGGAACCTTCCACCATCTTCAAAATGCGTCACTCCAACCTTTGCTTTCATCACCACGCATCTCATTTTTCTGACTCTGAACCCCGGCCTTCCTATCACGGGGACACTGGTGATTATGTCAGCACCATCTGGATAATCCTGGAGCATCTTCTCATCTCAAGTCCTTAACTGAATCACATCTACAAAGCCACTTCTGCCATGGGAGGTGACATATTCGCAGGTTGCAGTGACTGGGACACGGACATATTTGGGGAGGGGAGGCGTTACTCAGCCTACCGTACACTACAAAGATGTCTGAGACTTGTCCTAGCCCTTGCAGCAATGTTCATTTAGTGGGAAAGAGGTACGCGAACAATTGACGACAAAACATGATGGTAAGTAACAAGAGATGATGGAAAAAGGGATGAGCCTCTCTCCCAAGCTAATGGGTATGAGGAACACTTGCAGACAGGATGGTGTCTAAAGCTGATCTTACAGGACTTATGGGAAATAATCATGCATGAGAGCAAGGTCGTATGTTGGAAGTTGGGTGATCCATGGAATGAGGATGCTCCAGGCAAAAGGCACAGCGTAAGTAGAGGGGACTGCAGGTGTCTGGTTCACGTGGCTTCAATATTTGCTTACAATTGGTCAGCTCTGTTTTAGAGGTACCCTTAGTGACAGATGAGAAAAGAAACAGGCTGCACAGCATAATAATTAAGAACAGGAGCAGGTAATCCAGGCCCTGGATCCTTCTTAAAGGTTTGTTTAACCTCTCTGATACTCCGTTTTCTCATCTGTCAAATGGTAATAACTATAGTACTAATCTTAAAAGAGTTGTTCCAAATGGAAAATGAATATAAAGTCCTTAGCACAATTCCTGGCACATAGTAGGTATTCAGTAAATGTTACATTTTTTTTTTTAGTTGTTTCACTTTGAGCCTCTATTGTACCAGAACACTGTAATGCAATGTCTTAGTCCATTCAGGCTGCTGTAACAAAATACCATAGGACTGGGTAGTTTATAAACAATAAAAATGTATGGCTCACAGTTCTAGAGGCTGGGAAGTCCCCTAGACTTCCAAGGTGCCAGCAGATTTGGTGTCTGGTGTGGGCTCACTCTGTGCTTCAAAGATGGCACCTTCTAGCTGTGTCCTCATGTGGCAAAGGGTAGAAAATCTCCCACAGGCTTTTTTAGTACAGTCATTAATCCTATTCATGAGGGCAGAGTCTCTTAATACTACTGATCACCTCCTAAAGGCCCTAGCTCTTAATACTACCGCATTGGGAATGAATTAGGTTTCAACATATGAATCTTTGATAATCTTCTCCTCACCATTTTCTGTTTCCTCTGTTCGCAATTTCTGGTAGTTATTCAATACAATTTCTGAATTGTTCTTCTACCTTTCTTATATCTTCTCCCTTTTTGAAAAATCTCTTTGAATTTTCTTTCTACCTTTCTCATGAATTTCCTTAACTTTCTCTTTCAACTATGCGCTTTTGACTGTTTATCTTATCTTTCAGATTTTTAACTTCCAAGAGTTGTTTCTTGTTCTCTTACAGTTTATTTTTTACAGCATCCTCCTCTTGTTGTGTGGGTATCCTCTCTAGTCTCTGCAAAGATCTTAGTTATCGCTTATTTGAGGTTTTTCTTCCGCTTCTTACGTTGTCTGTTTTTCACAAGTTACATTTTACTGTTTGTATGTTGTAGTTTGTTTTCCTTTCCCATGTTGAAGGCTTTTCTCAAGTGTCTGATTATCTTTTACTATCCATTAATATTTGAGTCACTCTCATTCACTCTCTCTCTCACACACACACACACATGCACGCGCGCACACACACATATACACACTCAACTGAACAGAGGCTCTGTGGATGAGGTTCATCAATTCAAGAATTTGACCTTATGGACCAAGCCATTCTCTGGTGGGATAATCCCAAATATCAGTATCTGTAGTTAGTTTCTTCTTGGCCTTTTCAGTTTATTTCAGAAAGATTCCTCTAAATCTCTTCTATCTCGGTGGATAGTCCCAACTTCCAGCATTCCAGGGGCCCAAAGAGGGCTGGGTTGTCACCCCATTCAGTATACTGACTTTCATTTAATCCTTCTCTTGTCATTCCTCACCTGCCCACTGTTCGCTGTGTTTGATATTGCTGAATGAAGACCCATCCTGGTTCAATTGTTTTAAAACCATCACCTCCTACTCCCTGCCTGTCTTCACAGGGTGGGGTTGGGTGTCTGGGAGTCTATCACCCAACCTTCTTATCATGAACACACTCTTTTTTGCTCATGTTATCTGAGGTACCTTCTACCTCCAAATTCCTGAAAACTTCTGAGGTTCTGTGACCCAAATCACCTTGATTTTGGTTTATATCTCCCTTTGGCAGGTCCTTAGATTTCAGTTTTCATCACTCTGTTACTTCAGTCACCATTGATTGATCCATATACCACTGCTCAAAACTCAGTTGACATAGCTTATCCATTACCATCTCGCCTCTTATTCTAGTTTCCCCCTCTCATTCTATTCATACCAGTTTGTCCCTTCAGTGCCATTTAAGTAGGAGTCTCCGGGGAGGAATGGAGATAAATGGATGCGTTCAATCTGCACTGTTTAACTGGAAGTCTACTGACGGTTCCTTCCTGGGAAAGACTTTGCGTGTGGGTGACACCAACAGAAATACAGGGAATGTGCTTCTCCAATAAAATCTCTCCCTGGCTTGCTGATTCACAATGGCCTTGTTTCCTAGAGTAACAGAAGTTACCCAGGGCCACTCTTCCCCCAACTGAAGAAACCAAGTAACATGAATTCCAAACTTACAGCTTTTCTTCCTCAGATTCCCATCATTCTCAAAGCTTATACTTTCCCTAGGCAACTCTTTTTCTCTGCTCAGATGGGCTGTTTCTTCATACCTGCCCCCAACATCACCGCAAATCTGACACACAGGACTTTGACTTTGTTTCGTAATTTCAGTCTACTATCTCCCCTCCCCCACCATACACAAAGGAAACGCCCTTCTATTAATAAAAGGTATTTTCTTATAGGTTTTTACTGAAGATTGGAAAGTAATAGCCCCTTCTCCAGACTGAGCTCTGATACTGAATGGCAAGATTTTAATGTCTCTCACCCCACTATACCATGATGTAACTTCATTTCTAAAATGAACACAAAAACTCAAATAGCATGGATCTTCTATGTATCCTGATTGAATACTATGATTTCTTCATTTCTTCCATCAAGGAGAAAGAAGGCCTGCCAATATAAGCCAAGAATCCTCATGCAATAATATTTAGTAGGACATCCTATATCTACTTTAAGTAGACATCCTGATCTACTTATCAGTTTCCATACCCCAAGAAAGAAGACATTTAGAACAAGGCCAAGAGGGGACAAAGGATGTTTGCATATGTTATATGTCACTTAATCTTCTCAATAAGTTTGTGAGATATTATTTCTTCCTGTTAATATTTTACAAATGAGGCAACGGAGGCTAAATGGGTTTCTTGGACCACATAGCTACAAAGTGGCAAGGTCAGTAATTGTAGTAATGTAGTAACTGAGTCTGCCACCACTGTGCTTGCTGTACACAGATAGCCTTTAGATACAGATAGATAGATGCATATTCATATTTATATTCTTTCACTCTCATGACTACAAGCAGACATTATCCTTCTTTCTTAGCTTTGGAAACTAAGATTCAGAGAAGTAATATGCCCAAAGTAACGCAGCCGACAAGTGTCCAACTCCCATCTCTTTTCCTTCACCTCTTCATGCTGCCATTGTTAACTAGAGTCCAAAGATGACCCCAATAATCCCTCCCCACCTCGTACGTACACGTCACTCCTGACATGAAGAGGTGGAGCATAGTTCCCCAATCCTTGAATCTTGGCTGGCTTTACGACTATCTTCCACCAAGACAACGTAGCAGAAGTAACATTCTGGGCTCTCAAACTCAACTCTCATGAAAATTGGCAGCTCCTATTCACTGCTTCACAGAACTCAAGCACCACGTCGTGAGAAACCCAAGTTCAATGGAGAGACCCCGTGCGAGAGACCCGAGATGCTCCCGTCCACAGCCCCAGCTGAGCACCTGGATGGCAGCCAGCACGCCCTGCCAGCGGTATGAGTGAGCCATCCTAGTTTTTGCAACCCCACTAAGCCCTCAGATTATTTTTCAGTCTCAGTCAACACCACATAAAGCAGAAGAACCCCCACCCCCCAACCAAGCTCAGTTCACACAGAACCACAGGATAGAATACAACTGTTACTGTTTTCAGTGTTGAGGTGGTTTTTCTTTATGATGCAAGAGATAACCAAATACTGCCTATCTTAGAAGATATGACCCAGGCCTTGTGATTTCAAAAACTGTTGTCTTTCTATCAGAGCATTACATTAACATAGTCTTCTCCACCTAGGATAGATATGGCATGAATTGTTGAGCACCTAGAAATGACAGCATCTGAAGACAAGACACACAAGGACAATTTAGAAATGGCAAATTGAAAACATACATAGTTTTGGTAAGAGTGTATCAAAACAGGAACTGTTATTCATTCACTGTTTGCGGTAGTGTGAAATATTGAAATGTTTGTTCCTGGAGGGCATTTTAGCAATATATATTAGACATCTTATAAATGCCCCTGCCCTCTGACCCAGACATGTAACTTAAGGGCATTTATCCTTGGGAGCCATGATAGACATGTGCAATGATTTTTTTTCTATGAGAATGTTTAGCATAGTACTCTTTATAATAACACACATGAGAGCGAGAAACGGTGGGTGGAAAGAGAGAGAGACAGCCTAAATATCCAACAATCAGGAGTTTAGGTAAATAATTTATGATATATTCACATAATGGAGAATTACTACATTGCCACTGAAAATAAGGCAATGGAAGTTTTTTAATGGCACAAAAGTACATTCAATGTTAAGAAAAATAAAGCCATACATGAATCAATGTCAAAGGTTTCCATTAGTTTTTGTAAGCAGGAACAATTATAACTAACACCAGTATAGGACTATGTGCCAAGCAATGCTGAATGACATAACCTCACAATACTTAATGACTGTCTCAGTGGTACAATTATTTCTGCTTTATACCTTTTACTATTCACTAGGTATTTTTTTTAATAAACATGTGATAAGAATATAAAAGCAACCCATCGTTGTAACCTTAGATAAAAATTTTTAAATAGGTTAGTAACTTTTAGATTTCTGGGGTGATTTATACAACAGTTCTGCCATTCTGAAATTGTCACGCGCACCAGACATTCCCATGGGGCGCTTTGGGGGGCAGTAAATTGAGCCAAAATCCCGGGCTGAAAGGGTCCATGCATATTTTTAGTGTATAATTTTAGGCCACTTCTGGGCCATCTCCTGGGACTTTCTGTACCAGGCCAGTTCCCAGTTTTGTTCCTGCCATATGCATTAGGCAAAAGAGTCCAGGGTATTCTCTGCAGGGGGTAGACCAAGTGCACATCCAGTTTTATTGCATCCTGGAAGCTCTCTGGGGATTCAGAACACATTGCTGCCTTATGCTCTGTAAGCTTGGGAAGCACAGGTCTCCCTGCATTCTAAAATGTCCCTCCTGCAATTAGAAATGCGATTTCCAGCGGGAGTTCTATCTTGGTGTGAACAGCGGACAATAGCCTTTGGCTCTCTCTAACAAGATCAGTGAGCCAGGCTCTTCAAATTGGCTAAATTTGTATTACACACTAGACCCTGTGAATAACTAACAAGAAAATTCTTTTGTTGGCTTGAAAATAATCTATACAAATTCTATCTTAATAATGGTCTCTCAACAGGCCATGCGAGTACTGGCAGGCAGGAGCCAGATCAGAGGACAGGGACAGGATCTCGGAGTTTCGAGTGTCTGTAATGAAACGCTACACCTGCTGCCTCTCAAAGTGAAATTGATTGGATAAAAATTTAGTACACAAATCCCGAGCTTGCTTCCCAGCCCTTTAGCATCTAGAGATTAAAGATCTATTTCCCTGGAGCCAGGAAGATGCTTTGAATTTCTAGGGAGATTAGCCGTGGCCTGGCATAGAGGAGGTCCTCGCATTTGAAAAATAAGCAAACTGGGTAGGACCATACCCCTTGGCCATTCTGTCAGTTAGTATTCATTTAGTGTAACACAAACCTCTTTCCGCACCAACTATATAGCACAAGGAAAATTTCTCCAGTCGCGTAACTGAAAAGTTCAGGGGGTGGTTCAACTTCAGGCATGGCTTGATCAAGGGCTAAAATGATCTTAATAAGATCTAGTTCCTCTCTCTTTAAATTGCAACTTGACTCACCTCATGCTGGCTTCATTTTTTTTTTCATTTGTCAATTACTTCTATCATGGTCAAAAGACAACTGTGGTGTCTTCAGAACTTACATCTTGGTTTCAAACTCCTTATGAAAAGAGCAAGAATCTCTTGCCTAAAGGACTACCAAAAAGGTCACTGTGCCCCATGGGCTCTGTTGGGGTCACATACCCCTCCCTGAACCAACCACTGAGGCAAAGGCACAGTTCTAAGTATAAACGAGCTTGGACCCAGTTCACATCTCTTCCCGTGCAGTTAGGGAAGTTTGGAGAGAAACATCTCCACGACCCACAATCTCAGATCAAGATGGGAGAGGGCTGATTGATCCAGAACTAAATCGGGGTATACTTACTTACAGGAGCATGCCTGAACCTGGTCGCAAAGACCTCAAATTTAATTAACACAGATATGAAAGAAAATTTTTAAATGTGCCCTTAAGGAAGCCACTTAAAATTTCTTCTGTGCAGAGCGTCATAGACTATCCTCTCTTCCTTGAGGCGTGGTCCATGGCACGACAGGCACCTCCCACCTCATCCTGCAGCCCCCGCTCTTTGTGGCAGGATCCATCCATGCCTCCCACCTACAGTCCTTGCCCTTCCTCTACTCTCAGACACGTCCTGATGAAGGTGGGAAATTTCCTTCTTTATCACAGTAATAGTTATTACTTACTGTTCCCTTCATATGTACCTGCCATTATGCAAAATCCTTTATGCAAAAATATCATCTAATCTTTACAGGAAGTCACATCTACTGTTTATACAACGAGGAAAGTGAGGACCATGAATATGGTGAAACTCAGGCAAGATCATGTACCTACTAAATGGAAGGGTTCTGTTATGTGATTCCAGCGCCAGTGCTCTTAATGCTACGATGGTTCAGTTAAGTGCCTTTCTCCACCATACTGAACCAATTCCATATGGCAAGGTTTCCACTTGCTCCCTTTATCTGAGATCTGAGGTTTCCCCGTCTACCCTCTGTTGCCACACTTTCTCCCTCACAACTGTAAATACGCTGTAAGCTCAAGACCATTGGCTGGGAGCCCGATGCCTTTTTTCACACTATTCCCCCTCCCTGTGACGGGAAGCTTGCCTTATGCGTATGACTGCTTTCTGCTTGGAGACTACCACCTTCTAGGCCCCAGGGATCCTGCCCACTGTCGCGTTCTTCGTGCCTTTGCTTACTCACTGGGAAAGCCTACTCTCGGAGTATTTTATTAATATATTCCTTCTCTTCTTCTCTGCCAATAAGAAGCTGCCTTTCACAAGATACCCGAACCAAAAATTTACAAAAAAAGAAAACCAAGTGCCCCAGGGGCATAAGAGGGATGCCAGTCAAGACCCTGAGATAACCATTTATCACCTATTAGGTTGTCAGTATCCAAAAGATGGACAATGTATTCTGTTGTGGAGGTTGTGGGGAATCAGACTCTTTCATCTGTTTTGGTGGGAATGCAAAAGTGGTACAATCCTTATGAGTAGAAAATTAGCAATGTTTACCAAAAAACCTATGTATGCATGTATCCTTTGACTCAGCAATCCACTTCAGGGGCTCTATTCTGAGGAGCAGTTGTCAAAAATATGAACACACAAATGCACAAGCCTACTCACTGTGGCACTATTTGTAATAGTGAAAGATCAGAAAATACTCAAACGCCCATCTGTATACCAGTTAAATAATGATAGTACATCCACACCATGGCATACTGTGCCATTATAAAAAAGAAATGAGGAATATAATCAGTCCTCATTATTCTATAGGTGCAGAGATTCCACAGTTGCAGATTTACCTACTAAACTTAATTTGCATCCCCAAATTCAGTATTGATGGTACATTTGCAGTATTCACAGACGTGCATATGCACAGCTGAGCAAAAATGTGTGCATGCTCCCAGCTGAGGTCAAACAAGCAGACACTCTGCTTTGTTTCATCTCTCATGCTGTAAGTGGTCTTTTACATAGTCTATGCAGTGCTATATTTTTTGTATTTTGTGCATTTTGGTGGTGATTTAACTATTTTAAATGGCCGCCAAGCATAGTACTAAAGTGCAAGCCAGTGTTCGTAAGCACAAGAAGGCTGTGATATTTCTTGTGGAGAAAAACATGTTAGATAAGCTTTGTTAAGGCATCAATTATAGTGCCTGAGTTCAATGTTAATTAATGATATGTATTAACTAAGGCGTCTTTAAACAGAAATACACCTAAAACAAGGTTTTTTAATCATTTGTTGGTGAAAATGTTGTGACCTGAGGTTCACAGGAACCTAACTATGTATTTCCCCTAGAAGCAATGATTTTGTTACTAATCCAGTGTACACAGGGATTTTGCAGAACGTAACTACTATGAATTATGAGTGCTGCCTTTATCGCTGTATATGTATTCCTAAGATGTGATCTCTAGGATACATACTAAGTAAAAAAGCAAGGTGCAAAATACTGTTATAGCATACTATTTTTTACCTAAGAAAGTGAGCAGATATGAAAATATGTTCATTTGTTTTTATATATACATATGTGTGTATACACATAGGTAAATAATGATAGAATAAACAAAAACTAAAAAAGAAGTCACCTAATGGAAATAGTAGGAAATACACAAGGTGGAGGGGGTAGAAACTAGACTTCTCTGAATGCAATCTGTTCCAAAGATTTTACTTTTTATGCATGTAAATATTCTACAAAATTATAAAATAAAATTATATACCGGTATAAAAATAGAGACATAGACCGACGGAACAAAATAGAGAACCCAGAAATAAAACCATTTAGCTACAACCAACTGATCTTTGACAAAACAGACAGTAACACACACTGGAAAAAGGAAGCCCTATTCAATAAATGGTGCTGGAAAAACTGGATAGCCACATGCAGAAGAATGAAACAGGACTCCTATCTCTCACCATATACAAAAATTCATTCAAGCTGAATAAAAGACTTAAATGTAAGGCATGAAACCATAACAATTCTAGAAGAAAATGTAGGAAAAAGTCTTCGAGACATAAGCCTAGGCAAAGAATTTATGACTAAGATCCCAAAGGCAAATACAGCAACAACAAAAATAAATAAAGGGAATTTAAATTAAAAAGCTTCTAAATAGCAAAGGAAATAATTAGAGTAAACAGACATCTTACAGAATGGGAGAAAATATTCTTAAACTATGCATCAGACAAAGGGCTAATATCTAGAATCTACAAAGAACTCAAATCAGCAATAAAAAAAACAACCCCACTGAAAAGTGGGCAAAACATATGTACAGAAGTTTTTCAAAAGACAATACACAAATGGCCAAGAAACATGAAAAAATACTCAACACATCACTAATCATCAGGGAAATGCAAATTAAAACCACAATGAGATACCACCTTACCCCTGTCAGAATGGCCATTAAAAAGTCAAGAAACACAATAGCCGGGCATGGTGGTGCATGCCTGTAGTTCCAGCCACTCGGGAGGCTGAGGCAGTAGGATCGCTTGAGCCCAGGAGTTTGAGGTTGCTGTGAGCTAGGCTGACGCCACGGCACTCACTCTAGCCCGGGCAACAGAGTAAGACACTGTCTCAAAAAAAAAAAAAAAAAATCAACAAACAGTAGATGCTGGCGTGAATGCAGAGAGAAGGGAACACTTGTACACTGTTGGTGGGACCGCAAACTAGTACAGCCTCTATGGAAAACAGCGGGAAGAGTCCTCAAAGAAATAAATGTTGACTTACCGTTGGACCCAGCCAGCCCACTACTGTGTATCTACCCAAAGAAAAAGAAATCCTTTTATAAAAAAAGACACCCACACCCAAATGTTTGTCACAGCACAATTCACAATAGCAAAGATGTGGAATCAACCTTTAAGTGCCATCAATTCATGAGTGGATAAAGAAAATGTGGTGTGTGTGAGTGTGTGTGTGTGTGTGTGTGTGTGTGTGTATATATATATATACACATACACACACACACACACACACCACAGAGTACTACTCAGTCATAAAAATGAACCGAACAATGTTTTTACAGCAACTTGGGTGGAACTAGATACCATTATCCTGAGTGAAGTATCTCAGGAATGGAAAAATACACACTACATATACTCTCTAATAATTGGGAGCTAAACCATGGGCATACATGGGCACAAAGAGCTGTGAAGGGCATTGGAAACCAAGAAGGGGGGAGGGTGAGAGGGGCGAGGGATTAAAACTTGCCTATTGAGCACAATGAACACTATTCTGGTGACGGCACACTGAAAGCCCCAACTTAAACATTATACAAGTTACCCATGTAACAAAAACATGTGCACCTCTTTAATATTTTGAAATTTTAAAAAATCATCTAAAAAAATTTAAAAGAAAGCCCTTCAAACCTAAAGCAAAATGAAGTAAATGAACTCAACTGTATCAAGTTGGTAGCTAAACAGTGATAAATTATGTTATGTTACATGACTTTAAAATACAGTAATTTGCCCATATATCCCTACTAGGATATAGCCTAAGGTTAAAAATAACTGTAAAGAACTTGCAAGTTATTTTAAGTTATCATATTGTTAGTTGTAGATTGATGTTGTTATTCTGGAACTGTTGTTAGAATGTGGTAGGATAAAGCAAGTGAGTAATTACGTTGGTGTTGCTGGGGCCAAGGATTTTGTCACAGGGAAGCAATACCCAAGCACAGAAACAGAAAACTTCAGTATAAACCCTCTGACCTTACATGTGAGTTGGAGGTATGAACAGGAATGCCTGATGCATTTTCTCTTAAAAAAAAAAAAAATAGACGCACTTCCTAACTTTGTCTACATAAAAGGCCTAGAAGCAATGACATAGCCCAGACTGTTGTTTCTAAATACTATTTCCCACTAAAAGTAACTAGTGATCCATTCCTGGTCTGGGGCAGGAAATACAAAAGGTGAGCCCAGAACATCTTATTATACCAGAAGGCAAGAGAGTTATCAAAGACCACTGGGCTCAGTTCAAAAAGATTCAAAAGCGGTCCCACGAAGATCTCTCTACTGGCCAAAGTTTGTTTAATTTTAGCTTCAAAAAAGAATAAATACAATAAATTTAAACCAAAAAAATGAGTTCAAAATAATACTTTAAAAAAATAAGAAAACCTCAAAGGTCACCACTGGAGGTATTAGGTCACCAACTTCTTTTTCTGAAAACTGGTAATAAAGGGAAAACACAAAAAGTTTAATGTGATTTTCCTGTAGAAACCCTACTTTGGGATAAGCGAAGAGTTGACGGAGAGTTCTTCTTTTAGGAAAATCTCAGCTACCACTGAAGAAATGATAGACGACTGCCACTTTTTACTCTTAAAAAAGTAATGGGTCCAGGCAATGATCATCAATAGTGGCTAAAACAATTGGTTGAAATGCAAAGGAAGAACTTTATAATGGCAGATCAGGCTGATAACACTTATACCCGCTGCTAAATCTTCAAGAGTTAACCAGACTTGGTATGCATCTTGATGCAATGCAGTGGGAATGAAATTTCATTCCCTCCTCTCCCATAAATTGAACCTGGACCTAACTACCAATTTAAGGGACACACAGAGGATAGAACATGTTACATGATGCTGCAGGTATGAAATAGCAAAATCCACACTATGGGAAACTCTACCAGACAAATCAGGTTGTTAAATAGATAAAAGAGCAAAAAAAAATGGGAAGATGAATTCCAAATGAAAAGAGACTCAAGAGATCTATCAACCTAATGTAGTATGTGGACCTTAGGCTCTAATTCAGTACAATTAATGGTACTGCGCACATATAAAACACAGGGACTCGTGATAGTTGAGGAACTTTGGACAGGAATTGGGTATTTTATGATATTAAGGCATTGTTTTTAGGTGTGATGCTCGTACCATAGTTATATATATATATTTTTTAAAGTCTTTATGTTTTAGAGATATATTCTACAATAATACTGAATAAAATGATACACCATTTTGGAACTGCTCCAAGATAATGCAAGAGAAGGGAGGCCGGAGGGTGGCCAACCATGCTGGTTTGCCTGGGACTGAAGGAATTTCTAGGACTCTGGACACCAGCGCTGAAACTGACAAAGTCCTGGACCAACTGGGATGGCTGGCCACCCTACCAGGGAGTGAGCAAAGAGGAAACAAGATTGACCGCATCATGACGGTGGATACTGGGCTTCATTTTAGTGTTCTCTGTACTTCTGATTTGTTAGAAATTTTCCTGAAAGATAAAACAAGGTGCTGTCTCCCCTGGCAGTGGAGTCAGTTTCCCCAACTCATCTCAGTGTCTGGACTTCCCACTTAGCCCTGCGTCTGTCCCACAGCCCAGCCAACCCTGCCTCCCCACTGAAGCACAACGCAGAGGCCGTGGCCATCGTAGTTAGAAACACGGCTCTGGGGTCACACAGACCCCAAAGACTTCCAGTCCTGGCTTTCCTTTTATATGTCGGGCTTTGGCAGAGTCATTTATGACCCTCAGACTCAATTTCCTCGAGAATAAATTTGGAATCAAAATAACGACGACTTCATAGGACTGCTGCAAGGATTCGGTAAGGTGTGTGAGAAGGGCTGAGGACAGTGCCCGGGAACTCTCCATATCCTCTTGGGTGTAAGACTCATGCTCTTCTTCACGTTTCACATTGAACATTCTGAAATCAGAACTCTTTAAAATCAAAGTTGTACAGTCAGGGCTGTACGTGTTAGGGTGATAACCATGTTTTCTAGTTTCTGTATTTGATGCTGTGACATCCTGGGGCCATGCTGATCCTGGAGGGACTGCCCCTCCCAGGCTAGGCAATGACTCACCTAAGAGTGTGCTTTCCATGTGCAAACCAACCAATCCAAAGTCCATACCCACAACTGCCCCCTTTATGGGGTTCTCACACTCTGGGCCACTGTCCCCCTGCCTTAATTACCCCAGGGCCAGGTACTAGACAACTAGGAACAGCTCCCTCTGCCCCAGAGGAATAATTCAAGCCAGCTAACCCTAAGCCTGCCTACCCTGCCTCACCCATTCCTTCCAGCAAAGACCACAATAGAGAGACTCTTGCCCATGTTCTCCCCTCCCTCCCTCCGCCTACTGCCCGACCCTGGTGCTTCTCCGTGTGGCCCGGCATGGCCTGCTGGGCCTCCTGTTTCTAGGGAATCGTCAGTGAGAGCTTTTTCCTCATGGGAGTCATGCCCATGCCTGTGTGTCTTACCATAACGATTAAGACAAACCCCGTGTACCCTTAAAGCAAACAGAAACCAACCCTGGCCCACTTAAGCGGACAAAGACCACGGGAAGCTCCTGGGTACTGACAGTAAAGCAGGCAACCAGACTCAGAAAATTAGCAAAACCCAGAAAGGTTTATCAGCCCAAAGCCTGGCCAACATCAGGCCACAGGGTCATTCCACTGAGGGTGTGATCGCTGACAAAGCCACCGCTGGAAGTTCAGTGCCTGCTGGACCCTCCACACCACCAACGCCACCGGACTCTTAATGTTTTCATACTAGACCCTCAAGATTCAAAGCCCTAGGCATGAGTTCTGCTTGACCAAGGCTGTAACCTTTAACTACACTCCAGGTGCCAGGAGGAAGGGAATAAAGAATATTTGACCTCTTTGGCTTCCATCTTTCAGGACAGTATTTCCCACTAGATGCACGAAGGAAGATTCTCCTAAAAGTAAGAAGAATGTTTATACCCTGAGTAGCAAGGAAAGTCCAAAGACCACTATAGAAGCCACAGAAACTTGCTAAGAAGATGAATAAGCTTTACCTTGGCATTGCTGAGCGTGTTCTAACTTCACCAAATATCTGGGCCTAATAAGTCACAGAATTGTTCAAAGCTAGGAGAGACTGGTGTTAATTGATTCATGGGCCATGAAGGACTAGGCAGGGGCTGTCCGTCTATTCATCACACAGCTTCCGATGACTTTTCAGAGAAGCCCTTTAACTTCTTCAGCATCTAATTCAATTAGAGGATTGCAAGTTTCACCGAGTAGAAACTGTAGATGAGAGCCCAATATTCTTCCTTTTGACTCAAAATTATATTATCCATCCTAAGGACAAGGAAGAGGTCAAGGAGCACGAGCTGTGATAAAGAGAAGCACGTCAAAATGACCGCGGGGATTATCTGCAGTCCAAAGTCATTCAGAAGAGCTGTAGGATTCACAACATGAAGAGGCTCCACTCAAAATTGATGTGACTTTGAAAGATTAAAAACAAAATCAAATTTTAAAGACAAATTAAGCTGGTTTTGGTGAGTAAAATAAACCTGTCTACAATTTAATAGTCTTTCTCCTTCCACTGCATACCCTGTCCCAAAAGTTGTCATTAAATCAGTGGTAAGTTTTGGAATCAGTAAGAGGCTGTACTGAATGTCCAGGGAATTTTGGGTTAAAGATACAGGCTTGGGGTGGAATCATCCAGACTCCGCCAGGCCTTTCTTCTCCTCTACTTTTCTTGACCTTGTTCTTGCCTGAAGGTCCTCGTCTCTGCAGAGTCCACAGTTCTAGGTCCGAGCTGTGTCTGTGCTGAGCGTAGCGTAGGGACCAGGGGATGTCAAGTCTCTGACTTCTCCCACATGAGCAGTGCAAGGAAGTAGTCTTTGCTATGAGGTCAGCCCGTTGGCCAGTGACTGGAGTCCCCACCATGCTTGGGGGAATCTGTCCTTCCCCCTGTTGGGCCTATGGTGGCTCTGACCGCAGACAAGCACAGAGAAAGGGGAGCCGGGATCAGCGGGGGTCTGCACCGCTCCCTTGGCTTTCGCCCCCATGATGTACTCAGGGCCAGGAGCCACAAATCACCAAAAACACTCAGCTTCTCCCCAAATCTCATTTCTAAAATTAGCGAGCCTTCCCCTTTATTTAAGTTAGGAATCCTCCTGCTTGGCTTGGTTATTAGATTCACTTGTTATGTTCCCGGAGTTGTATATGCACTGTCTCATTTAATCCTCACGAATGTTCTATCAATGTCGCTATTATTTACCCTCCCACCTCCCATGTTGCAGATGATGTCATTGAGCCTGAGCAAGAGCAAGATCCCGTATCTCTACAAAAATGTATAAAAATTAGCTGGGCATGGTACCACACACCTGTAGTCACAGCTACTCGGGAAACTGAGGCAGGAGGATCACTTGAGCCCAGGAGTTTGAGGTCGCAGTGAGCTATGATGATGCCACTGCACTCTAGCCCAGGTGACAAAGCGAGACTCTGTCTCAAAAAATAAAAAAAGAAATGGAGACCGGATTTGACTCCAAGCTCTGTCTGCAAAACTCATTTTAACTAATCAGCCTTAGATTCTCATCTAAACATGCTTTTTTCCTATAACAGCTTTATTGAGGTATAATTCACATACCATATGATTCATGCTTTTAAAGTATACAATTCAATGGTTTTTACTATACTTACAGAATTGTGGAATCATCTTCAATATCTAATTTCAGAATATTTTCATCAGCCCCTAAAGAAACCCTGTTTCCATTAGCAGTCACTTCTCATTCCCTAACCCCAGGCCCTGGCAACCACTAATCTATTTTCTGTCTCTACAGATTTTCCTATTCTGAGTATTTCATATAAACAGAATCATCCAACGTGTATCCTTTTGTGTCTGGCTTCCTTCACTCAGCATGATGCTTTCAAGATTATTCTATGTTGTAGCGCAAATCAGTATTTCATTTTTTAAAATATTCCAATATTTAGATATACCACATTTTGTTTATTCATTCATCAATGGATGCACATTTGAGTTGTTTCCACTTTTTTTTGCCATGAGTAATGTGCCATGAAATTCATGTACAAGTTTTTGTGTGGACATATATGTTCAATCTCTGTGGGTATATAGTCAGGAGTGATGTTTCTGGGTTATATGTTAACTCCATGATTAACTTTTAAGGAACTGCCAAAGTGCTGTTTTACAGTGGCTACACCCGTTTACATTTCCACCACCAATGTAAGAGGGTTCCCACACACTTCCCAACACTTGTTATTGTTTTTTTATTACAGCTATCCTAGCAGGTGTGAAATGGTATCTTACTGTGATTTTGATTTGCATTCTCCCAGTGACTGATAATGTTGAGCATCTATTCATATGCTTATTGGCCATACGCATATCTTCTTTGGAGAAAAGTCTATTCAAATTATTTGCCCATTTTAATTGGATTATTTGTCCTTTTTGGTTGAGTTGCAGCTTTATAAATTCTAGGTACAAATCCCTTATCAGATGGATTATTTGCAAATACATTCTTCTATTCTGTGAGTTGTCTTTTAACTTTCTTGATAATGTGCTTTGAAACACACAGGTTTTTAATTTTAATGAAGTCAAATTTATCTATTTCTTTTCTCATGCTTTTGCTGTCATATCTAAGAAACTGTTGCCTAATCCAAGGTCCTCAAGAGTTACTCCTGTATCTTCTAAGAGTTTGGCGATTTAACTCAAAATTTAGACTTCGGTCTAAGATCTACTTTAATTTTTACACGTGATGTTAGGTAGGGGTCCAACTTCCTTCTTCTGCATGTGGATATCCAGTTATCCCAGCACCATTTCTTGAAAAGACTGTTCTTTTCCTCACTGAAATATCATGGCACTCTGGTAGAAAATGTAAGGATTAATTTCTGGACTCTCAATTTTCTTTCATTGATCTACGTCTACTACCACACTGTCTTGATTTCTGCAGCTTTGTAGTCTATTCTAAAATGAGGAAGCCTGAGTCTTCCAACTCTTTTATCTCAAGAACACTTTTGGGCTATTCTGGGTCCCTTGCATTTCTATGTGAATTTTAAGAGCAGCTTGTCAAATTATGCAAAAAAGGCAGCTGGGATTTTGACAGGGATTACACTGAACCTGTAGATCAGCTGGGGATATTGTCATCTTAATAATATTAAGTCTCCCAATGCTTGAACATGAGATGTATTCCCATTTATTTAGGCCTCCTTTATTTCAATGGTATTTTGTAGTTTTCAGCATATAAGTTTCGTGGTTTCTTTGTTAAATTTAGCCCTTTGTGATGGTTTTGTAAATAAAATCATTTTCTAAATTTCCTTTTGGGTTGTTCATTGCTGGTGGATGGAAATAAATAGGTTTTTTCATGTTGTTATATTCTACAATCTTGCTGAACTCATGTATTCGTTCTAACAGATTTTTGTATGTGCATACTTTATGATTCCTTATCTACATACACTAAATACTCCTGAGTGGAGGCCTAAATTTCTGGATGGTCTCTTCAGATCCAAAACTCACATTAGGTGTAAACATAGCCCTCTCTTAGCCTGTTCTATTGGACTTTATTCTTGTTATGTTTTGTTGATTTTTACTACCTAGTACTTATTCCCTCTTTTCTAGAAGTAGTAGCACGATATTTTTTTTCCAGGAATAGCCTTCTCCCAACTCTCAGTCCATAGCCTTTGGACAGCTCCAGCTCCGGGGCTGTCCTATCTAGCTCCTGGCCATCATACCCAACTGGCTACCATAATTAGTTCAGGGATAGACACATAGAATAATTGCAGCCAATGAGTTGTAATCTCAGGACTTTGAAAAGTCCACCACAAGATCCCACATTTTTCTTTTCTGCCAGACTTAGTGTCAACACAGAGAAAAGCAGAGAAGAGAAGTAGAGAAAGATTGGGTCTGATTACAACATTTTAACACAGAATCACATTATGCTGGAAGCTCAATCGAGCCCTTGACTATTCTAGCATGTGATCCAATAAACTCTCTTCATGTTTTAGCCAGTTTGGGGGGATTATCTGTCACATGCACTGACGTTACCATGTAGGAGGCATTGCTACCCACAAGAGACCAGTATTTTTCCTTTGCAACTCCTAAAAGCTTTATTTTAAATGAATTGTCTAGTGATCAAGATACAGCAAATACTTTTTAAAAACATTATGTTTTACTTTTCTGTGAAGTAGGCTCCAGTCAAAAGCTTATTTTCATTAGAGGCATACGTATTTGAGTTATTTAGCTCTATGTTTGGCAATGCATTTGGCTTGAACTTCACGAGCAGACACTCTGGTGGCTAATTTAATATATAACAGCCCAGGCTTCCTTTTCTCCGCAGCAGTTTTTGCTAATGGTGACTTTGCTATCAGAGGGTCTGGGCCATGCAGACTCATCTCCATGGTACTCTTTTAAACTAATCCCCTTAGATGGAAAGAGCCAGCTTATGTTTATCGGGAGGCTCTTTTAAAGGGAGTTTTGCATAATATCCAACAATTTTAAGAAAAAAAAAAAAAACCTTTTAAATAACCAGTACCACAAAGGAGGCTGTTTACTTCTACTCCTTCCTACAGCTCATGAACTCCAACCTTGAATTCTAGAGAGAGAGAAAGCCACCCTCAGCTTATGAGTTAACATTCACTAGGAACTGCAGAGGTTTTCAATGTGGGGTACAAAAAGTCATCGCTCTGGCTCAATCTCTTCACTTACTGGGGAACAGGAAATCACTCCAGGGAAGGAGGTTCTTTCATCTTTCATCTCCCAGATTTGTTTCGAGAGAGGGGATTATGGAGGTCAGAGCATGGTCCCCCCCTGAATAAATGGAGTTGATATATAATAAAACTTGGCACCTTTATAATTCTTTCCTAAGTAAAGCCATACAACAGTACTTAACACCTTGGAATTTGAATTCCTCAAACATGGATCAAAAATATGCCATTAATGCTCACTAGAATGTATCCATGGGAAAGGTCCTGGACCACTCTGAGCCTCAGACTCCCTTTCTGTAAAAGGGAGTTAATAATAAAACCTACCTCACGGGATTTTTTTTTTTTTTTTTTGAGGACTGCATGGGATGATGACACAAAATGCACTTACTTCACAGCATCTAAGTACTACTTAAATATTATGATGTTGTTTTTGTTACTGCCTACCCTTTCTGGGAATGGTCAATATCAGACATCCCTGCCTCCGTGTAAGAATCATGTTCACAGTCTATTTCCAAAACCTAGGTGGCCAAGATGAGCAACCTGGCTAGATTTGACCCAAGCTAACCAAGACTGGCATTATCTTCTCCTGGTGCTCTCCTTGGAGGAATAGGTATTTCAGTCTATCATGGCATCATAGCCCTCTAAATATCAGGGATTTTAGTTCTAGAAGCAGGTATTGGCTTTTCTATATAAAATTTTTTAAAAATATTGGCTGCTATTTTTTTTTCCTTCTGCCTCCCTTTACTTATTTCCGAGTTTCACAAGTGTCGGGAGATGCTGTCATTCAGCTTTCCGGATCTATCTTTGTTTTCATCCCACCAGGTCTACTTAAAGCCTCCCTTCTGAAATGTGCCCAGAAATGAGAGCGAATCATGAGTGGATTCCACAAGCATCCATCCAGCATGACGACTCCCAAAGTTAACGCCGTTTTGCAGCCATGTGGATGTTAGCGCCCCTTCTTGTGGTCATTGATGAATCTTCTCCTGGCGGTCAGAGCACTGAAGTGTGACTGCAACAGCAGTGAGGGGGAGAGTTGGGAGGGGGGACAGAGGAGCTCACTGTGCCTATGTATTAATATTCTGGAGGCCAAGACTACTGCCAGGTGGTTCAAGAAATGGGATGCAAGAAAAGTGAGTTTTATCACCTAAAAGGAGGAAAGGATTCAACAAACACAAACTCTAGAAAGAAAGAGAATACCCAGTGTCACCTGATTTCTACCTCTTCCAAACATGGCATTGGTCTAGCCAAGGAAAAATACCTCCGTTACAGGTTTGTTCTGCTGGCGACGGCCATTGTTAAAGCAATTTGTTAGAGGCAGATCATGTACATATTAAAGCAAGATAATCGTGTTGGAGAAACTGGCCTGAAGCAGGGACTCTGCAGGAACAGCCACCGCACATGAGTCCGTTTTTAGACCTGGGTAATGCTGGCTGCACTTACTGCCCAAGCTGCATGGCACGCTCTAACGGGATTTCCCCAAAATGTATGTGTAATGGGATTAAGCCTGTTTCAAAACTGGATACTTTTGGAATCCTGCTTTGGTTTATGAGAATAAAGCTTATCAGTCAGATCACAGCCTATTTTAGGGGAGAAAAAAATACAGTCTGCCCCTGGAATTTATTAATTCATTCAGAAAATATTTATCCAAGACCTATTATGTGCAGGGGGCTGGAAATACACACAGTGAGGATTAAGAGAGACAGGTCTGTCTGTCTTTGTAGGGTTTCCATGCTTGTGGGGGAGATCGAACAAAGCATTATACAATTCACTATTCAGTTACAACCATGACAAAGGCTTTAAAGAAGATCTACGGGGCACTTTGCATGTGAATATTGGGGAACTCACCCTAATATGGATGATCAGAGAAGGTTTTTTTGAGGAAGTAGCATATGAGCTGAATACTAACAGATGAGAACCTGTTAACAAGTAAGGCAGAGAATGGAAATGTGTTCCAGGCAAAGAAAATGGCACATGCCAAGGCTCTAAGTCAGAAGCAACAATGAAACCTGATGTGGTTGGAGCTAGGACAGCAGCGAAGGAGAGGTGAATGAAGGTTCTGGAAGGGTTGTCAGAGGCCTTTGCATATGCTGTGCTCCTTGCCTGGAACACAATGTAATGCTAGAACATGCATGCAGGGCCATGGCCAGGATTCAGTCCTGGCCTAAAGGCAATGGGGAGCCACTGAGAATTCTAGGCAAGTGGCATGACGGTAATTTAGTATTATTGAAAAGATCACTCTGGCATCAATGGTCAACGTGAAGAATAAGTAGTAAAGGAGAAGAAGGAATATAGACTCAAGAGGTATTTAGGGGAAAAAAGCAGCATTTAGGAGGAAAAACCAACAATACTTCAAAATCAACTGGATATCAAACTGACGGATATGTCAGTTGATAGGATATACTACTAGTAGATGTATTTCATTTTAGAAGGAAACTTTGGCATTAGGGAAATTTCCAATAATTGTTCCACAACTACCCTATCTGAGCTTCATTTAGTAAGACAAATAAGAAGGAGTGTAATAAACCCTGGAATATGATATGATTATTAGACACGACTGCAGTAATGCTGGGAAAACGTGAGCACACATGCTGTGCTTGAAGTGTGCTCAACTTGCTTCAAGGTTTCCACCACTAGGTGGATGGAGTATGACTTCTCCTACGGGGGACCCAGAGGCCTGGGGGACAACTGCACTGAGGGTACCTGAAGGTGTGTTTTAACGATGACCATCACAAAGGAGTAAAATTATCGACTTGTGAAGTTCGTAAGGCATATATGTGAGTTCCAATTCTCACTTTGCTCCTTACTTTAGATGGTTCTCACTTTGACAGAATCACTGTACCTTCCAAGGTTCACATTCCTTACCTCAAAAATGGAAATGGAAGGGGCATAATTTGTAAGGGACTCATGGTGCTTAGCTCAATAAATATTAGTTCCCCTTCCCTGTCCCTGAAAGTAATTATAAAAAATCCAGCTAAAATCATTATTTGTAAAAAAAAAAAAAATGATAGCTAACAGTTAAGCACCTGCCAACAACTATTCAAAGCACTTATATTTATTAATTCCTTTCGTGCTAATGAACAATCCTCTGAAACAGGTACTATCATAATACTCATTGTACAGGTAAGAAAACTAAGGCTCACAGACAGGGTTCACCCAAGCGAGATGCAGAGTCAGGATTCAAAACCAAGCGATTTGAGTGGCTGTTAAAGAAAAACAAGTTTCCATTCTACTTATGAGGCAACAACAGGCAGAAACAGAGGTTGAAATTTATGTTAATCACCGCCTGTTGATTCTAGACTCTCAATAAATTCAGATAGAAAAACCCAAGTTGACTGCACAGAGGCGCAGCGCTCTGAAAAATTTAACACTGTGCCATGTTGATGAAGAATGAAACCCGCCGGATGTGGGTTTCACAGCATTCCAAATGTTCCCACCCTTCGCCTTGTGACAAAGGAACAACAACTTTAATTCATGTGCCAACACATCACGCCCTGGCGTTCCAAGGTCCTTTGCTGGGGAGACAGTGCAGTGGTTGAATGGTACAGTATGTCGTGCTGGGTTAACGATGGAAAGTAGACACAGCAACGTGGCCTCCAGCTTGGATTTCTAGAAGGGAACTCAGCCAGGGATCTGGGCAAGCCGGCCCAGCCTAGCCTGGAAAAGCTTCAACGTCTGAACTAACCTCCTGTCTTTCACTCTTACTGGGTGACAGGCACAGAACTGCTGCAAACCCGGAAACTTTCAAGTTCTGTGGAAACCAACTATCTCATGCAGGATGGTTTGATTATAACCATTTCAAGGATAACAGCTGGTTGTACAAAGTGGTACTTAGAGATCTCAACTTCTGGTGCCAGGGCTCCGTACAGCAGTCACTGGCTATTGATATGCAATAATGCTGCGTGCTGTTGTTAGTTTAACACCTGCTTCCCCGGAGTCCCCTGAGGGCCAGAGCTGAGTCTATCTGATTCAGCGCTATGTCACCGCACTGAGCGTGATGCCCGGGGAAATTATCATAATGGGGAGGAGGAAGAATAGGAAAAAGAAAAAGGAGAAGGGGAAGTAACAGTTGACATGTATCACGTGATTATCATAAGCCCATCGTAGTTAAGGACCTTCTATGAATTGTCATTGAATTCTCGCAACAATCCTACAAGGTGGACTTTATTACTATCACATTATACAAGTGAGGAAACTGAGGCATAGTGAACTGCAATAACAAGCTGACTCTGCTACGAAGGGGCAGAGGCAGGATTCAAACCAACATCCCATGACACGTCTGGTAAAGAGAGGAGATCAGTCAGTACTCCTGGAACAAATAAATAAACAAGTGTTCCAGAAACTCCCACAGTGGTGGGAGCTGTAGCCAAGGAGACGGGTGCCTTCTTAACAGGGTATGTTGGAATCCCTGCCACATTTTTTAAACACTACCCACCTATTTCTCAGCTACTTCCCACCCCCACTGGTGGATGCAAATCCTTCCTGTAGCCCACCACTTTCGTTGTTTGGAAGCGTGTTTTCTCACGCAAGCATATTGAAAGGAATAAAAAAAAAAGTTAGTAATTATTGTTCTAGACCAGTGTTCCTCAAACCTGTCTGCATGTTAGACTAACCAGGGAGTTTTTAAAAATACCAACACCTGTGCCCCACCTGAGATGCCTTAACTTAGAATTTCTGGGGGTTGGGCCTGAGTATTGGAATTTCTTAAGAGCCACCAAGGGGGGATCCCTAACCCTAACCCTAACATAAAGATTGAGAAGACCTGATCTGCTCTCTTCACCAAAAAGCAGCCAGGGAGGGCTGCTCCAGGTTCACCTCATTCCCCTTCCTTAGGTATTAGCTTAGAGGTGCAGCTATCAATTCAAAAATTTAATTCAATTCAACCATTTCGTGAGCGCCTCCTGTTTCAAAAAGACAAAAATGCACAATGCACACAACTTTTATCTTTTATGGCCCTAAAGCTTAATAATGGGATAATACAAGCATAGTGATGAGTATGTAACACAGTTATAGTATACAAGGAAGTATCACAGAGACAGGAAGGAGGAGGAAGACTGAACAGGAAGAGAGGCCCTAATGGGAAGTGGAAGAGTCTCTCTGGGCAGCTAAAGAAAATGCCATAGAGATGGACAGAGAAAGTGGATGCAGAAGAACAGAGGAAGAGATGGCATCTCTTTTCTGTTTTAAACTTTTTTATTTTGAGATAACTGGAAGAAATACCAAGAAATCCCATATATCCTTCACCCAGTTGTCCCCAACGGTAATAACTTACATCCTTATAGTACATATCACCTACCTTTTCTTCTTAATAAAAGACTCTGAGAATGAGCAGATTTTAAAAAGTAAAGTGTAACATATCCTATCAAATAAGTTAATTATGAATATGAATCGGCGTTTTATTTCAAACTTGTGGCAAGGCAAGAGACTGCTGACCTTGGGAGGGACATTTTATAGGAAAAGAGGAAAGTGAGATAATCACTGCTAGACTGGATGCATGCAAAAAGAATGTCTGGTTAAGAAGATCATTAGCCCCTTGACTGACAGCAAGCTAAGTAGGTGGGTAGCTAGTTTCCCAGAAGAGGTCTTAATCTCATTAAAATTTAACGTAAAACTGCTTAAGCATTTTATCACAAATCTTAATTTCCTTCCTGGTAGGAGGTTGTGAATTACATCATGAAAATACTTTTGTCTCTAACCAGGTCTGGGACAATTTTTCTTTATCACAAACCAGAGAGTTAACTGAAGCCTTGAGTACGCACCTTGAGTTTTGAAAGCAATGAACACAATGCCAGGAACTGAGGCCCTGGGGAAGATGACCCAGGAAAAGACCCACAGGTGATGGTCCAGCAATGTGGAAATTTTAGCTTCAGTGTGACATATATAACTTGGTGCTTGTTATGTATTATCTCCAAACTAGGCTGTGATTCCTTCATAATGTAAGTTTCCAAGACAGGGATTTTGCCCGTTACGCTGATTTTTCCCCCCCTTGAACATTATCAAGCCCATAGCAGACAAATAACAAGTATTGACTGAATGAATTTCTGAACACTCAGATAACCAGTAACACTGCCTTCCCTATACTTAAACACGTTAGGTGTGGGGATAGTTAAATTATGTCTATTTCATGAATTGATATTTGGGTAGCACATGTAAGAGTGGTGTAGAGAGCAGATCAGGTCTTCTCAATCTTGATGTTAGTGTTAGGGTTAGGGATCCCTTTGGTGGCTCTTAAGAAATATACACCAAGGCTAAAACTATGAGAAAAATTTCAGCCTCATCTTGGACAAGAACCTCTACCCAGACACAGAGGCTCCAGGAGTCACTCAAGAAAGCCACCATTGTAATTATGATGATGAAGAATAAATCAGCCATTGCTGGGGACCAGGGAGGGGGATGTGATTACAAAGGCATAGCTGAGGGAGTTTATTTTGGGGGGAGCTGCTCTGTATCCTAATTGTGGTAGTGATTATACAAATATATACATCCATTAAAATTCATAGAACTATGCACAGTAACTCGACTGTCTTTTAAAATTTGCCACTGAAAGCCATGGAAGGGATAGCTTGTGTGTGGGGTGGCATGTCTGCCCATGCACCACTGCTCCCTTCTCTTGCACTGGTCCCCACCCTCCACACACGTGGTTACGTCTCCAGGATGAGACGTACACTGTGATGCCCAACTTCCATCCCCACCCTCCAGGGTGACTGACTACTGGTAGACACCAAACTAGACCAGTTCCATCTCTCTCTCAGATATTTGAAACCTGGACTGTAGCTACAGGTAAATCTCTACAAGTGGCTGAAATGGTAACAACACAACTTACAGCTGTGAGCTAGCCATATCCTATTACATAGATATAGAATTTGAGAAAGCTAGTTTGTAAAGTAAGAGAGAGAAGCAAAGAAGTAGAGATAAGGGAAATGGGGGGGGTGCGAAAGAGGCAGGGAGAGGAAGACAGAGGGAGGGAGGGGAAGGGGAAGAGAGACAGACATATTGGGAATCAGACATGTTGACTGATTTAATAGGTTTCCAGTTCCCAATTCCTCTTCCTAAGATCCATCTACTTTCTTACTCTTCATTTCAATGAGCTAGTCTATGCTCTTATAAGATATCCTTATTTACATTTGATTAATCAAGCCCAAGTTACCCTGTTTCTACAACCATAGACTCTGAATTAATCTATGTCCCTTTAAATACCAGCTCTACCACCATCTACCAGTGACAATGTGGGCAAACCAGCCTCTTGATGCCTCAGTTTCCTCATCTTTAAAATAAAGTTAATGGTACCTTCCAAAGAGTTGCGAGGATCAGAGTCCATGTAAAGTTCTCAGAGCAATGCCCAACACACAGTAAGAACCCGATACTGCTGCTATTACTAACACAGCTTTACCAGAATCCATCTAAATCCCCAATCTCATTTCAGAGCAGGCAACAGCTACAATTGTCAGTGTTTTCCAAAGTGAAAGAATATGGGAAAACATCTCATCCATTATAAGAACCCCAAGACTTTAAAAAATCTCTTGGAATGATGATTCTAATATAATGCACAATCATAAACATCAGGAGTTTTATTTTTCTTTAAATTCTGGTAAGATCTCCTGTGAAGTTATACCACAGTGCCAAAAAGAAATATAAGACCTTTCACCACGTTTGGTCCTGTTCTCTCTGTGGCATGAATACGTTGGCGAGTTGTAGATATAATCTTACATCTGCGATGGAATTTAGAGTTTACAAAACACTTTCTTAGATTCTATTTCATTTTGATCTTTACGACAGCCCCCTGAGGCAAGCATTATTGTTGAAACTTCACAAATGAGGAAATTCAAGCTCAGAGAGTACCCAACACCACCCGGATACTCAGATAACTAAGACAGAGGTCTTCTGGCCCCAGGAATTCAGCTTTTTCCCAATAATTGTATTTATGCCTACCAAATGAGCAGCTCTGCAGGCAAAGCTCAGCCTGGTGTGGGTATTTCACTATTCTCAGATTCTGCTACAAACTCTTACGTTCCAAACCCACATATTTGTTCCTCACCGATGTGCAGTGAGGTTAGCACACCACCCTCATTGTACACGTTTTGAAAGCAGGTCTTCTATAATTCGAATCCAAGCTCACCCTTTGGGTATGTTAAACTAATAATCATATCAACTCAGAAAACCTTGACTTCAAGTCCAGTACTTTCTCTCATTATATGACGCTGTCTCTTAGGTTACTTTTTTCTTAATCCTGGAACTTCAAATTCCCAACTAGGCTTGAATGGTAGAGACATGTGTTCCTTATGATCAGAAAATTTCTAGAGCTAAGAGAGAAACACACTTGGCTTTCCAAGTGGATAGGGGTAGAAATGAAAGCTAAGGTCAATTAACCAATATTGTGCAAATGTTATACTAGAATGAGGTTGATCTATAATATTCTGATAATAAAAGACGTCCAAGATAGAGTGCTGGGGGTGGTGGAGGAAGCAAATGGTCAAACAGCTTAGCTGCTTAAATATCTTAAAATAAAAGGGAGAAAGAAACAAATTTATGTAAGTATGTAAAAAGTTGGAGTGTTTCTCTAGAAAGATGTCATTCATTGCAGGATAGGTCAACTGAAAGAGCTCAGTTTCTCTGTTCTTAAGGCCAGGACAAAGACATTGGTGAGGAGGGCTGCTTGTATGCCTATCCTGCTACTGTGGTATGCCTTGGGAAAATAACTGCAAGACAGAGGGGGAGTAAGAGAGCACAGTGCGTGCGTGCCTGTGTTTATGTGAACTATGAGATCTGCGTACGAAAGAGCTTTGAGAGCCTAGAACCTGCACCCAGAGAGACCACCTATTGGAATAATTACTTGAGGTCACTCAACAGGGAAGAGAAACTAGGTCACTGGGTTTGGCAGCAGTATAGTCCCAGGTCATTGCTGACTTTTTGCCTGAGTTTAAGGATTATACTAGCACAGCCAGAGAATCTGTGCTTCAAGAGTGACTGTGTGAAAATGAAAACTAACGAAGCCAAAAACATTATTCTTCAACTAACTGAGGGGATTTTTATTTTTCCTTCCACAGTAATGGTAAGCAGATTCGCCTCCTTGAGGGGTGTAAGCACCCCTGTGTTATTACAATTACTATAGAATAAAGGCCTTAGGATAGGAAAAGGACATTCTCACAATATGAGGTTTCAGAGATATTTAATTTAGATAATAAAAGGAATGTGACCCAACTTCTACTTTTGGGTATGACAGTGGCTTATACCACACTGTATCTTCTGCCAATAATAACTATAAAATCTGGGTTAAAAATGTTTTTAAAGGCTACTTGAAGCCATTGAAGGGCAACCAAAGCAGCCAGAAGTTGACGAGGCAAGACCATGAAGAGACGAGAATAACACTGGGGTAAGCGCTATATTAGCCAGCATGTTTCCCTCTGAGGCATCTGCCAAGTCACAGTGCATGGCATAGAAGCCAAATAGAAAGCAGCAACCTGCTTGCAGCTATCATAGCAAGCTGCAGAGACCAAAAAAAAAAAAAAAACAAAAACTGAATTTCGAATACCAAAGCATTCAGGACTTGAAGGTCTAAGATCTTAGAAAAAAAAAAAGAATTTATGAGAAGTGAGCCCCAAATTCTACATACGGTTTTCCCTTAAGGTATTTGAAAGCTTCAAAGATGTATATATACACGAAGCAAAATGCTGAGAGCCCAAGAAGAAAGCATGTGCTAAGAAGAAATAAGTTCTAATGTTCAACAGCAGACTAGGGTGACTATAGTTAGCAACAATATATTATGTATTCCAAAGTATCCAGAAGAGAGGATCTGCAATGCTACCAACACATAGAAATGATAAATACTCAAGGCAATGGACACCCCTAACACCCTGAATTGACCATTACACATTCTATGCATGTAAAAAATACTCACGTGTAACCCATAAATATGTAAAATATTATGTATCAATAAAAGAAAAAAAAACTAGTCCTGTCTGT
Organism: Varecia variegata; assembly: GCA_028533085.1. Taxonomy (NCBI): domain Eukaryota; kingdom Metazoa; phylum Chordata; class Mammalia; order Primates; family Lemuridae; genus Varecia; species Varecia variegata. Next base: position 10,206,527 of record CM052448.1, on the reverse strand, counting down.
ACATCAGACACTCTTCTAAGTTTTCTAAATATTTTAACTTAATACTTATAAAAATCCTATTAGGTAGTTCTATTATTATCCCCATTGTATAGTTCGTCTGAAGAAGAGGAAGTGTCTTAGTCCATTTTCTGCTGCCTTATCATATCTCACCACCTTCCAAACCCAAGTGGTCTATATTAAGCTGTTTTCCCAAACAACAGTAGTTCTCCTTCTCAAACAAACTCTGCTGCCCGATCTTAAATTATTAATTTTTATCATGCTTCAGTCAAATGGTAAGAGTTCCCTCTACTTCTAAATTCAACCAGTAGATGGTACCTAATGCCTGCAAGGCACCGACATACTTGGGCTATACAGAGGAGGAACATGACAAAGTTCCTAATTTCCTTGAGCTTCCACGATGGGGCTCAATAGATACTTGTTTGTCTGGAAAAATACAGTGAAGTCTTCTGCATTAATGAATGAATGCAGGGCATTATTTCCACATCTGTGATTCGGAACTCAGAATTTTATGCATGATAATGATTCCTCTTCTTAGGATATCCACTTAGGTCTCTTGTTAAAATAAATAAGAGGGCCAACCAGCTACAGTGATGCTACAAGCAATGCTTGCAAACAACATTTGCTAAATCCACTTTATCAAAAATAACCAACACTCTCCATTTCCTCCACAAAACATACTCACTGCTCTCTACAGACAGCCGAAAGCTCATGGCTAACAGGAAATTCTAATTCTTCTGCTAGATTAACCAGCCAACTACCAGTTCTAATTATATCAGATAAGAAGGCTTCTACTGTATTTTTCCAAATAAAAACACTTTCTCCCCAAGCAGAGCTCTAACGTAAGCAGTTGGGGAAAAAAGTAACTCTGTTTTTTCCTACCACATGCAGATGACTGGATGCCTCAGAGAGACTTTGCCAAGACTACATAAAATTCTACTCCTGTTGCCTAGTCTGACTACAATCTTCTTTTGCAGAAAGGAAACTTAAGTAGTTATCAGTCCTGTATATTATCCTATGGTTTAAAACAATAAGCTTTTATTATTGCTAATGAGTCTATGAGTGAGCAGGGAGGTTCTATTGATCTGGGCAAAGCTTGGGTGATGTCCCCTTGTGTCTGCAGTCAGCTGGCAAGGTCACCTGGTACTGGCTGGTCAAGGACAGTCTTACGTGTCTTGTGATTGGTTGGCTGTTGGCTGGAGTAAAGGGAGTCACTGAGCTCTGTGAACCTCTAGGTCATAGCTGATGGACAGATTCCAAAACAAGGAAGTAGAAGGTACAAGGCCTGTTGAGGCCTGGGTTCAAAACTGACACACTGTTGCTTCCACCATATTCTAATGGTCCAAGTAACTTACAAGTTGTTATGGACTGAATTGTGCTCCCTCCCTTTCATATGCTGAAGCCCGAACCCAATGTGACTGTATTTGGAGAAAGGGCCTTTAAAGAGGTAACTAAAGTTAAACAAGGTCTCAAGAGTGGGGCCCCAATCTAATAGAAGTGGTGTCCTTAAGAAGAAAAGATACCAGGACACACACACACACAAAGCAAAGGCCACATGAGGACACAGCACGAAGGTAGCCATGTGCAAACCAAGGAGAGAGGCCCCAGGAAAAACCAAACCTGCCAACACCCTGATCTCACACTTCCAGCCTGCAGAACAGTGAGAAAATAAATTTCTATTGTGTAAGCCACCCAATCTATGGTATTTTGTTATGGCATCTCTCGAAAACTCATACACAAATAAAAAGACATGGAGCCAGCTCGATTGTGCTCCTATCAGCCAAATCTGGGATAATTTCAGCATCAAATTAAAGAATGATCTTAATGGATTAAAGCCTACTAAATAAAACAGGAACACATGAGCCTGTACCTATAATAAATAAATTCAAAGTTTGTTGAACAGCAAGACCGTTTTAAACTATCACTACACGAAATGCTTATGACGAGGGGGTAAAGAGTAAATTTACGGTGCAAAGCCTCATAGGCACTACACTAATCAATTGATCAAAGTAAGCACTATCAGAAATGGGACAAATCAAGACCCTGTGCCACTTCATTGAGCACAATAAGAACACTGTCCCACTGCTGTGGTATTTCTGTCAAAGAGGAATGGACTGAATATAATCAAAAGGAAAAAAAAAAATCAGACAAATTCAAATTCTACAGAATAATCTTAAAATTTGTCCAGTTTGTGAAAGTCAAAGACAGACTGAGGAACTGTTTCAGACTAGTACAACTAAATATAACACATGATTCTTAACCACATGCTTTTCTTATAGAGAGCATTTTGCGGACAAATGACAAAACTTGGAGTCTGAAGATTATATGTTAATAGTGTATATATGGTTTTTTCACAATTTTGATGGTTATGTTGTGGTTATTTAGGGGAATGTCCTTGTTCTTAAGAAATTCATGTTCAAATATCAGGAGATGATAGGGTATCATATTGGGAACTGACTCAAATGCCTCGACTAGTAGTTTCTTTGTTCTGTTCTTAAGACATTTTGGAAAGTTTGAGGTTGTTTCAAAATAACAAAAACAGTATCATTTTCGATAACATCAAAATATCAAATACCTAGGAAGAAATCTAATGAAATATCTGTAAGACTTAACTACTAAAAACCACAGAACATTGCTAAGAAAATTTAAAGATCCCAACAAATGAAAAGTTATCAATGTTCATATACTATAATAGAAGACTCAATATTAAGATACTCATCCACAAATTGGCATGTAACTTCAACATGATTCCTATCAAAATTCTATCAGGCTATGTATTAGAAATGCACAAGATAATTCTAAAATGTATATGGCAATTCTACAAGTCTAGAATAACCAAAGCAATCTTGAAAAAGATGAACAAAGCTGCAGAACTAACATTTGATTTCAGGTCTTATTCTAAAGCTATAGTAAGCAAGATAGTTTAATAGTAGGATCATAGGATAAAAAACAATGGAACAGGGTAGAATATGCAGAAATAAACCCACATTCATATGGTCAGTGGATTTCCCATAAAGATGCCAAGTCAATTCTATGCAGTAAAAAATGTATTCTTAACGTATGTTGACAAAACAACTGAATTCTTTATAGGGAAAAAATAAGTCATTACACCTTTTCTCCATAAACATAAAAATTAATTCAAGATCAATTACGTACTTAGAAATAAAACTCAGAACCATAACATTTGTAGAAAAAAAATAATATTTTCATGACCTTGGGTATATAAAATTTTTTTTAACAAGACCCAAAAAGTACAAACCAAAAAAGGAAAATTTTGAAAATTTTGGACTTCATCAAAATTAATTTTCTGCTCTTCAAAAGACACCACTATGAAAATGAATAGACAAAATATATTAAGAAATATATTTAACAACATCTATATGTGACCATTGACTTGTATTCAGAATACACAAAAAACTATCAATCAATACTTTTTAAAACAACCAAATTTTTCAAAATTAACAAAATACTTGAACAGATGCTTCAAAAAAGAAGATATATGAATAATCAACAGCGTTTGAAAAGAACTCAATGTCACTACTGAGCAGGCGAACACAAAAACTATAATCAAAGGGCACTTGATGCCCAGTAGAATGGTAAAAAAAAAAAAAAAAAAAGATGAACAAACGTGGGCAAAGATGTGGAACTGGACCTCTCATACACTGCTGGTGTGAAAATACAATATTACTACCACTTTCAGGACTATGTGGCATTTTCTTATAGAAGTTTGACATACATGTACCTTGTGATGCATCTATGTTTCTCCTAGGTATTTACCCAAAAGAAATGAGAACACGTTTACCCAAAGTCTTGTATAAGAATGTTCATAGCAATCATGTAGGTAATTGCCAGAAAGGGGAGATCATGTAAATGCCCATCAACAGGAGAATGTCGAATCCGTACAATGGAACCACTCAGCAACAAAAAGGATGAACAATAAATGCAACAACATGCACGAATCTGAAAAGTAGTACGGCAAGCAATAGAAGCCAGAAAAGAATCCAAAGCGTAAGAACGACCATTTATATGGGATCCACACACAAACAAAACTAACCTCAATTGACAGAAATCAGGTAGTGGGACGTGGGAACTGACTGGGAAGGAACTGAAGAGTTTCTGGGACAATGGAGACCTATGTTGTTTTCAGTGGTGGTTATACTGGTATATGCAATTGCCAACACTCATTGAACCGAACACTGTAAATCTGTGCATTTTCTTGTCTTTTAATTATATCTCGATGAATAAAATTAGTCTCAAAGGTCTAGTAACGGGACCTATTTCAGTCAGATTCATGCAATTTTTTTCACTCTGTAAGAGCACAGTATTCAAAAAATTGAAAATTCAGTATATAATAATATATACATATGCACATTTCCAACTCAAAGCTTTGAAATGATTGCTACCCAACAAAACAAAGCAGCAAGTGAGCTATCACAAGGTGTAGCTGGCCAGACTTCAACGAGGTCATGTTGTTTCCAACAGTCAGAACCATCCTGTGTAGGATGTGCTAACTATACAGTCACAACCGCATCACTGAGGTTAATTGCACCAGCTTTGAAGCCAGGCACACCTAGATTTGAATTCTGCCTCAGATAACTTCATACTACATAGTTCTGCACTCTTTTTTCAATAATTCTGTGAGGCATAAGTCTAGAGGTGAAGAGGCAGATATTTCTTCCCAATTTCAATTTATTAAATGGCCTTGGTTGGGACCTCCTCAGTTTAGGTCCATCCCTAAGGGTCACAAGGTTTAGCATCAGTTCCAGTGGCACAGGCAACACCAAAATTATTAACAGAAACAGATGTGTACTTTACCCAGCCCCTCACACCCTCAGACTCCCTTCTCTCCTCTTTTGGGAAACAACAAAGAACTAGTGGCCACACCAAGTGGCATGGATACGGGAAAGTGTAGCCAGAATGTAAAACGCTTTTCTTGAATAAGACTGTCAAGGGGCAAACAGACATTTACTTGTTTCGGGGGTTATGCATGATCGAGGATGCCACTCTGCAGCTCTGCATTCTCATTTAATGCTCCTCAGGCATGCAATTGCTCGACAGGCTTAAAACACATGAATCTATTTCCCATGACAGAGACAGACACCAAGGCACTCCTGCCAGAGCATGTGGAAGAAAAAGTAAACAGCAAACGAAAGCAGCAGCGGAGGGCGAGTCCATGGACAGCCTTGGCGGCGTTTGTTTTAGAGGATAAGCAAGGAAAATGCTCCTTTGACATTTAAAAACTTTCCCTACCCTCCCCTATAACAGCCAAGCTACCCCAGACTTCCTCACCAAAGCCCCAAATGCCCATATTTTTCTTCACTCCTGGATATAAATGTGACTCTCTTCTCTTATTATAAGGGCAATGAAAGACCTCCAGTCTTAGCTGCTGGTGCTACTGGGACCCCAGACGGTTTTGCTGAGCCAGGAAGAACGCAGCAGAGGAGTGGTGACAAATTCCTGCAGAGGAAGCCACCTGCTCATAATTCATTCACACACTTTTCCTCTGGGCGAGGCAACAACAATTTAAAATAATCTAATGTGGGCCTTCCTGGAATTACAAAAGTAGGAGTTGCATCCAGATTTCACGATGGGTTGCCCCCTGTTCCCTGGTGCCACCCCTAACTGGAAGCCAGCCGGGAACAGGTTACACAGTTTCTTTAACAAAAATGGAGATTAGCAGGTGTTAAAGACAGATTAGCAGCTAAATGAGTTTCTCCCTGGCATGATCAGTATTCAAAGAGGAAGGGTTTTCATTTGGGCAGCTGCTAGGCATCTTTTCTGACAAGAAGAAATTTGCCTGGATTTACCAGGCTTTAGCAAACTTAAGAAATCAAAGTGTAAAAGTAGCCCCACGAATGAAGTTTGTAGCAGGCCAGGCACTCAGACAGAATGTGTACCTGAGATAAAATGGGGTCACAACAGGTTTTGTTTGTTTTCAGGGCACATCCCAGGGATGGGAAGGGGGGAAGTTCCATTTTTGTACGTTTTTTCCACTTGACTCGGGTTCTGATTCCCAGACTCCTGTGGTTATACGGAACTTTCTGTGACCTGAGCTCTGGCCATCGGGCTGGAGGCCAGGGGGAAGAGTTTGAACAGGCTCGGATGAGACGATACAGTCTTAGCTTGGGCTGCTGTAACACCCTACCATACACTGGGAGGCATAAACGACCAACATGTATTTCTCACTGTTCTGGAGGCTGGGAAGTCTAAGATCAAGGCACCAGCAGACCCGGGGGCAGTGAGGACTCTGTTCCTGGTGTGTCGACAGCTGCCTTCGCGCTGTGTCCTCAACACGGCTGAAAACAGGATCATCTCGCTCATGTCTCCTCTTATAAGTACGCTAATTCCATTCATGAGGGCTCCATGCTCATGACCTAATTACCTCCCACCTCTTCATATCATCACATTGGGGGGTTAGGCTTCAACATATAAACTTTAGAGAAACACAAACATTCAGTACCTAGCAAACATCAAGTACACCATCACAGTCAACTGTTTTTAGAGAGAAAGAAAGAAAACAACTACTTATTAAGCACCTACTATGCACCACGCACTTTACTAAGCCCTTTCATCACTTTAACCCAAAAAACCTGGTCCACATTAGGTTTGGCATAAGAGAAACTGCAGACACACTGAGTTGCTTATTTCTTTCCTTCCCATGCTTTTGTATTTCCTTCTTAATGTTATTTTGAATTTGTTTGGGCTCAAATTATATTATACCCTTGTCATCTCCATTAGCTAAAATGTATTTATGGCTGATTATGCATGCATAAAATAAATTAAATATCTGAATAACATTACCAGTAATTGGTGAAATTGCCTTATGTTTTCACATCCTTACAACAAAAAAGGCATCAACAGATGACCAGGAAAACACAGGGATAATCCATTATAATTGTCTATATTACCATAGAGATAGGACAGACACAATTATGGGCAATTTCACTGTCTAAAAATCAAGTCTGATGAAAATTATATTGAAGTTAACCCCAAAAAAAGATACTTTAGCTGTTGCTCCAAACCAACTGCTAGTCAGGATAAAAGAAAATAGTCCCTGTTCTGAAAATTCTGATGCTGACTTAGAAGTTGACACTGAGTCTCTTAAGTTTCTATAAAATGGAAACCATAGCTGAAATGCTCTCATTTTGATTTGTTTGGGTGATTCTCCATGATATGGTTTCCCTTCAGACATCGCTGGTTTATTGGTGAAACATTTGATTTAGAGGAAGATTCTAATGTGTTTTTGTTTCTGAACACGTAAGTACCACTTTAGGCATAGCCTGATATATATGTGTGTATATGTACACACACACGTACACATGATACATATATATGCACACATACATACACTGGATCAGACTGGAATAATCATTAGGCTGCTAACTTGTGTTTTTCTAATGATATAAATTTATAACATTCAATAATCCTAATAACCATTGTGGCATAGGTACTGACCAATGAGGAAGGATGCCAGCTGACACATTAGAGCAGCATCCTTGGACTTCTTTTGTGCAGGACAGGAGATCCCAATAACTGAGGTTCATAGAGAAGCTACTCTTTACCAACATGGAAGTTTTTCAGCAGTTCAACAACAGTGCAGCCACACTGGTATGTGCCAGCTAAATGTCAGCACTGTGCACACGTACGGATGAGAGACCAAGGTCTGGCCTCTCACTTTACCTCTATCATCCAGGTGGTTTTTCTCAGCATCTTGCCAAATTGACACCCCAGGAAAGTGCATCCCTGCAGGGCTCTGGCAGGTGACACAGAAGCCCAAGCCAAAGACCGTTTCTACAAGGACGTACCTTTTCTTTCTGCGTTGACACCTTGAAAACCACGGTTCCTACCCATAGAACATAGCGCTTGGGGTCCAAGCATAGATACCACCACTTTAATTTTTAAAGCTAAAGATGTGTGAGGTTTGAAACAGAGAGAAAGACTCTAAAGTCACCCAAGGGAAACTAAAGGAGAAGATAAATTGAGAGAGAGAGAGAGAGAAAGGTATGGCAGTAATTATGTCTCAAGAGAAACAGAATCCTTTTCATTCACACTGTCAAAGTGAGCTTTATAAAGTGCAGATCCAATCATATCATACCATTCCTCAAAATTCTTTAATTTTGAGGCCAGCATCACTGAGACTTCGTAAATGGAGTCTCACCTTGTTTCTGCTGCCTGAACCCTGTATCCAAGCAATAGTGAACCACTGTGGGATTGGAACACATCATGTTGTTCCATACCCTAACTTCCACTTCACTGAGTGGGAAATCCATTACAACCCATGTCAAAGCAAGTAGGAAACCACCTACTTGCTTTCATCCAAGAATCTTAAGTAACCAAAGGCTTGGCACATATTAGGTCACAATTTTGTTGACGAGATAATTTTTTATAACCAGGCAGTTTCAAAGAATCAAAAATGCCAGCCAGACTATCACAGATCTTTGCTGGGGGAAAATGGAGATACAGCCCATATATTCTAAGAGCACAGAATCAAAAATGATCAGTGGTTAAAAATAAAAAGACTGAGCACATCAAGGAATGGTGAGGATGAGGAATAACTGGAACCCTCACACACCGCTGGTGGGGGGAATGTAAAGTGGTATAACCAGATGGAAAACAATTTGGCAGTTTCTTAAAAAGTTCAACATATACCTACCATATGATCCAGCCAGTCCAGTCCTATGCATTTACTTATCCAAAAAGGACGTTCATATGGACTTTGTACACAAATGTTCATAGGAGCCTTATTTGTAATAGCTAAAAGTGGAAACAATTTAGATGTTTGCAGTCAACCAACCAGTGAAGGGATAAACTAATTTTGGTACATCCATACAATGGAATACTACTCAGCAATAAAAAGCAGTGAGCTGATACACATGACAACAAGGATGAATCCCTGAAAGTAACCAGACCAAAAAGAGTACAAACTGTAATGATTCTATCTATTTGTAATTCTAGAAAACGTAAACTAGTGACAGAAAGCAGATCAGGGCTTCCTAGGAACAGGAGAAGAAGGGGTAATAATAAGACATTATAAAGGGGCACAAGGAAAGTTTTGGAAGTGATGGATATATTCACTATTTTGATTGTAGTGATGGTTTCAAAGGTGTATAGATACAACTCCTAAAATTCTACACTTAAAATATGTGCAGTTCACTGCATTTCACTGATACCTCAGCGAGGCTGAAAAAATTTAAAAATTGAGCAGGAGTATGCTTTATGGGAAAACAGTCATTGTGGTTTGGGGAAATTACAATGAGACACTAAGAAGGTAAAATGGGAAGACTCTGATTGTGGAAGTGTAAGTTGGAAATTGAGAATGGTGACACTTAAGGAGAGAGCAAAATATAAGAAAAGAGTCTAACAGTCAAGGCTGTCCAATGATGAAATGAACGGGCCTCAGAGGTGGTGAGTCTCCAGTCCCTGAAAGCGTTAGTCCGATGACCATTAAACAGTCCTGAGAAATGAATTCTTGCCCTAGTTGGGCAATTATCTTATATGACCTCTAAGATTCTTTGAAACTCCGCTATTTATTTGTTCACCAAGATGACACTGGCAGGACGTATTTGCTGGTTGCAAACTCCCTGTCACCGACGCTCATGAAAACAACCATTAGGAATTTTCCTCAAGAATAAAAGAAGTGAAAATAATTCAAAGGAATAGGACTTCAAAGAAGTAGAGTTGAAAGGAAAGCAGTTCTTCAGATACAGGACTTACCAGCAAGTACAAAGAGAACAGTGAGTGATGGGGCTTTGGGGAGGGGGCAGCTGGGTGGCAGAAGGCTGGGTGTGAGAATGCTGGGCAGTGGGGTGGGCGCTGGGATCTGGAAAACCTAGGGTGTGGGTACAAGAGACTGAAAACGGGAGGGTCAGCAGGGATTGGAAGGCTGGGATCTTGGGATGTCTCATCACAGATGCCGTTGAACTCACCTGATCTGGAGTATCTTCTAAAGAACGAAACACACCCCCATGTTCGAAAACTTCCATTAGCTTCCTGTCGCACTTAGAATATCATCAAAATCCTTTACTAGGGTCACGCAGACACTACTAAGTGAAAATAGCAAGACAATGCAAGAGAAATGTGTAACAAAAATGGAATGGCATTAAACACGAGGAGAATGAAAACTCCTTTTGTATGTGTATGTATTTTACACAAGGGTGTCACCTCGATGATTACGCTAAATCCAAACTTCTCCTTAAGCCTGTCCTAGGTGCCCCACAAGCTCCACTCTGGCATATGGTACAGCTCCACGGGGGAGACAGGGATGGATATTGCTGGAAGCAGAGGGCGTCCAAACAGGAGCAGTCGTGGTCCCCACCACCCACCTGGTGGAAGCAATTAAACGATTGACTGAGTGAGTGCTAACAAGATGCCAAAGGGATGAAAATTGACTTGGGTAAAAGAAAAATGAGGTCAATTTCCTCATTCTTGAAAACCAAGGTGAGTGTTACAGGCAGCCCCTTCTCCTCCTCAGCCCATGAAGGAGAGGATGTCATTCCTATCTCGTGAGAAGGAAGGTGCCAACTCTCTCCACCCTCCACGAGAAAAGAGGAAGGGGCTGACACAATTGGTCAGAGAGCAAGGCTTCCTGGACCATGGGTGGGGGCAGGAAGGGCTGGGGTGGGGTATCACAGAGGTAGGGCCCACCGTTTACCATTTTTTCTTTGAACACCTCCCAGACATCCCTCTCCCTCTACCTTCAGTATCACACAGCCCTGTGGGCCTCACCCCTGCAACTGGATAGGGATTCACGTCAGACCTAACCTACACGTTGACAGTCTTCAATTCTAAAGAGAAGGAGCAGGAAGCTAAGATGTGTTTCTACTCACAACTCTTCCGCCCACAACCTTCCCTTCAAGTTTGGTAATTTGCTAGACTGGCCCACAGGCCTCAGAATAAACAGCTTATTTACCAGTACTGGTTTATTACAAAGGATGCAAACGAACAGTCAGATGAAGAGGTGTGGAGGGCAAGGTCCACGAGGGTCCTGTCCCCATGGAGTTGGAGTCCACTGCCCTCCTGGCACAGTGATGCTTTCACCATCTCAGCAGCTGAGTCTATTCAGTTTAGGGGTTTGTGTGGAGGTTCCATTACTTAGCCATGACAGATTAAATCATTGGCCATTCGTGATCAACCCTCTAATGACATGGTTGGCTCCCTCGGTGACCAGCCCCCCACCCATCAGCTAGCTAGGGCCCCACCGAGATTCACCTTGTCAACATAAACTCACGTATGGTTGAGAGAGGTTTATTACGAATAACAAAAACGGTCCTCTCACCATAAGCACTCAGAAAATTACAATGGTTTCAGGACCTCTGTGTTGGGAACCAGGGAAGCTGATCAACTACGTATTTATTATTATACCACAGTATCACAGAGGCTTTCTTTACTCAGCCTCAGACCTAGCCGCATTCTTAGTCAAGGTTTAACCTGAGACCCTGCTTTCCAAGTGTTGGGGGTGGAGTGCCCCTTCAGTAACATGAAACCATGTGCTTTCTGCGGGAGACCATCAGTCAGAATCCTAGAAGGGAAAAGAAGGGTTTGGTAGGATTTGTCCACCGTGAACTCTTAAATAGTGAGAAAAACCAAAGGGGATGATACAAAGGAAGTAGCAAATTAGTCTATGTGCAAACATCAGCGTTAGGGACTCTTCGGTCTCCTAGCAACAACAAACACCACCATGAGGCACATACTGTTATCTCCCTTCCGTATATGAGTAAGCAAAGACAGTTAAAGTAACTAGGTAGTTAGTAGTGGGACCAGGCTAGCTCCAGAGTTTTTAATCACCGCAGCGTTCCACCTCTTTAAGTGCATGAAGAAATGTTCTAACTACTATTATGTAATCATTATACTCTTGAAAGAGAAAGACACTAAAGCAAGGAAGCCAAAAATAGGCAGAAAAGTGCAGAGAAGGCAGTGTGGAGCAATGGGCAGAGCTCAGGGCTTGGCCCCAGAAGACTGGGGTTCAAGTCTCAGTTCTACCATGAACTTCAGCCCCTTTCACACACACGAAAGCACTTGTGCTTGCAACGCTGTGTCTTATAAATCACAAGCATGATTTATATGGCGGTAGTTTCCATTGTCACAGCTGACCAACCTTGAGTTGACACAGTGGTTCTTCACCTGGGCTGATTTTGTCCCCCAGGGGATGCTGGGCAATGTTTAGAGACATTTTTGGTTGTCACAACTTGGGGAGAGGGTGCTACTGACATCTAGTGTGTAGAGGCCAGGGATGCTGCTAAGTATCCTACAATGCACAGCCCCCTGTAACAAGGAATTTTCCAGCCCAAAATGTCAATGGGACCAAGGCTGAGAAACACTGGTTTGGAATAAATTCATGTGTTTATAACAGTTCAGGTGCTGAGTTGATGCTCAATATTGGTTTAGTATATGAATGAATAATCAAGTCCCACAGTGTGCTTAATCTGAGAGCGCGATGTCAGAATAAGTAAACAGGTTGTAAATAAGCCAGGGAAACTGAGGGATATGGTACATCCTCGCTACTCAGAGTGTGGTCCACAGACAGGCAGCCTCACCATCACCCGGGCACCTGTTCAAAGGCAGCATCCCAGATTCTAGCCCAGACCTACTGGAGCAGAATTTGCCTTTTAAGAAGATCCCCAGGTGATTCATAGGCACATTTCAAGTTTGACAAACACCGTCCTTGGGTCGACATTTGATGGCAGGTCATTTCCTAATAGCAGTCCTAGGTTCCAACTGCCTAGTGCAGAAACTAAGGTCTCTTTAAGATCAGCCCTGTAAAAGTATCCCTCTTGGCTATAACCCAGCTCTGCCCACAAGTGGCATTTCCACCTGGATACTCTCCATCTGGGTAACAGAGATCATGTCCCCCAGGCATTAGCAGGGCCTTCTCTTTGTTCACAAAGTGGAGCACTGAATATAATGAAATATGGCACAACGTCAATACCCCCTACGCAGAAACTGCACAGAATGCTACAGCTCAAAGATTCCTTTAAGAGGAAAAGAAAATTCTATTGCAACTTTTATTTGGAGTTTGATTGCTTCATTGCCTTTTACCCTCCAGGTGAAGGGGCAGCTAAGAAAAATACATTCTGTGTGATGCCAAGAGCTTGGATCCTGGGTTCTTAATGCTGCTCAGACTGTGCCCTGCTGCTCCAGGAAGGGAAAAGAGGTGCTTTGCAGCAGCCCCAAAGCCAACCATTTCCCCCAATCAGATTATCATATTCTTCCTTCAAAGAGTAACAGGTCATTGGAACTCAGTATCTACTGAGCATTGACTAAGTATTATACCACAGCACTATTTTAAGTATTTTACATATATTAACTCATTTAGTACTTGCACACCCTGTAAGGTAGGAACAGATCAATTTCCCCACTTCATAGATAAGGAAACTGGTGCATAGAGAAGTAACTTCCCCAAGGTCAGATACCTAGAAAAAGAGAGTGATAAAGCCAAGATTTGAATCCAGGAGGTCTGGTTTCAGAGCCAGTGTTCTCCACCCCTCCCACTTCTACACTGTGGATTTCACAAGAATCAGTAAGATGAAATTTCTGCCCTGATGGAATATCCAGCCTGGTAAAGGGAGATAGACACAACACATTGTATTGGGCATTTAGAGCAAAGATGTACCGTTCTCTCCTGTTTAGTGCCATCTCATCCTTCCTTACTCTCTGTCCTTATTCTAATTTGACTCAATGGTTCGGAATCAAGAAACATAACATGTCAGGTACCTTCTAGGTGGTCAGTAAATAACAGTTGAAAAAAATGAGTAAATAAAATAATTAACAAATGAATGAACATGGTCCTGCAGTGCGGTTTTGGGAAAGTAAGGCACCATGAATGGGAAGAGGCTCTTTATGCTTTTTTCTTTCTTTCCAGCACTCTTCCCCCGAACTCCCTTCCTTATTCCTAGAATCTCCCCTTTCCCCAACTCCTCCCACATTGTTCCCATTGGAGCTGCGATGGCCTTGCATTGCAACACCCCCGGCTTATCTTATGGGCCAGGGGTGAGCTCCTGAAATGAGCTGGGCCAATGAATTCCCTTCTTTAGGAATCTTGGAAGCAGGAGAAAGACGACCAGAACAACCTCTCCAGGTAGTTGATGCTGCATAATGGAAAAAAATGAGATCTGTAGGCACCCACATTTTCAACACCAGGGAGGCAGCTCGTCTGCATCCTGAGACCTACAGAAAACTTCATGCTAATGTGCAGCCAAAAGCCAAAGATGAGAGATGAAGAGAAATTACTTCTGACATCGTTCAAGTCTGTTTCCAAACACTTAACCTCTCTGAGCTTTCATTTTCTCTTTCATAAAATGGGAGGGTGGGAAGGAATTACAGCCTAAAAAGGCTACGGTCCCACCACTGTTAAAGGAAGGGGCTCTAACCAGACAACCATGTCCAAGCAACTAGGACAGTCGTCCCTCCCTCCTTTACCCACACACACAGCCCCCAGCCCCAGAGAGCAAGATCCGTTGAAGGAATCCAATTTCTTTTGTGCTAGTTTCACCAAACAGCCTCTTGATTCCTGACCACAGGGGATAAACCCTAATTGACAACACAAACAAGTCAGTCCCTAAGTCTCAGGGGCATCCCGTGTTTCTCATGAACAAAATGGCACGCTGAATTCATAAAACTGGCCCCCTGCGTCTTTGGATGCCATGAGCCGTGTCTCAGGTTCTGCTCACCTGGATGACTGGGCGTTCAGATTCTGCTCACGTGGGGCTAAAAGACTGTACCCCGCTGGCTCTTCCCGCACATCTGGCCTGACGAGGTGGTTTTTCATGCCCACTGCAAGGCTACACTGCTCTTTGCTAAAGAAGCACAGTAACATCAACGAGTTCCGACCACAGTATGGCTCAATGCAAACAGCTCTTCAGAGCCCCCAGATCTGGGCTTTCCACATCTTGCTCTGAGGACACTCAGAGGCCACCTGAGGAGGAGGAGGAGGAAGGTCAAATGAGATTATCCTTCTGCAGGCTTCTACCACTGCAGCTCTATCTGATGTGCTTTAGCTACTTGGTTTTGGCACCTAACAGGGGATACTTTCTGACATTTCTATTTTATTTCTTTAAAATAAAAAAAGGCAACTATGCCCCACAAAATTAATGGCATGATTGATCCCTTAATGGGTCCCACCTGGAAGTTTGGAGAAACATTACTCTGGCATGCCCACGAAGTGCTTTCCAGCTGGGATTTGCATCAAAGGGGTTCACTAGGTCACAGGTCACAAACTGGTGCCCACTGACAGCCAAGGGTCTGTTTGATTGGAGCCCTGCATGGTTTGCTAGCATAGCGCTAGCAACACAAACAAGAACCTTCATCTCCAAAAGCTTTAAACCGAGACATGTATGTTCCGGGACTCCAGCCCTGCTTGCCGGGTGGGAGGGCAGCGAGGAACAAACAGAAGGTTCTGCAGCACGGGGTCTGCACTCCCACACAACTGCAACTGGCAGGAGCTGAGAAGACGTCTGAGTTCATTCCCTCCACCACTCTAGGCCTTTCCCGAAATACAACTTCTGAACCGCAAGCAATTCGAAGACCACGTGGGCTCACCCCAGGGTCTCCAAGTCCTTCCACCTGTCGAGCCTCCCTCTGAAAATCCCCTCTCACCACGGATTCTGCAAGAACGGCCAGCTCTCCGTTTGATAAGTGCCCTTTGCTAAGATGCAGGTCAGTGTAATTTTCTGAAAGGTTAGGAGGAGTGACTGCTCAGAGAGGGCTCGCTTATTATTTCAAATGCCACCCATCCCGTCCGCTAACATTTACTGAGTTATTTACAACTTGATTCCTGCTGTACCTGCCTGTGTCTGACCTGCTCCCATGTCCCCTCCCGTCACCGCCTCTCCAGCCCTGAAGTGGGAGCTGGTGGCCACGGGCCGTGCCTCCCAAAGCCTGGGTGGTCTCTAACCTAAGACAGGGAAGCCACCGTAATGGGTAATGTTTGCACCAAGTCATGCCCAAGATGTCAATAAAATTCACCAATTTTGAGGCATGCAGGGTTGTTGATTGTTTCCGTGTGGCTGCAGATGTTTGGTCTATTTTCAATTTGTTCAGCCAGATTAAAAACCCAGTACTAATGTTTAAACTAGAAAGCCTCAAAAAGATTTCATTTCTCCTCTAAATCATGTGGGGTGCGTTTGTTTATGTCAGTAATTTCAGTTAAAGAAACTTTTGGAGGACAAATATGCATCCCATAAGCCTGCTGAAGCTATAATAAAAATGGCAATAATAGTGAAACACTAAGATCTATCATCTGTTCATTGTCTACTATGCACAAAACATGATGCATGGCATTCAGCCTTTTGCTGTATAGAACTATAGTTTATATAGTTACATGTAGTTTATATTAGTTATGTATATAGTTTTATATATATATATGTTGTTTAACTCACATCTTTGCAAGTTCGATGTCATAGAATTATCTCCCCTTTACAAATAAACTGAGGCTGAGAGTTTCAATGACTTTCTCATCAAACTAGATTTCAGGACTGTCTGCACTTTCTACCCTACCCACAGCCTCTTAATCATAACGATGCCCGGAAACACCACCTTGCAGCCTGCATCTATGTCTGTATATACATCACAGCACCAGGATTACTCAATAGGACAATTGTAAAAATTGTTATAAACTTTCTTCTGTTCTGGAATAAGAAAGGTTCAGTGAACTCAGCCTGCTTATGGCCTAAAGTAGTTGAATAGTTTGACAATGGGGTCAGACTAACTAGGATTTGAATCCTGCCTCCCTCACTTATTAACTATAGGATGCTGGGCAAGTCACTTAACCTCTTTGAGCCTCAGTTTCCTCATTTAAAAGAAAGAAGGAAAACTAACAATACCTGCCTCATAGGATTATGGTAGGGAAAAAATTGAGGTACTATTCATAAAGCTCCCGTGGCTGGAGCTATTACAAATAAATGTTAGATACTGTCGTAATTAACTGTCTGAAGGCTGCAGTTTCAGGAGTCATCTTCCCTCTCTCCTCCTTTCCTCTTTTTCTCCCTCTTCCTTTTCCCTTTCCCTATATACCCCTTCCTCACTTTTTTTTTATTTCAGCATATTATGAGGATACAAACGTTTTGGTTACATTTTATGTCTTTGCCTCACCTGAGTGAGGTTTAGAGGCTTGCCCTTCCCCTCTACAATGCACACCGTGTCCATTAGTTGTTCCTCACTTTTTTTATCCACGATAATTCAGTTGCATTTTGACCTGTGAGCTCTCAGCCCTGTCCAGTGTTATCTGCCATGTCAAAATGCAACTGAACCCTAGAACTTATTCCTCCTATCTAGCTGTAATTTTGTAGTGCTCTATATAACTGTAGGATGATAATAGTTCACAATAATGTATTTTTTCAATAGCTCGAAGAGAGGATATTGAATGTTCCCAACATAAAGAAATGATAAATGTTTGGGATGATCCACGTGTTAATTACCCTGATATGATCACCAAACATTATATGTATCACTGTGTGCCCCATAAATATGTACAATTATGAGTCAGTAAAGAAAGGGTCTTGTTTACATCCACGAAGCCCCTTTTTTCAAATAAATCAACACTCAGGTTCCAAGTGGATCTGCCTTTTGGGACCCACCATTCATCCTACTTCAAGATCCCAATGAGCCCCATAAGAGATGTCTTCTTCCCATCATCCGGTTTGTCACACACCTTCACCAAAACAATGCCAAGTCCTACAGAAAACCTCCTATTCCATTACACAAGCCCAGTCTTTCCACTCCCTTCCTGAAACTCTACATTTTGCACAAATCCAACCCTGGTAGAGGAAGTTATGGGAGTGATGTGGGGAAATGAAACAGACCTCCGCGTAGATAAAGGTCTCCTGGTCTCCTCCCCAAGGAATTTCCCATGGAAGAGAGATCACTGCACAGGAGATGCTGGCCAGCCCATTGTCCACTCTCTCCCGCGAGACACTGGCTGAGGAATGGGCAGACGGCTAGCACTTCCCAAAACATACTGACATCCTGGTAACAAAATTTCTATTTTCAAGCCAATCTAGGAAGTGCTGAGTTAAATAAACAAAGACAAGTTTCTATATTGCAGGACTTGTCAGAGCTCTCAATACAGTTAACTATGACTACAGGTAGAAGTAATTTGTACTATTTCCCAAACTTAGAGGACCAGAGAACCCCCTTATTTGTGAGGCATCTGATGGCCTTGGTGTTCTTCCAAATACACAATGGGAGATTCTGGTATAGATCGTTCTATGCAATCAAGTAGCTATCAAGCCATCAGGGAAATGCAAATTAAAACTACAAAGACAGACCTCTTCACACCCACTACCATGACTATGATCAAAACAACAGATAGTAACAGGAGGCGATTGAGGATGTAGAGCAATGGCAACCCCCATACTCAGCTGGTGGAAATGTAAAAATGGTCAGCCGCTTTGGAAGAGCGTTTGGGTCATGTCTTAGCCCACTTAGTGTTGCTATAAGTCAATACCTGAGGCTGGGTAATTCATAAAGAAAAGAGGTTTATTTGGCTCACAGCTCTGCAGGCTGTGCAGGAAGCTTGGTGCCAACATCTGCTTCTGGGGAGGGCCTCAGGCTGTTCCCACTCACGGGGCAAGGTGAAGAGACCACATGGCAGGAGAGGAAGCAAGAGAGAGGGCAGGTGCCAGGTTCTTTCTAACAACCAGCCCTTGTGGGACCCAAGAACTCACTACTGTGAGGACAGCATCGAGCCATTCAACAGGGACCTTCCCCTATGACACAAACACCCCCCCCACTTTGGGACCCACATCCAACACTGGGGATCAAATTTCAACATGAGCTTTGGGGACAATATCCAAGCTATAGCAGGCAGTTTCTCCAAAAGGTCAAATTTACCATATGGTCCAGCAATTTCAACTCCTAGAAAGACAACATACATCCGCATGTGTATGTTCGTAGCAGATTTATTCATGATAGCCCAAACTGGAAATAACCCAAATGTCCATGATGAATAAATAAAATGTGGTATATCCATATAATGTTATCCAGCAATGAAATCCTGACACATGCTACTACATCATGCCTGAACCTCAAACACACCATGCTAAGTCAAAGAAGCCAGACACAAAAGACCACAGATTATATGGTCCCATTTCTATAAACTTCCTTGAAAAAGCAAAGAGAGAGACAGACAGCAAGTAGATGGCTGCTGCCAGGGGTTAGGGATGGGATTAGGGATTAACTGTAAATGGGCATGAAGGATCTTACTCAAGTGATGAACATGCTCTGAGACAAGGCTGCGGTGATGGTGGCGTAACTCAGTAAATTTCCTTAAACATCATTAAATTGTACACTTAAAATGGGTGAATTTTGTGATATGTAAGCAATACTTCCATAAAATTGTTTTTAAAAAGGGCTATCACAGATTGATGAAACAAAATTTTATTAAGCTACAAAAAATGCCTATGAAGCTGTATGCTCAGCCCTATGCTTATTCAAACGAAGGTGCTTGGGGAGTAAAGTTTCAAGAGCAACGTTTTTTAACGCACTTGGGAAAGTCAAGCAAGCCACGTAAGTACCTACCTCAAACACCTGTGTTTTGAAGGCTGCACTGAAGTCTTTTATCGAAGGATGTGCCCCATGTGGAGGTCCTTGCAAACTGAAAATACTTGTGATGAATCCCTAATTGCATACCATAACCTGGACACAACAAGATCCAGCCCATAGAATTTATGAAAATGGTTGGATTGATTAGAATTCTAGGACCACTGTGATACAAGTTCTAAGGGAGAGAGATTGGGCTCTTTGATCTGCCTGGTTCCACTCTGACTTCATTCTAATTAGCGAAGCTTTTGAGGCGGACTGATAAGCATTCTGGGCACTGCGCGTGTCTGGCCACTGACTAATTAATTAATTTTTGACTTTGAGCAGTGACACTTAATTTGAAAACTTTCTGCCATCCATGGATGAATGTGGAAAAGTAGGGCAAAAGATTTAAAAATATGCTAAAGGTGTCATTTCAAATCCAGTTGATTCCCAAGAGGGCAAAATGGGTCAGTGAGTTAAATAAAGACATGGACGGTGCAGGAGGAGGGCTGGGGGGAGCGTGCCGGGCCAGTCCGCATCCCCTCGCTGTGTGCTGGGCCTAGCCATTTACACCCTCTGTTCTCCTGGTCATTTTATTTGAAAATCAGGCATCTCCTCGGCATTCTCGTTTATTGAGAAGAGACTGTGTGCATTGCCCACGGAGAGAAAAGGGACAAAAAGTCAAAATGATTCATGGAGAGATCGGGAGGGTGGATCAAGCTCATGAACTTGCATAGAGTTGTTTTTGTTTGGGTTTTTTTTTTTTTTGGTGCACACTCGCATCAGAGATCTTCAAATTGTACTTGCAAGGCCAAAAGAAGCCCACCGTGTTTTCATAAACATAGTCTTGCTGGAACAGCCACGCCCATTTGTCTATGCACCGTCTAGGGTTGTTTCCATGCAACCATGGCAGAGCTGAGTGAGTGCAACAGAGACTGTATATGGCCCATGAACCAGAAAAGATTGACTCTGACCCTTTACAGAAACAGTTTGCCAACCCCTGGTCTAGATGGAGTCAGCATTATGCCTTTTTGGTGTGACTAAAGGGACACTGGGAAATCCTTTTTTATCTTAAAAGAGCTCCTTTTTCTGACAAGGAGGGAGCTAACATATTCTTAGCACCTCTATGTGCCAGGCACTAGGTCCCTTTCTCAAAGATCTTGGAGGTGGCGCTTAACATGGCTGTGTTTCAGAGGAAGAAATTGAGAAAGCTAATAACTTGCCTGCAAGCCACACAACTGGTGTTTGAAACCAGACTAACGTACCTTCAACAGCATAACATGACACCTCCCTATCATGTCAACGTCAGGAAGAACATTTTGGCAAGAGGCTTCCTTAGACATCCCTTTGGAAAGGGTCAAAGGACTTTGGGAACAGACTTTGAGAGTGACATGTTTGCCCATATTTAGTAAACCATCGCTGTGCCAACTCTGCACCCTAAGCTTGGAGAGAAGCCCTTCCATTAATCCCTTCTCCAAGCAGGTCAGAAAGTTTAACAGACCACAAAATTTAACAAACCGTTACCAAAGAGTCAGGGGGGTTAAAATTTTCATACAGAGGAAATTATTGCTGCCACTAGAGTTACTGCCTCTCCAATGGAAACCCTAAAAATTTAGGGTCTTTACTCTCCCCAGTCCCAGATGCAAAAAAAAAAAAAAAGTATTGCCTCTCTCAGCCCTAGGCTGCCGTAGTTCCCATCTCAGGATGGGTGACCAAAGGGACAGACCCCCTCTTCCGAAGAAAAACTCCCGTTCCAACCACACAATGGGCTCCACTGTGCAAGGTCCGAAGAAGGCATTCGAAATACTTACAGCATCGTTCTACAAGTTTGGGTTACCCACTACCCTGGAAGGGCTATGCCAAGGCTAGTGTCACTCATGTTCAAAGTCTTTTCTCCCACCCAAGGGGAAGAGATCAAGTCTGACCGTGTTTCCCTCTCAGCAAGTTTCTGCTCCTCTGATCACCTATAGACAAACTTTTAGGAAAAGGAATACAGATGTCTCACAAGCAAATAAGTTACAAGTATCATTCAATCTAAATTCATTTTTAAAGAGCCACTTTCCTCTAACTCCACAAAGGCACAGCCCTGCTACATATAATCTCAAATTTCATCACTCAGTACAACTCTGAGCATCTCAGGCCATAGCATCTGCATTTAAGTGAATATTGACTGAGGTTAAGAAGAGCTCATATGGCACCTTTGTGCAAATGAGAAAACAGCGCCTCCTCCTGGCAGGTGCACCACTCCCTCCACTTGACAAGTGTTCATACCTTTGTAAAAATCAAAGTGCCCCCCTCCTCTGGGTGGACATGCCCCACACTGGGACAGCAAACAAACCGAGGGCTGAGCTTTAATGCCACCACTGTGCAGTGAGCAACCTGCCCAGCCATCCACAACTGCACTTGTGTTTTCTCAGGGAACACTGGTCATTTTCTTTATATTTAACTAAAAAGGGCCCATTCTGATGACTTTTTTTTTAAACAAACAAAGGTTGTGTGCAAAAAGTTAAATTGTTATCCACCCCTTTAAAAAATGCTGGAATTTTCAACAAAATAATTTGAAATACCTGAGTTGAATTCACAACTTAGCCAATTGCCAGCTGTGTAAGTTTAGACTAGTTCCTTGTTCATCTGTAAAACCGAGGCATCAGTACCAGCACTACCAAGATCTCAGAGATGCTTAAAATCTCTAATTAGAAAATATAAAGCGACTAGGTTAACATAAAGTGATCCGTGGATATTAAACAGCAACCACATTAAAACACAGAAATAGCAAAAGACAAATGGTATCATCCATGCTTCCATGGAAAGCCGTTTTTCCTATTCCTGCTGTTTTTGGCCACAGTATCCTTCCAGCAAAAAATCCTGAGAAGGGCCATCAGTTGTCCCCAATTTTCCAAAAAGGTCATCCAAGCAATAAAGTGTTTCCAATGGGGAAGATAATTAGCTCCCAAAGCCTTTCCATCCCACCTGGTCAATTAGACTAAGCACTACACACTCCCATCCCTAAAGTGCATAAAATCGAATCTTATGTATGCTTTCCTGTTACAGAACAGCAACGTGCTGCTTTCAGAATCCGTCGCATAAGCTGGGGAGTAATCACATTTTTTTTTTTAATTCAGCACCCTGCCTAGTGATAAGGCACCAGCTAGATGTGTTTGACTGGGATATTTAATTTCTTGATGGGGGGGGGGGAGTGATCCCACAATAAGACTTTTGTGTGGCTCATCGGTGTTGCTTTAAAGACTTGTGTGGAATGCCTGAACCGCAACTGGGCTGCCTTGACGGTGCCTGTCCACCGCTGGATTCTGCAAGCCAGAATCAATGACCGTGCTTGCAAGTGAGTACCAAACGCAAGGCCCATTTTTCTTTGTCAGAAGCTCCCCGTGATAGGAGGAGATGTCAGACATCCAGAGTGGGATTTTTCTTAGCAACTCACCCAAGCATAGATGTGCACCCCTCTCCTGGAAGACAAGTTATTAAAAAGATGTATTTTTGAAAGCAGCCTTCTCTGCATGTAGCGTCAATGTCAACAAATAAAGGGGGAGGGAGGGAGATGGGGAGGGAGGGAGACGGGGAGGGAGGGCTGTCCAGAGAAGAAGGAAAATGCACCCCCCGGCACAGTTTAAGGAATGATCAATGCATGTGTCAAAGGCTGCGATAAGACACAGCTGAGCTTATCAAAAATGGAAGCTCCAATGACAGAGTTCACATGTGGCAGGAAGATAAGAGAAGCGGGCTTCTTCTCTCCCTCTTTTCTCTCCCCGAAGACTCCGTTTTAATTTCCCACTCTGCATGTTATGTTTTCAGGCCCTGTGGAGACCACCTAGCCTTGCTCAATTCCTTTTCTCATCTCACTGTAAATGTTTCCAGAAGACTGATTAGCAGACGTCCACCTCAGTGTTATTTGGGGAAATACTGCGCAAGTCTGTGTCAGAGGTCAAAAATGCAGCTGAAGGTTCCAGAAAACACTCTGAGCACCTGAGAAGGGAGTGGTAGGAACACGGAGCTGGATGTTAAAAAGGTACTTATGTCTTGGCTCTGTCACAAACATGCTTTGTGACCCTGCATGAGTCGTGTCACCACCCAGCAGTGGATTCTTCTCTTCTGTACAGTTGGGAGAGAAGGACTGTGCAGTACTATCAAGAATCACCTAGAACAATGCCACCTACACCCCCACCCTCTGGTACCAAGGCTCACCCATCACTAAGGGCTGAAGACCTGCACCCACATTCTTTCCCCTCTGCCCTGTTGCTAATGGTACCTTTTAGCTCAGGCTGTTGCAACAAAATACCATAGACTGGGTGGCTTAAACAACAGGCTGTATTTCCCATAGTTCTGGAGGCTGGGAAGTCCAAGATCAAGGTACCAGCTAATTTTGTTCTTGATGAGGATTCTCTTTCTGGCTTGCAGATGGCCACCTTCTCGCTGTATCCTCTCAGGGTGGAGAGAGTCAGATCTCACGTCTCTTCCTCTTCTTATGGGGTCACTAATCCCATCATGGAGGCCCTACCCTCATGACCTCATCTAAACCTAATTATGTCCCAAAGGTCTTACCTCCAAATACTATCACATTGGGGGATAGGGCTTCAACACATGAATTTGTCAGGGGGGGACATAATTCAAACCATAACGGGTACCAAAGATTCCTGTAAGACAACCGGAATCTACATGTGAAAGCAGCAGGCCATTAGTGTATCTCTACCTCTTCTCCCTTCAGTTCAGAAATTGCTGCTCCCTCCCTGCAAGAGCGAGGCTGTAGTGGCCCCTTTAGTCATACATAAGCCATGAAGATGTCCCTGATCCCTTAACCTAACTTGAGCCTGTTGCATTTTTCCTTGATCCACAATCCAAGCCTGAGATGAAACTTACTCAGGTCAAGAAAAGGATCTCTCTCAGTTTCCCTTCTCAAGGCTCCTTGGCATTCTGCCCTGATTCACTGGAAGCAGTCACCTGGCACTGAGAAGGATCCTGACTGAGGCCATGCTTGGGCCGAGATGGGAAGAGAGCTGTGATTGATTAGTGATGTCTGCCAGGGACACCACATGGGAAAGCAGGACCAAAACCCAAAGCCTAAGCAGTGGTTCTCAAACACTGGTATGTGTCAGAATGACCTAGAGGCCTTATATAATTATTGTAGCTACTCCTATGGTTATTCTGTGATTGTTCTTAGAGTCTCTCCAGAAAAGTTGTACCAATTTTTGTGACCTATAGCAGATTATAAAGGCACCTCCTGATGCTTTAGACATGGATATGATGCAGTTAAGAGAGCTGTCTTCTTGTCCTGGGTCATTGTTTTCATAATTTTTATTTTTTAGCAAAAATTGTACATACTAAAGGTATACAACATGATGTTTTGATGTATATACACATAGTGAATGATTACTATACTCAAGCAAATTAACACGCCCATCTCCTCAGTTACCTCTGCTGTGTGTGGTGAGCTCATACTCTCAGCAAAGACACCTGAGATGTACTCTTGGGAAGTTTGCAGTGCACAATACAGTATTATTAACTACAGTCATCACACTATACATTAGCTTTCTAGATTTATTCATCCTCCATAACCTCCCCAGCCCCATGGTGACTATTGTTCTACTCTCTGCTTCCATATATTTGAATTTTTTAGATTCCACATATAAGTGAGATTATGCGGTATTTTTCTGTGTCTGGCTTGTTACACTTATCATGACCTCCTGGGGATTATTGAAAGTGCAGGCTCCCAGGTCCCCACATGAGAAATTCAATTAGTAAAGCTACAGTTGGCCGAGCATCTCACTATGAAAATGCCCCAAGGTGGTTCTGGTGCTCAAACCAAAGTCTGAGTGGTGAAGATTTGGGAAGAAACTGACTCCCTTCCAATCTTAGTGACCCAGGATTCTTAGTGGCCCAGGAACCTCCGAAAATAGGTCAAGATGTGTGCCTTGCCCATACATCTCTGGCCTTGCAACACCAATGACATACCTGACTCCTCACTGCCAGAATTTGTATCTCTCTGCAGAAGGGCTTTCTCAGCCACTGGACCCTGCTCTATTCACACACAAGGCACAACAGACGTGCCAGTGAACTGCTGTGCCCCAGAAGCAGCACCCAACCAATGAAGTCCCACAAACACACACGAGATGCCTCCAGAGTTCTCCAGGAGAGCTAAACTCCAGGTGGCCCCAGTGGTACCCTGCTTAGCAACACCCTTTCCTGGCCACCTTCCCATTCCTGTCTTACAGTCCAACCCTCCTCCCCCCGAAAGTGTGTCCAAGGATTACCACCCAAATATACTATCTGTCTTGCAATTCATGTTCTGGAATCCGCTTTGGGGGAAACCCACATAAAGGCCATGAGTTCAGAGTTAATTTCAGGCGTAAACTTTATGAAAGTACATAGCTGTGTCAATGTTATGAGCATAACAGAGATAATGTTTTCCTGAAGTTCCCTTTCCTCGAAACATGCAGCTCTAATTCTTTCTCCCATCTTGCCCCACATGCCGTTCATAACATGAATGATTCTGTGTATTTGGGAGCAGTTTTAACTTTTGAAAGCACTTGTGCCTTTACATGTCCTTTGGAAATTTACACTAAATCTGTAACGTGGGAGAAGCAATAGCATTATCCTCCTGGTCAACGAGATCGGCCCTTGGAACACAAGCCCAGAGAAGTGAGTCCAGCTGCACAAGGTCACACCCTATTGGTCTCCAAGCTCCCAGCAGCATCACTGCTCTTTGGGGTGGCATTGTCTCCTGGGGATCATTCCTAGGAGCAGTGATGGATTGGAGTCATTAACAAAGTACATCACCCCCAACCAGACTAGGGGCCTACTATGAGAACACTTTGTGATGACGGTCATTTTCCATTTCTACTCTTGAGAAAGAGATTACTCTAGGAGAGGAGAAAATGGCTGTTACGAAACCATCTACGATGGGAAAGACAAACTAGAAGCTTGCTAAGCAAGAGTCAGTCAATATTTCATTCTTCATCTCCTATTCATGGAGTCCCAACACTTTCGGAGGTGAGATGGAAGTGAATGAGCTCCTTTGATACGGTAATTTAAAGGTCAGGACAGTGTGTTCACAGGTGTAAATGTCACTGATACAGACGGACTAACACAGCTGAACAGAAATCAGCCTTGTTTTAATTAAAAAAAAAACAAAAGTAAATCTGGGTCAGTGGTCCTCAAATGTTAGCATAAATCAGCATTACCTGGAAGGCTTCTTAAAACCCAGATTGTGGCCCTGCTCCAGAGTCCCTGATTCAGTGGGTCTGAGTGGGGCCTGAAAATCTGCGTATTTTACAAATTCCCAGGTGAGGCCAAAGATGCATGCCTGGGCACTACATTCTGACCACCACTGCTTCAAGATAGCACTTTCCAAATTTAACGTGCATACAAATGACCTGCTTTTAACAAGCTCCTCAGATGGTCCTAAGATTTGAGCTCACACCCCTATGTGAGTGTTCCCCAGCCTTGACTGAATATAAGAATTGCCTGATGCATATGTTAAAATATAGATTCCTATGTCTCAGGCTGGTCTTACTAAATGAGAATATTTTGAAAAGAAGCCCAGGAATCTAGATGGTATTAATCTTCCAGAAGAACCTCATTTTTTTTTTTTTTTTTTTTTTTGAGACAGAGTCTCACTCTGTTGCCCCAGCTAGAGTGCAGTGGCACCATCATAGCTCACTGAAACCTCAGGCTCCTGGGCTCAAGCAATCCTCCTGCTTCAGCCTCCCGAGTAGCTGGGACTACAGGTGCGTGCCACCACGCCCGGCTAATTTCTCTCTGTTTTGTAGAGATGCAGGTCTCAAACTCCTGACCTCAAATGATCCTCCCAACCTTAGCCTCCCAGAGTGCTAGCATTACAGGTGTGAGCCACCGCCCCCAGCTCCAGATGAATCTCATGAAGAAAAGCTGGCAAACAATATGAACATTAGTGCCCATCTGCTTTTCACACTCTGGGTACACAATCTTCCCTTTACACTTCCACAGCATCCACTCAATTCAGATGTGAATATTTAACACCACAGAGGAGATATTTAACTTGGGAACTCTGATGACAAAAAGTTTCATTGAGGACAACCGGTCCTGTTCTATGGAATGAGTGAACACGCTTGCCAGACAGACTGTGGACAGCACAGCATAAAGAATGCGCAGTGGGTTACCACCTCCGTTCCCAGCTCTGTCTCCCCCACCCCACCCTGAGATCCCCCAGTAACTTAAACTAAGCCCTGCCTCCTTTAAGTTTGCACCAAAGATGGGATTCTTTGGGTGTCTTGTAAATAAGATGCAGAAACCTTCCAAAAAGGGAGAAGGTCAGTAACCCTACCTGGCTTTGGGGTAACACAGTTTTCATTCTGGAGGTCGGCTGGGGCTTGCAGCTGAGCAAGACTGAGTTGGACATCCCAGAGGACCATCAAGACAATACCTCTCACCCCACCACCACGGCAAATAGAGAGGGAGGGAGGGAGGAAAGAAAGGAGGCGGGGGAGGGAGACAGAAAGAGGAAATTGTGCTCTCATTACAAGGTGGCATTTGGAATAACGTAGAAATTCAAAATGAATGTTGAACAACTTGCAAATTGCATTTTCCTGGGACTTTTCTCTTGGCTTTTTTGTTTGCCTGCTTTAATTGAAAGCCGTGCGCTGCGATGGGCTCACGTGGCATGCCATGTTCAGCTACTCCGAACGACTTGGGCTGCATGAGGCTGTGAGTCTCGTCGCTTGCAGAGCACATTTTATGTCTCAGGAACTACAGCGCAATCGCTTTCTAACTATCACACAGCACAGAAATGGCTTCGGCACTCAGGTGCAATGGCACTTCCTGAGTGATGTGGAGGGTCGTGGCTGGGTCAAAGATGCACAAGGACCATGAAAGGCAGATGGTTCCCTGTGTCACCACCTGGGAAAGGGCAGAAAACTGAACCGAGAAAACCAGCTTCAGGGGAGCAGAACACGGCACCCAGGGGTCCTCAGACCTTATGGTCAGGAAAAGCAGAAGAAAAGCCTACAAATGTGGCTAGAGAACTGCAGAAATTGACGCAAGAGGCAGGCATAAAGCCACTCACTTTCTTTCCAGAGAGATTCCAACCAGCTACCACCTTTTATGTTGAGACTGGAAGCTTGCACCAAATCATCCCCCAAATGGGGCAAGTTATTCTAGATTATTGAACCCAAATATTAATTTTTTTTTTTACTTTACCACTGGTAAAACAATTTTTTTCAAAATCAAAAAAAAAAAAAACCCACACCCAACATTGCTCATAATAAGAACTAATATGCACATTGCTCTATGAGGGACATTAGCCAATAATCTGGTTCACTCCTCCCAACCACCATACAAAATAGGCATTATTATTTCTATTTTACAAAGCAAAAAACTGAGGCTGAAACAGTTCATCGAAAGCCGCACAAGTCAAAAGTGACAACACAGACTGCATGTTGCTGCATGAAGTGCAGAGCTGGGCTTGTAACTACTCACTGCTCCAACCCACCCTCAGTAACAAGACGAAATCGGAAATGGGGACCCCACTCCATACATTGCCGTATGTAAAATGTAAAATGGTACAGCCGCTCTGGAAAACAGCTTAGCCGTTTCTTAAAATGTTAAGCATAAATTTGCCATATGTAGAAAGGACCCAGAAATATCACAGAAACGAAAACATATGCCACAAAAAACTTCCAGTTGAATTTTCGTAACGGCATTATTCACAATAACGAAAACTGGAAACAACCCAAATGTTCATCAACTGGTGAACAGATAAACAAAATAGATTAAAAAAATAAACAATAGCCATCCAGCGGAACACATTTCAGCAATAAAAAGGAATGGAACACTACAATGTGCTACAACATGGATGAACCTCAAAAACATACTAAGCAAAAGGTGCCCAATGCCAAAGACCACATATTGTATAATTTCATAGAAAATACCAGAACAACTAAATCTATGAGATAGAAAATAGATCAGCGGTTTGGGGGGCTGGGGATGGGAAAAAGCACAGAGATCTTTTTAGGGTGATAAAAATGTTCTACAGTTAGGTTGTGGAGATGGCGGCACAACTAAGTAAATTTACTAAAATTCACTGAATTGTGCACTTAACATGGGTGAATTTTATGACATAAATTATACCTCAGGAAAGCTTTTCTGCAAATAAAAATGTAAAATCTGAAGTTTAAAATCTGAAAAACAATGAGGAAAAAGTGACCATTTATCAAGTTGGCAAGTGACAACATGACGTGTGTGTGCTAAGCACCTGATGATGGTGATGTCACTTAATCCTTGCAACACAGCCTCCCTCCCCTGCCTCAAGTGCTACGAAATCACTTCAGGCACAGGAATCCTCGTGCCACCAGCCTCCAACACAGGGCCTGACATGCAGGAGTAATACTTCCTGAAGAGATCAATACTGTGTCATGATCAGAAGATCAGGCTCTGGGAAATAGACATGGATTCAAATCGTGAGTTACTAGTATTATCCTAGAAACATTGGCTAGCATTACTTTCAGGACTTGAATATACTACGATTAGTAGTAACATCTGTGGCACGCACTGCCGTTCAGTTACCCAGCAGCCAGTTGAGTTCCCCTTTCTCTCTTGCTACTTTCCACTATAGCAGCTGGGAAAAGTTAAATACTTTCTCAGAGCCTCTTGCAGCCAGGTGTGGCCCTAGCTAATGAGATTTTAAGCAAATATATGGGATGACAGAGTGCTTGTGAGAAATATTTTTGCTCTCCTGATAAAAGAAACAGTGCCACTGGTGCTACCCCTGGGGTTCCTTCTTCCTGACTTAAATACAGTTATGATGTAAGGAACACAGCAGCCATTTTATCACCATGAGGAAAATTCACAGAATAACGAAAGGTTTTGGCCTGTCATTACTGAACCATCGAACCAACTCCAACAGCCACATGCCCACAGTTTCTGGAGTGTGAAAAAAAAATCCTGTTTAAATCTTCTTTGGATTTTTCTGTAACTTGTAGCTGAATGTATTTATAATATTATTAGAAGCAGAAATAGAGGAGCTGTAGTTTTTGTTTGTGTGTTTTTCCTTATTAGAATGCTTGCAGTTCTCCTGCTTTGGTTTTCTCTCTTTTCAGTTGACTCTCTGAAACCATACCTAAGCTCTATTGTTATCTGACTCGAAGACTGAGGGGTTTTTCTCTGGACAGCCCTACTTCAGTTTCCATTCTAAATATTGACTTGGAACTCCTTTTCCCTCATGGATTCACTGGCAATGCCCCAAAGCAGCAGCTCCAGTGGGAAATAAATGGGTCTAATTTCACAAAAGACAAGCCCATATTCTGCTCTCACCAGCAATCTCACGATACAATGGTAATTACCAATAATGATAATAGGTAATTAATACACATTAGCCATGATCAATGTCTCTCATCACATTCATCCATCCATGGTCTTTGTGGAAGAGGGAAATATCACTGTATATTCCAGAAACAAGCAATGGCAATTCCCTGTTTTTTCAGAAGTAGTAGTCAGAACCCCAGGCGATCACTGACAGCACGAGAGTACCTTGCCTTTCTCTGCAGCAGGCAGGTTGGATTAAATGAACAGAGGAGACAGCTTCTCTGTAGGCACCTGAGAAAATCGTGATGGAGGAGCTCCTGGAATCTGACGGTAATATCCAATTAGTGACCAGGTGGAGCGACATCAGGTGCAGTAGGATCCAGGGTGCACTAGGATGTATTCCTACAGGGCAGCTGGGACTAAGGAATGGGACACAGGAAAAAGGATTGGGAGAAGCCACAGCTTCTCACTGGCCCTCCAAGGACCCCTGCCTCCTGGTCACCCTGACCTTGTGAAATCTGCCTCCCTTATGTGTCAGCTGGACCAAGTGACTTGCTTCTAACAAACAGAATATGGCAAAAGTGATGAGATGTCAATTTTGTTATTAGGTCCTCGTCCATGCAGGCTGCCACAGCAGAATATCATAGACGGGTGGCTTATAAACAATAGAAATACTTCCCAGGTCTGGAGGCTGGGAAATCCAGAAACAAGGCAGGGCTGACCGATTCAATGTCTAACGAGGGCCCACTTCCTGGTTCATAGACAACTGTCCTCGGGCTGCATCCTCACAGAGCAGAAGGGGGTGGGAGCTTTCTAAGGGCCCTCTTAGAAGGGCACTGATCTCATTCATGAGATTTCATTCATGACAGAGCCCTCATGACCCAATCACCTCCCAAAGGCTGCACCTCCTAATACTATCATCTTGGGCACCAGGATTTCAACATATGAACTTTGGGGAAACAAACATTCAGTCTATAGCATTAGGTTACAAAAGACTGCAATTTCTACCCAGCTATTATTCTTCATGGCTCTTCTCGCATGCTTGCTCTATGGACTGAGGCTCCAGCTGATGCCTTGATTGAAGCCCATGAGAGACCCTCAACCCTCAAGCATGGATCTAGCTAAGCTATTCGAAGATTTCCCACCCACAGACACTGTGTTTTTTAAAACTGCTAAGCGTTGGGGTCATTTCTTATGCAGTCATCAACTCCTACTACTCCTAATACAGTCATCATGATATTTTAAAAGTGAAAAAAAAATACACATACATGTTTGAGTACTCAAAGTCTTTCTCAACATTCTAAAAAGGTTTTCATTTTGTTCTGTTTAGGGATTGTTTTTGTTTGATTCTGTTTGGGGGGTTTTGCTTTTTGTTTCTTTTTGCTCAAGCAGCTGCTGATTGAATCTGGGCATTTCTTCTGTTAATCAGAACAGTATTGAGAATTATTATTATGCTAACATTTCAGCAGAGTTTATAATATGCCAAGCACTGCACTGAGTTTGTAAGTATTATCTCATTTAAGCCCCATGACCACCCAGTAAAAGAAATACCATTATTGCCCTTTCACACTTGAGCAAGCAGAGGTTTAGAGACATCATTCTTGCCTGGGTCAGTTAACTATCAGTAGTTAGTTGAGGAGCCAGGTTGCAAACCTAGGGAATGAGACTCAGCCTAGGGCAGGGCCGAAATAGGAAAGGAGATGGAAAGGCTGAAATGACTTTTCCTGGAAAGGGCAGGGAGATCCTCTGAGAGGTTAAGCAAAGATGGAAAAGGCTGGGGACAGAGGGACATGGAAGAGGCGAAGAGCTGGAAAAAATATTAGGTTTTGGAAGAGAAAAGTTGGGAGGGGGGAGATTTGGAAGAAATCAGTGAGGAATTGGAGTCGCTGCCTGTCATGCTGAAGGGGTTAGGGAAGTGACAGCAGGAAGACAGGAGAAATGGAAGGGGGAAAGAGGTAGAGGGAGTGAGGGGAGGGGCGATGGGCAGGATGAGGTGCCTGGCGGGGGAGGGGAAGGGCGTGGCGGGGGGGGGGAAGGGTGAGAGGGACTAATTTAGTTGTGCATTCTATCCATCCCTTTTAGGAGTTTCAAGAGATGCAGTAAAGATGGAAACTACTTGCAGTGTAAGACAGGAGCCCTACGCAAGGCAGTAAAAGAGATGGGCATTGCATAAGGATTACTTTTGCTCTTCTCATTCTGTTACTTTCTCCGTGTAGTTTCTGAGATGCCCTGCGTCTCTCTGACTCTTTTTTGTCTTATCCATGTAGATCTGAGCTTATTTCTAATTATGTCCCGAATCTCTCTCATTAATGCCATTGTTGCCGACCTCCTCCCTTCTCTCTCCTAGATTATGGCAACAGCCTCCTAAAAGACCTTTCTGCCTCCAGTCTCACCCATGCCTCTCTCTTTTCTGGACTAGAGCCAAGGCAACGTGTTTAATGTACAAATCTAACCAGGACAGTGCTCTGCGTAGAACCTTCTCTGACTCACTATCCCGTAAGGAATGAATTCCAAGCTTCAAATCATGATGGAAAAGACCACCACCACCTCCTGCTGTGACTACAGCCATCACCTCTGAATACAATACAAGAGGAGTAGACAGTCAATCCCTCTCTCACATTCTGACCCCCAGGGCTATACTTCGGAGATGTGGTATGCTTATGTAAACCTTATTTGTAGCAGGATCAAACTTCACCCACCACAATTTGTGGGTAAAAGGAAAAAAAAAGACAATGCAGCAAAATGTTTTTCTTCCCTTAATTTCATCTTGCTTTGAACACAGTTCTACTGTGCAGTGTGCAAAACACTAAACATACCAGTTTTTGATACCCTCATCTGAGAAGTTTAAAACAGTCTTGAATTAGTTCAGACTTTTCAGGATAAATACTAAATCAAGGCTGGAGGTGGTGGCTCATGCCCGTAATCCCAGCACTTTGGGAAGCTGAGGCAGGAGAGTCACTCGAGTCCAGCAATTTGAGGCTGCAGTGAGCTATGATGGCACGACTGCACTCTCACTTAAGAGTGAGACCCTGTCTCAAAAAATACATATATTCAATCATATCAAAGATTCAGGACGATTTCTCTCCTCCATAAGAGGTCACATGAGTGCAGGGGAAAGTGTATGTGTCCCTAGAGCAGAAGGAAGCCTCAGGTCTACCGGACCCCTCTTGGGATTCTTCTGGCGTCTGACCAGTAGAGCCAGACTGGTCTGTCCCCACCGCCTCTTCTGATATTTGGGGTATCATACTAGGATGCCTCATTGAATTCTGTGGTTCTGGCCACTTGCCTCTTGTTACAAAGTCCCTGTCCCCTGAGTCCTCCTTGCCCTGACCCCCGTGGGGGTCCATTGGTTCTCTCAGTATCTGCACGGTGCCCTGCAGGGACACCGGCCACAGGGAATCCATCTACCACATTCCTCCACAGAACTAAAAGCTGGGCTTCTAAAAGATGGGGAAGGGAAAATATTCACTCTGCACCACAGAAAATGAGCAAAGTGCCCCACTGTGCACTGAATGGCCCCACACTTATCCTCCAGTTTCAAACATCACTTCCAGAGTATCATGGAGGGGGCAGTCAAGACACACGTGTTTGTCTTCCTCTTCCGGCCTCCTCTGCTCCTCCCTCTGGGACCAGAGAGGCTTCCTCTGCTACTCGGTCCTCCATCCAGCACCCTCCAGGAGCTGGAGGCAAGGATCTGTCATGAAACTCTACGGTCTAAGCTAGCCAGGCTTGCACCCTGGTGGGTGAAAAAGCATTTGGAATTGAGAAAAAGAGCAAACAAATGAACAAACACCTTTATCTTATCATGAAATTGGCTTTAAATATAATTATCTTGCCATTTCCTGGAGGAAAAAAACTAAATCATCTTCGAGACTCAAGGTTGAATGGTGATCTCTTTGTTCCATTCCTTGCAGTCCTCTTTTAGGGCAATAAGCCTCATGGCTTAGCTTTTATAACACGAGCGGTGCTGAGAAGAAAGAAATTGGTTTCCAAGTGCATAATGAATCACCTAAAGGTATTTTAAAAATTTATGCCTATTTGTTTTACGTGTGTGTGTGTATTGGTACACAAATATCCCATGTTCTACACCAGGGGTCTGTAAACTACGGCCTGCTATCGAAATCCAGCCTGCCGTCTTTTTGTGTGTTAAGTGTATTTTTTTCAATTTTTAAAATTGTGTTCAAATACCTATACACCAAATTTGCCATCTTAACCCTTTTTAAGTATTAAACACGTTCACAATGTTGTACAAAGAACATCATCCATCTCCAAAATTCTTTTCATCTTGCAAAACTGAAACTCTATACCCATTAAACAACTCCCCCATTTCCCCCTCTGCCCATCCCCTGGCAACTACCATTCTACTCTTTTGTCTATGGATTTGACTACATTAAGTACCTCATATAAGTGGGATCATACAGTATTGTCTTTTTGTGACTGGCTTGTTTCACTTAGCGTAATGTCCTTACGTTTCATCCATGTTGCACCATATGTCAGGATTTCCTTCTTTTTTAAGGCTGAATAATATTCCATTGTGTGTATGTAGCACATTTTGCTGATTTATTCTTCTATCGATGGACACGACATTTTAGCTATCGTGACTGATGCTGCTATGCACCTGGGTGTCCAAATAGCCCTTCAAGACCCTGCTTTCAATTCCACCTCGTTTTTTTTTTTATATGGCCAGCAATCCAAGAATGATTTTTACATTTTAAAATGATTGGAGGGGAATAAAACAAGAATGTTTGGAAATTCAAATGTCAATATCTGTAAGTCAGGCTTTATTGGAACCCAGCCATGCCCATTTCTCTATGCATGTACTGCCTATAACTGCTTTCTCACGACAAAGAAAGAGATCATATGCAGACCACAAAGCCTAAAATAGTTACTATCTGGCCTTTTAAGAAAAGGTTCACCAACCCTTTTCTGTACTGATTGGCACTTTGCTTTTTTTTATTTTAAACATATGTTGCAGATCATTCCATATCATACATTTGAACCTACTTCATTCTTTCAAAAGGCTGCTTCCAGGATTAACGACCACCACCATAATGAGTATTCTTAGACTTCTGTACATAACACACCGCGCCTCTCTGTGTATCCTCCGCCCCCTGCACACACACCCCCATGAGCCCCGTGGAGAGGGTGACCTCCTCCATTTATCTTCATGGTCCCAGAGTAGAACTAAACAAAAACACTAATTGCTTTCAATATGTCTGGTTCTAAATATAAAATTAAAGCAGACTTAGAATTCCCTCTGTCTGAACATGGTTCCAACAAAAGGATCTGAACTTTAGATTTACATACCAAAAAATGCAGGATTTACTACCTTCTGCACCATTCTTTGTATGTAGACCTCTCTACGCTGCCTCCCTTTTTCTTTGCAATTTGACTTACGTTTAGCAGCCCTTCCCCAAGACAGCATATTCCTCTGTGACAAGATTTAATTAAACTTCCAGCAAAATAATTAGCAAGGCTATCTTAAAAGACTATTTTAAAATACCAGAGTGATACCAAGTAGCAAATAGAGTTAACACTGTCATCAGAGATCAAAGCCATCAGAGGACGTGACTGAAAATTTAACCTCCAGCAGCTGCCTAATGAAGAACTACACACTGGAACAGTTGTGATATCCTCCCTCTCGGGTCCCATCGACAAATTCATTTGACATGGAAAATTTCCCAGAGGAAGCTTAAAAATGGTAAATTTCCATTAATTACACAGCAAAGAATGTACTCTTCATAATTTATTATCCATTAGGAAACTTCAGGGGAAGCTCTAACTGCCTCTTATTATATAGGCTATCCTCCTTTACTTGGGGATACGGATGGGATTAGCCAACAGATTCTCAACTAATGCAAAGGTGTATCTGGAGAAAAAACGCTTCTCTGAACTACCTTGACCGTGATGGTTGTGGTGGCTATCTTGGTGATGAATCCCATGCCGATGGTGACAATGGGGTTGGTAATGGAATGGTGACAATTCCAACAAGGCCAGCTGCCAATTTAGGACCCACTACCCTCCACCAGGATTCTTGGAAAGAATGGGGAAAAGTTTAAGGGATCCAAAGTCAGAAGACTCAAGTTTGAGCCTCTGCTTTATGAGGTGGTTATTGTGTGGTCACGGGGAAGTGTCTCCTTAAGCCTCCGTATTCACTACGCAGTGGGGCTCACATTGTCCTTCTTACCTATTTTGACCAGTTGGGATAGCAAGAGTCATTGTCAACACTCACTGTGACGGTGAGAATAGTGATTCTACACAGTCAACTCCATTCTTACTTGTCTTTTCCACTGCCTTCCACAAGCATATCTACTCCCAGGCAGCCCCAAGTGGAAGAACAAAGACCAGATTCTGGTTACTTTGCCATGAACACAGGGATGGGGGACTCTCCTGTCTTTCTTGCAGGTCCATAGGTGAACATCATGCCTTAATTTTTTCCCTGTGTTGGGAATACATTTACAAAGGCTTACGTATTCTTTGGAGATGTAGATTGAACTACTTTCCAAATAGTGGTGACCTGTTACTGCTTTTTTGTGTTTCCTATGTACTCAGAAAATTCTAATTATTTATTATCCCATACAAGAAATATTAATACTGGATATTTAGGCTCTCATGATGTGTCAAACATGGCACTGAGCACCTTTAAGCCTCTGAAATTATCATCCCCATTTCATGAATGAGGAAGCTAAGGACTGTGGGTGTTTTTCTAGACCTGCAACTTT
Organism: Varecia variegata; assembly: GCA_028533085.1. Classification (NCBI taxonomy): domain Eukaryota; kingdom Metazoa; phylum Chordata; class Mammalia; order Primates; family Lemuridae; genus Varecia; species Varecia variegata. Next base: position 10,169,004 of record CM052448.1, on the reverse strand, counting down.
ATTTAATCTTCTCTGCCCCTCACGTCCAGTATGCCTTTCCACTCCCATCTAAATCACTGTTGCCTTTCTCACCAACATCAACTGTACCACTTATCAGAGATCTACAGACCCCATTCCTAGTTCCCCATCTTCCTTGGAGTGACACACACCTTAATTAAGGAGGACCTAAAGGGTCCAATAAACTAGTGCATGTAATGGACCCAGCTTGCTGCCCAAAACACAGTGACTGTGGAGTCAACGGTGGCTGCAATGTAGCCTTGTGGTTCAACGCAGGAGCTTAGAATTCCAAGTTCTTGGTTCAAAGGATGGCTCCACCACTTATAAGAAGGGAGACCTTACCCAACCAATATACTTCATTTCTCCAAGACGCAACTTCTTCATGGGGGTAAGAATTCCCCTCATTGGGTTGTTGTGAGGATTAAATGAATTAGATATGCATGATATGCCTGGGATCCTGTCTGGCGCTGTAAGCAGTACCCACATGCAGCTCCCACTACTATTGTTATTTCCAGACAACGCAAAGCTTCTATTAAGTGAGTTCTTTCTCCTGATGCTGTGCTAGCGCCAGATAAACCAAATTAACCTTAAGAAGCTTATTATCTTTCAATCTTGATTGCAAGCATGCCCCCTCCCCCAAAGGCAAGACTCTCTCATCCTCTCAATTCCTCTGTTAATACTTCTGCTGATTATTTTTCTTAAATAGGGTTAGATTGTTTTCCCCTCAACAAGCTCAGTAGAAAAATAGACTTGAGGGAAAATCTGTTTTAGCTATTAACTATGTCTCTCATGCTGCTAATAACCTTGGCAGGGCCCTCACTGACCCTCCTTCCCTCCCATCTGCACATAGGTTTCCTTTAATTTTAATAAAAACACGACTAGGTCAATCCACCACAGCCTGTGACCTTGCCAACAAAACAAGCCCCCAACATGGGACTCAAAGTTCAGGGAGCTTCCAAGTGCAAATTAAAATAAATGCTCACATAGATGCTATGGTCAGCACTTAGAATCTGTCTCCAAGTGATTTGCATATTTAGAACAATATTCTCCAATGCTTTGGCCCATTGGGGAGTGATTTGCATTCAGGGAGAAAAGGCTAATATTCTAGTCTTAGCAATTATTGAAACACATCCAGTCGGTACTCTAATAAATTATCTTAACCCAATTACTAAAAACATTGCAAAACATTACTGTGCATCGAAGACCGTTCAGCCCAGGAATCTTTATTGGCAGGGTAATTAAAAGCGTACTAGCTATGGCTTCTGCTCAAATATTTGGGGCTGTTTTGTGCCATTTGAATTAGTTCTCCTGGACTCAGAAGAGAGAAATCTGACTCCTACTTGCCTTATCCATCTCCGCCTTCCCCAACTCCTTGCTTTTGGGGCCCCCCTCTCACATCAATGTCACCTCCAAGTTCCTTCCTACCCCAATCCTCCTTGCAGAAAGAAGTACTTACGGCTGGGCGCAGTGGCTCATTCCTAGCACTCTGGGAGGCCAAG
>CM052448.1:10098170-10158295 GCA_028533085.1 Varecia variegata | reverse complement strand
ATTTCTGGGGAGAAGAAAAGGAGACAATTCTGCATCCATAAGGAGTTGGCAAAGCAGCAGATTGTCAAGAAATACACATGGGATAGGTAAACGGAGTGGAGAGGTGATTGGTTTGATCAATGCCTTTATCCAGGGTAGCAAAGGACAATTGGCTTAAGGGACCTCTAAAGACTCCAGAGTGGATATGGGAAGTTGAATAACAGGTGGAGTTCTAGTCACCTAGGGTGACCCTTCAGCTCTTACTAACAGCCTTCAAGGGTATGCAAGTAGAGGTTGAATGTGCTGAGAATGCCACACTTTCTGAGTGCCTCCTCTGTGCCAGGCTTTGTGATACAGAAGTGGAAAAAAATTACACAGTTTCTTCCCAAAGATGCTTCTAGTTTATTGGGAAAAAGAGAGACACAAACCAAACAATTGCAATTCAGCATTATAAATAATAGAGGCACTTAGAAGACAGAGCATAGCACAGAGCGAGGAGGAGTTAATTCCATCGGGGGCTGGGTAGGAGCAACTGGAAATGCTGTTAGGAAAAACCACACAAAAAGGGTAATGCTTCAAGTGGGTTTCTGAAGCATAGGTAGGAGGTTTCTAGGCAGACACATGAGGAAGTGTCAGGGGCAAAGGATCGCTACCAGAAGGGACAACAGGTGCAAAGTCGTAACAGCATGAAATACTCTAAGATGTGCTGGGATCTTGAAAACCGCATCAAAGAGTATAAGACTGTGATGTCAACCATTGTAACCCCAGCACATAACAAAATGGTTTAGGGCATAGCATTCACTTATAAATCAAGGAAGCCAAGAATGAATTCCATAGCTGTTATTATCAGGGGTTTCAGCCACTGTGATAGATTTCCAGCCATACCCAGAAGTGGGTAGGTATATGCATGGTGTAGATTTGCTTTATAGTTACAGTTACATTATGGTTTTGGTCTTCTTATTCCATATTTACCACTCCTTGGAATTAATTATATGGTTAAATGGTTTCATTCCTCAAAACCAGGCATTTTGGACAAAGATTACATCAATATTGAGGGTTTTTAAAATTTTATTCAACCCACAGTTAGCTGCCGTCTGTCTTCAAATATCTTATTCAGGGAGGGTATGACCTGAGGGCACAAGATTCCCTCCCAGTCTCTTCTGGGTTTGGCTTCCAAAAAGTCCAGTTTAGTTGGTTATTTGTAAGACCACAGGCCACCAGAGAGCCCTGGGCTCCTCCCGCAGCCTTTGCTTTGTTAACGGAGATTCAGAAGCTAATCTAGGGGCAGGTACCAAGAGCTTTGGGCTTCACAGACTGTGGGAGTGAACTTCCCCTGGGTGGCCAGAACTGAAAGTGATCTATCTGGCCAAAGTTACTGGCCAGAGAGGACTTCCTTGAAAGACCCTTTTGGGATGTGCTTCATACATTGCAAAGGAATAGATACCTCCGGCACCCCCATGCTGAATTTAAACCACAGCCAACTGGCCAACTAACCACTTGGGCCACCCTCACATGTCAGCTTTGTCCAGGGGTGGTTAGTCTTGAGATAACTGGGTCCCCACAAGGCAGTGCTCACTAACAGCATGCATCTTCAGGGCTACAGGAAAATGAGGAAGACACAAATGCCACGGCACATATAAAGAGGCTGTCTCGGCCGGGTGCAGTGGCTCACGCCTGTAATCCTAGCACTCTGGGAGGCCGAGGCGGGCGGATTGTTTGAGCTCAGGAGTTCGAGACCAGCCTGAGCAAGAGTGAGACCCCGTCTCTACTAAAAATAGAAAGAAATTATATGGACAGCTAAACACATATGTAGAAAAAATTAGCCGGGCATGGTGGTGCGTGCCTGTAGTCCCAGCTACTCAGGAGGCTGCGGCAGAAGGATTGCTTGAGCCCAGGAGTTTGAGGTTGCTGTGAGCTAGGCTGATGCCATGGCACTCACTCTAGCCCGGGCAACAGAGTGAGACGCTGACTCAAAAAAAAAAAAAAGAGGCTGTCTTCATCAGCTCAGGCTGCTATAACAAATGACCATAGACTAGGTGGCTCAAACACCAGAAATTTATATTTCACAGTTATGGAGACAGGAAGTCCAAGATCAGGGTGCCAGCATGGGCAGGTTCTGGTGAGGGCCCTTTCCCGAGTTCCAGATGGCCAGCTTGGCAGAAAGGGGGCAAAAGAGTCTTCTGGGGTCCCTTTTAAAAGGGCACTAATCCCACCCATGCGGGCTCCACTTTTATAACCTAATCATCTCCAAAGGGCCCCACCTCCTAATACCATCACCTTAGGGGTTAGGACTTCAACATATGAATTCGGGGTGGGAGGGGTAAGGGAGAAACATAAACATTCAGTCCAATGCAAAATCCAAATGAAATTGTTTCATGAAAAAAAAAAACACCACAAAGTGAACTTCAATGTACATAATTAAGTTTTTAAAATCCACTGAAAATCTGAGAGACCCCAGGGTGGAATGCAGACTTCAATGATGAAAGAATCTCAGCTGTCACATAAATGTTTGAGAAAACCTCACTGAAGGGAGTGGGAGAATAAAGGGCTCACACCTAAGTAACTTTAGAAAAGAGTATTTTGACCGAAAACTGTAAGACTGATGTCAAAATAAAATGTACATAAACACTAGGGGAAGAAAGAAATTGTTTCATGAAATGGGAGCGTGAAAAAAGCCACGTTCTAAAATAATCTATTATTTTATATACATGATTGAAATTGGTATATGACCTAATTAAATGTAAGCAGACATTTTGGTTTTCTCATTTGCATCTCTAGAAGTTTATATATTCAAATTGGTAGAAAAAAAAAAAGGGCATTTAACCATCTCATTGAGAAAATGAAAGTCATCATCTTCATGGATACAGAAGTTGTTAATATTGAGTGCTATTGAGAGAGCACCAGGGAAGACCTGGCTAGGATTAGGAAGGGGTGTTGGGGAAGCCATGTTTTGAAGCCACTGCCCCCCCCTCAGGTACCACCTGCAAGAGGCACTTGGCACTCCTAGAGCTATTCACATTCCTGGTCTGAACTTCACCTCTGACCTCTCTACCTGCTTCCTCCCTGCCTCTGACAGGCCAGGTACCAACCTTGCTTCCTGTCCTATTACCATCCCCTCCTCTCTCTTCAAACCTTAGGCTTAAAACTACTTCCCTGACTCTGTCCTGATTTATTTTATGTTTTCTTTCTACTTTTTACATCAGCATCCCAGAGGTATAATTTATACAATGAAATGTATCCATTTTAAAGGTACAGCTTGATGAGTTTCCACAAACATATATACCCATATAACCCCCATCCCAATCAAAAGACAAAACCCAGATGAGTGCCCTCACTCCCCTGTGTCGTCAGTTCTGTCTGTCACTACAGATGAGTTTTCCTGTTCTAGAATTTATGATGAATGGAATCATACGGTATGTGCTCTTTTGTGTCTGACTTCTTTCCTTCTGAGGGATGTTTCTGAGATTCATCCGCACCGTTTGCACGTACCAGTAGTTTATTCTTTATTGCGGTTGAGGACTATTTCTTTGTATGAATACACATTAGTTCATGTATCCATTCCCATGATGAAAGACACTTGAGTTTTTCCAGTTTTTGAGTATTACAAAGTGGCTATAAGCATTCAAAGTCCTGCATTGCCTTTGTTCAGTATCAAAACATGGTTATTTCATATATCTCATCCGGTTGTCTAACTGCTTACAGTGGGAACGTACTATTGGCCAGAGGCAGGATAACCTTTAGCTCTTGTCAACAAATTTGCTCCCTGCCCCATACCCGCTATCCCCAGGCTCTTCCAGAATCTGCTGTTTGACAACCCTAAGACCCTCCTGCCCCTAGAAAAATATTTCACTAGCCATGCTTCTTCCCTGAAAATAGAAAACAGATATTCAAAAATTAGATTTTGGTGACTAGGTTAACACTAACATCAACCAATGATAAGCAACGTTGATAGCACACATCCCCCAATGCAACGCGACAAGAAGGGCACTTCACTCCGTAGTATCCTTCACCAAGCCTGTAACAACAGTCTAATTAATCACGAGAAGCCCAAACTGGTGAACAGTCAACGAAATACCTGGCTGGTACTCTTTAAAACTGTCAAGGTAAAGAAAACCAAGGAAAGACTGAGAAACTGTCACAGACCAGAAGAGTCTAAGGAGAAGTAACAACTAAGTGTAATGTGGTGTCCTGGGTAGGATCTTGGAGAGAAAAAGGACACTAAGGGAAAAACCAGTAAAATCTGCATGAAGTCTGGGTTTGGTTCATAGTAATGTACCAGTGTTGCTTTCTTAGTGTTGACAAATGTATGTACCATGCTGATGTAAGATGTTAACAACAGAGGAAACTGGGTAAGGGAACTGTCTGTACTGTCTTTGCAACTTTCCCGCAAGCATAAAAGTATTCCGAAATAAAAAAATTAATTATCAAAGTGGCAAGCTCTAACATTCTCCGCACATGAAAACCAGTAACATACCAGCCCTGAGCTGTGGTCATCGTGGCCAAATCTGCTCTGCCATCCCCAGACCTATGTTTCCTGAGAAAGGCAGGATAACCCCTTGTCTGTTGGCCTTCTCATTTATTCTTCTTTGTCCAGATCTGCCTGGGATTTGGAAGTATTAAATTGCTGCCTTGTTAATATAGCCAAACCTCCTTAATTTAGCCTTTCCCACAGGTTGGCCAATAAACTGCCCCAAACCGAGGAGAGAGAAGTTCATCTGAGCACGGAAGAGATGTGTTCACATTCAACCCCAGCCAGCTCCAGGAAGAGGGAGGTAAGACCAGACGGGACACATGCCCCCAAAGCTCTTGGGCAGCAGTACAGCCTCCACTACCCCACTTTTTCCATCATTTCCTGGTTTCCACTGGGAAGCAGTGCACCTGAGAGTGGGCCAAGCGGCCGTTTCACAAACCCTACACCCAGCTCTGTAGTTTTATTTCTCGAGGTTAACGATCTAAATAAATCGGCCCTGTCTTGCCTCTGCTAAGCTGCTTGAGAAATGATGGTTTATAGCCAACATAGATCAGATTGGTACTTTCTTCCTTTGAAAGTTGTCCTCCGTACAAGTTCTAACTCTACCTAATGAACCAATATTAGTTTAACTACATGTTGTTAATTAAAAGTGGAATTTAATGTAGGCTTTCTTCCCCTTAGGGGGAAAAAGAAAGGAATATTGTACTTCAAAGTTCCTGAAACAGAACAGTAGTCCCAGAATTTATAGGCCTCTTATAATGGATATGGTGAAATATCTTTTATGGGTGTCCTACCCTTAGGGACTTCATTCTACTTCCAAGCAAGATCTGGTCACAGATAACTCTCTATAGCCCAGGCCATTTAGCTTTCATGTGTGGGAGAAGACCTTTCATCCTAGGTTCTCAATCTTTTTTCCATCCCAAACCGTTTTCCTGGCAAGTCATCATGAATTGTGTGCACGGAAAACAAAAGCCACATGCCCTGGCCATTCCAGCCAAAGATTTGAGGAAGTGTCTTTATTTGGGTTCTTCCAGAAGCCAACCCTGAAATGAGGATTAAGTGAAAGTAATTTATTAGGAAGTAATCCAAGGACACATGAGTAGGAAGAAGAGAAGTAAGACATGGGGGAAAAAACTAATATAAATGGTGTGTTATCACATAAGTCATTACCATGGATAACTGGGGCTTAGCCTCACTGGCACACACTCCGGATCCAGTGTAGAATACATACCTTGGAGTCTTCCACCAGATAGACATAGAGCTGGGTATCTCCCATCTGTCAATTGTCATAGGCTGGCAGCTACTCTTGGGGGGATTGTTAATTTCCAGCCCTCCTGGCCTCCTCTTCTAGCCTCTGCCTAAGGACAGAGTGGACTCCTGGGACCAAAGAGAGCCTTCAAGCAAAGAGACACGGGCACTGGCAGTTGGAAGTTAGGCCAACTTCCAGGGAGATGAAGAGAGCTGGTAAGAGCTGGGCTGGGCACCAGCCGCCCCTGCAAAACAGTGGGTCACAGCAGAGATGGGGATGGAGGCCTGTGGCCACGTTGGGTGAATCCCGTTTCTGCCTATGGCACCAAGTGAAGAACACTTGCCACGATTTCAAATACAGAGTGGTGGTTAGTCCAGCTCCGGGATCCTGCTGGCTAGAACTCAGCATGCCTCCTCTCTGTGTGTGGTCCTTGGTAATGAGACAGTACAAAGATGACTGGGCCAGAAGGGCTGGTTCTGCCACGAGTGGTGACCTTGGGAGAGTCCCTTGACCTTTCTGAAACTCAGTTTCCTCTATTCGTAAGGTGGGAAGAACAAGACGTTATCTCATTAGTACTTATCTTGAATGAAAGCTAATATTACCTTGGGTTTATAATTAAGAAAACTGGGGTACCCAATGTTGCTGAGAGTCCAATGAGATAACGTTCTCATAACATAAATAGGCTCTGTGTGGACTGAATGTATTTGTTACCCCCAAATTCATATGTGAAGCCCTAACCTTCAATGAGATGGTATTTGGAGGTATGAACTTTTAGGAGGTGATTTGTTTCAGCTGAGGTCATGACAGTGGCACCCTCATGATGGGATCAGCACCCTTGTAAGAAAAGGAAGAGACAGGATAACTCTCTCTCTCCAAGAGCACACACCATGGAAAGGTCATGTGAGGACACAGCAAGAAGGTGGCGGTCTACAAGACCCTCACCAGACACTGAATCTGCCACCACCTTGATCTTCGACTTCCCAGCCTCCAGAACTGTGAGAAATAAATGTCTGTTGTTTAAGCCCCCCAGTCCCTGGTATTTTTACTACAGCAGCTCGAGCTGACTAAGGCAGCATCCTACAAAGATAAGGTAGTTTTGATAAGAACTCCATGAAGGAAGCCTTTTCAAGACAATCTTTTGAAGCAGGGATGCCAAAAATACAGCCATAACAGGCTGTTCGTGAGTTATTGAGGATATTGTAACCAATGTATGAAAATGGATACTAGATTTCAGATGTAAAAAACAAACAAACAAAAAAAAAAAACAAATGCAATCCACAATCCTTGTTTGGATCCTGGTTTTACAAAAAGCAATTATAAAATACATATTTGAGACAGTTGGAGAAATTTTAATATGAACCAATGTATTATGTATTAAGGAATTTGTGTTCATTTTGTTAGGTGCAATATGGTATTACGATTATGTAGAAAAATGATCTCATTGTTTCAAGATGAAGGTTCAGATATGTGAAAGTGAAATGTTACAATGTCTCTATTTAATTTTAAATGATTGAGTAAAATGTGGCAAAATTCTAACAAATTCTAGCTGGGAGCTATATGGGTACTCATTATATTGTTTTCTCTACTTTTCTATATGTTTGAAAAGTTTTGTAATAAAAATAAAAAACAAAAACAATGTTTTTAAGCAATTCTTAAAATAAATTTTTCAAACATCAGAAAGTAGATAGCATAACTGGGATTTATCTATGTTGTTATATTGAACCCTGGTTTATTTACTTTTTCATTGGAATTTTTATTAAGATAATTATAGATTCACATGTAGATAGCTGTAAGAAATAATGGAGTCCCCATGTATACATTATCCCGTGGTAACATTTTGCAAACCTATAGTATAATATCATAACCAGGATATTGACATTGATCCAGTCTAGTCTTATTCAGATTTTCCTATTTTTACTGGTACGCATTTGTGTATATGTATATTTAGTTGTATACAATTTTATCACATGCATAGGTACATGTCAAAGTACTGACCAGTTGCACCCTCCAAGGATCCCTCATGTTGCCCCGTTATGACCATACCCACCTCCCTTCCTTCTTCACCCCTCCCCATCTCTAAACTCTGGCTCCTGCATTTCTAAAAAGGTTGTCATTTCAAAAATGTTATATAAATGGAATCATATGTTATGTAACCTTTAGGGATTGGCTTTTCTCACTCAGCATAATTCCCTGGAGATTCATCTGAGTTGTTGCATGCATCAAAAATACAGCTTTTTTATTGCTGAGTAGTATTCCATGGAATCTCCATATCACAGTTGGTTCAATCATTCATCTGCTGAAGGACACCTGGGCTGATTCCAATGGGGGGGGGGCAGCTATTGCAAATAAAGCTGTTACAAACATTTGTGTACAGGTATGAGCATAAGTTTTCATTTCTCTGGCATAAATATCCAGGATTATAATTGCTGGGTCATATGTTAATTGTATGTTTAGTTTTATTTTTAAAATGCCAAACTGTTTTCCAAAGTGGCTGTACCATTTTATGTTCCCAGCCAGCAATGTGTAAGTGATCCAGTTTTTTCTGAATTCTTGTCAGCGTTTGCTGTTGTTACTCCTTTTTTATTTTAGCCATTCTGATAGATGTGTAGTGATTTCTCATTGTCTTAATTTGCCTTCCCCTGATGGCTAGAGATCCTGAACATCTTTTCCTGTGCTTATCTGCCATCTGTATACCCTGTTCTGTGAAACGCCTATTCACGTTTGCCCGTTTTCTAATTGGACTGTGTTTGTTTTGTTTTCACTGTTGAATCTTGAGAGTTGCTTATATATTTAGATACCAGCACCTTGTCAGATACGTGGTTTGCAAATATTTCCCAGTCTTTAGCTCTTCTTTTCACTCTCTTTACATGGGCTTTCTCAGAGAAAACGTTTTTTGTTTTGATGTGGTCCAACTTAAGTTCACCAATTGTTAACTGTTCTATAGTAATCCAGTATATAACAACGCTGTGGGCAGCCTCTAAATGGCCCCCAATAATCTCCACCTCCTGGTGTTGGTGTGCACATGTAATCCTCTCACCCTGCATGTGGGCCAGGCCAAGTGACTTGCTTCTACCAAACACAATATCACAAAAGTGATGAGATAACTGAGATTAGGCTACAAAAAAAAAAAAAAAAAAAACTGTGTTATCAGTCATGCTTATCCTCTCTCGCTTTCTTGCTGTCTTACTCTGAGAGAAGATACCTGCCCAATGGAGAGTCCCATGTGGCAAGGACTGATGTCTGTGGCCAATAGCCCAAAAGGACCTGAGGATGCCGACAACCACGTGAATGAGCTTGGAAGTGGAACCTCCCCCAGTCAAGCCTTGATGTGTTGACTATAGTCAGACCAACACCTTGACCACAGCCTGTGAGAAATTCTGAACCAGAGGTACCCACCGAAATCATGTCCAACCCGAGTCCCCAGGAAACAGTGAGAAAAATAAATGTTTCCAGTATTAAGCCGCTAAGTGTTGGTATAATCTGTTATGCAGCAACAACAACAACAAAAAAAAAAAAAAAACTATGAATCACTGAGGAAGAAAATTGCAGAGGATATAAACAAATGGAAAAATATATTGTGCTCCTGGATCGGCAGAATCAACATTGTTAAAATGTCCATACTACCCAAAGTGATTTACAGATTCAATGCAATCCCCATCAAAATACCAATGTTGTTTTTTGCATATCCAGAAAAAATAATTCTACACTTCATTTGGAACCAGAAAAGAGCCCAAATAGCCAAAGCAACCTTAAGCAAAAGGAACAAATCTGGAGGCATCACTTTACCAGACTTTAAGCTATACTACAAGGCTATAGTAACCAAAACAGCATGGTACTGGCACAAAAATAGAGACATAGACTAATGGAACACAACAGAGAACCCAGATATAAAACCATCCACATACTGCCAGCTGATCTTTTACAAAGTAGACAGCAATATACACTGGAGGAAAGAATCTCAATTTAATAAATGGTGCTAGGAAAACTGGATAGGTACATGTAGAAGACTGAAACAGGATCTATAGCTCTCACTACTCACAAAAATTAATTCAAGATGGATCACAGACTTAAATCTAAGACACAAAACCATAAGAATTCTAGAAGAATATGTTGGAAAAACTTTTCTAGATATAAGCCTAGGCAAAGAATTTATGACAAAGACCCCAAGGGCAATCGTAGCAACAACAAACATAAATAAATAGCACTTGATTAAATTAAAAAGCTTCTTCACAGCCAAGGAAACAATCAACACAGCAAACAGACAACCTACAGAATAGGAGAAAATATTCACATGCTATACATTCGATAAAGGGCTAATAACCAGAATCTATTAGGAACTCAAGTGAATCAGCAAGAAAAAAATCAAACAACCCCATTAAAAAGTGGGCAAAAGGCATGAACAGAAGCTTTTCAAAAGAAGATAGACTAATGGCCAATAAACATATGACAAAATGCTCAACATCACTAATCACAGAGAAATATAAACCAAAACCACAATTAGATATCACCTAACTCCAGTGAGAATGGCTTTTATCAAGAAGTCCCAAAACAAGAGATGTTGGTGTGGATGCTGAGAGAAAGGAACACTTATACACTGTTGGTGGGACTGCAAACTAATACAACCTCTATGGAAAACAGTATGGAGATTTCTCAAAGAATTAAAAGTAGACCTACCATTTGATCCAGCCATCCCACTACTGGGTATGTACTCAAAGGAAAAAAAGTCATTTTATCAAAAAGACACTTGCACTCAAATGTTTATTACAGCACAATTCACAATTGCAAAGATGTGAAATCAACCCAAGTGCCCATTAATTCATGAATGGATTAATAAAATGTGGTATATGTACACCATGGAGTACTACTCAGCCATAAAAAATGAATTAATACCTTCTGCAACAATCTGGATGGAACCGGAAACCATCGTCCTAAGCGAAGTATTGCAAGAATGGAAAAACAACCACCACATGTACTCACTATTAAATTGAAACTAACCACTTATCACCCATGTGCACAGACAGAAGTAAAACTCAACAGAAATCATGCGGGTGGTGGGAGGGGAAGGAGGGAATGGGTGAAATCATACCTAACAGTACAATGTACACCATCTGGGTGACAGCACACTTATAACTTTGACTCAAGCAATACAAAAGCAATTCATGTAACCAAAACATTTGTACCCCTGTAATATTCTGAAATAAAAAAAAAACTAATACATACTATTTCTTATTTATGGACATTTAAGTAGTTTAATTTTTTTATTATATAAACAGTAAAACAATGAGGATTCTTGTACAGATCTACTTGTGCATATGCGGAATAATTTCTTAGGGTGTATCCCTGATAGGGAAATTGCTTCATTATAGTATACCAAATATAAAATCTTCCTCAATTTTACAAAATTGTTCTCTACAGTAGTTGAAACATTCCCAGCAAAAAGTATCCCCATTTCAACACATTCTAGTCAACTCTTGGTACTTCCAATATCAATCAGTGTAAAATGGTGTCTTACTCTTCAAATTTAATTGCCCTAATTAATAAAGAAGATATCTGTTCATAATTATAAGCCTTTGGGGTTTCTTCTGCAAATTTCCTGTTCACATCATTTTCCCTTTTTCTCTTTGGCTGTGTTAAAAATTATTAAACTAAATAAACAGGGTGCTGTTGGCCTAAGGCTGTCTCTGTACTTAAGAGTTCCTATATAATGACCCACAACCTAACGTGGCATGTAAACAAACCAAAAGCTAAATTAGGAGTATAGTTTTGTAACAGATAACCAGGTCTCAGCCCATCACAAGCAGCCAACTGATCAGACCATGTCTAAATAAGGCAAACTGCCTGGCTGTAACCAATCGCGCTATTTCTGTACTTCACTCCCATTTTCTGTCTATAAATACTCAGTGCCCACTCAGAGCAGAGCTCCCTGAACTTCTGGTTCTCAGTGCTGCCTGATTCCTGTTATTCTTTTCCCAAATAAACTCTGCTGAATTTATTTTTGTTGAAAGTTTTTCTTTTAACAGTTGTTTGTAATTTTTGGAATTGATTTGTGGGAGTTCCTTATGTCCTTTGGGAACTAATTCTCTGTATTACAAATGTATTCTGCCAGTCTCTGGTTTATTGTTACGCTTTGCTTATATTGTATTCAACATACAGGAGTTTTAATTTTAGTGTATCCAGATTTATCAGTTGTTTTACTTAAGGTCTCTACTTTCTCGGTCTTAATTAAGAAACCCTTACATATTCCAAAGATGTAAAGATAGTCCACTTTAGTTCCTTCTAAAAGCCGTAAAACTTTGCTTTTTACGTTTAAGTCTCTGAGGCACCTAGAGTTTAGAATACGGTGTGAGCTAAGGATGTTTTAGGTACAGCTTTCTGATTTGATCATCAATAATCTTATTCATGTAGTAATTTTTTCCACTGATTTTTTTTCTTCTGATGAGTTTACATGCCATATTTGCCATATAACCAGCTTCTCAGTGCGTGTGTGTGGGTGTGTGTGAGAGAGAGACAGAGAGAAATGAGAAATGGGCTTCTGTACTCTCTATTCTGTTTCATTAGTTTATTGTCTATACTTGTTCCAATACCACAGTGTCTTAATAGATATATGCTTAGAAAAAAATTTTAATATCAGGCAGATATTAGTATCAACCCTGTTCTACTTCTAAATTCTCCTCCCTTCTCTTTGCCCATTATTCCTCTCTGTAGGTTTGAGAACTGGTTTACCAAGCACCGCCAAAATCATTGTTTGGGTTTTGATTGAAAGAATACATTATTTGGGGGGAAATTTGCATACCAACAATATTGAGTCTTCCCATGAGACAGAAAACAGCCTGAGTGTAGGAAAATCATCCTTACAGAACACCTGGAAAGGGCTGGATTTTATGCACTCATCCCAGCAGGTGAAGACTGCCTGCTGAGAGTCTGTCGAGCTTGACACTGGCCCTTTTGCCTATTACCTAGGTGCATTTATCAGGACTCCCAACTGCCCATCAGACATCCATGTTAGATGTTGGGAATGTGGTTCTTGGTGCTGTTTGACAGTGTGCTACACAGAGACCCAGAAATGCCTGAATCCTTTCCTGACAATCAACACCAATGAGCTCAATACACAGGCATAAAAAACAACAAAAATAAGAGTACAACTGTATATTAAAATCAGAGAAAACACCCAATAATGCCCAGCATAAACCTCTGTGTTTACAAGAATTTGGAGATGGTACCTTAAGCATTTTGCACAAGCAAGGGCTCCTCCTTCCCCTCCATGGTCTAAATCTTGGGGCAACTTGGAGGTCAGCAAAGAGATAAAGGAGAAAGACTGGTCTGAAGGGAACATTCTCACCTAACTTGCTTAACCAACTCTAATCCCAGAAGAGGTGAAACAAGAGATGAAGACATAAGGTGGCCTGACCTTAGGTCTGCAATGAGAATCGCAAGAGAAGAGGGTAGAGACTGGGATTCTGCGTAAAGGACACAACATCCCGTCCAGTTAATAATACAGATGCCAACCAATCAGAATGACACCTGCTCCTTCCCTGGATGGGCGGTTGGGAAGATGGTAAAGGGAGGTGGGCTTGGTGTGGGCAGATGAACTGACTCAGTGTCCCTTCCCCAGATCTGTTCATGGACCATTCACTTATTCACTTGTTCATTCATTCATTTCTCAAACATTGTTAAATATAGTCAAGCCTCATTATTCACAGATTCTATATTTGTGAATTCACCTTAGTCTGTTTTGTGCTGCTATAACAGAATACCACAGACTGGGTAATTTATAATGATCAGAAACGTATTGGTTCACAGTGCTGGAGACTGGAAGTCTTAAGATTGAGGGGCCGGCATCTGGCAAGGACCTTCTTATTGCGTTGTCTCTTGGCAGAAGGGCAAAGAGAGGTTAAGAGAGAGACCAAAAGGGGCCCAACTCATCCTTTTACAGGGAACCAACTCATCCTTTTACAGGGAACCAACTCCTGCAACAGCAAACCCACTCCTGTGATAAGGCCATTAATGCATTCATGAGGACAGAGCCCTTGTGGCCTAATCACCTCTTAAATGTCCCACCTCTTGATATTGTTACAATGGCAAGCAAATTTCAACAGGAGTTTGGGAGGGGACAAACATTCAAACTATAGCATCGCCTACTCACTAAAATTTATGTGTAACCCCTAAATGCAGGTCCCAATATTCCAATAAATCTTTAACATAACATTGTTACTTGTGTGTATACTTTCCTATCTCCCTGGGATTTGGTCTTGCAAAAGGGACGGTTTTCATCTTTCTTCTAGCCTATGTGCAGAGCTAAGCAGAAGCTTTTAACCTAGAGGATATTACCGCAGGGGGTCAGAAGCAGAATGGAGCTGGTTGTGCTGAGCCTTCTTTCCGCTGTTACGGTAGGTGCTGGAGACAGACAATACATACGACATAACCCTCGGCCACGAGGATGTCACAGACAACTGATACCCACACCAACATCTCAAAGTCAAAATGTAGTAAGGAGGTGAGACTGGACTAGGAGCCAGAAAACCTGGATTTGAGCCCAAGTTCTGCCACTAAATAAATATACTGCTTGGGTGTATCACCAAATTTACATTGGCTTTTGTTTTTTCGTCTGTAAGACCAAGTGGTAGCTTGCCTTCTAACATAGCAGGCTTTGTTCAGGAGACAAAAGTATGCCCTTGGCAGGTACAGTATGAATGGTAACCCCTGGGGTTACACAGGGCACTGCCTGTGCAACTAACTGCAGAGATCCTGCCTTCACTATGCCATATTTCCTCATTTTCGGTGAATATGTTGGCCTTTGGGTGTCTTCTCCGTCTCCACAAGCCTGACTGGGTCAAGCTCTCTCCCCAGTGCATCAGAGGATACTCTGCTTTTCTGCGCTGATGTAGAAAGTTTCTTAGTCGTAAGATCCTGGACTGTGATAAATCCATTCCCAAAATATAGGCCACCATGTAAGGCTCCTTGTCAGACAATTAAAACTCTCCTGGTTTCACCCTAACTTTACTGCCAACTTCTTTTACATTCTAGCAGATGGTCAGACCTTTCCAAGGTCTTCCTTTCCCCTTCTATAAAAAGAGGATATGTAACAACTGGAATTCCATGCTACCAGAATAGAACAGACAATTGCAAGGAGAAGACGCTTTCTTTGCACTCTTAGCAAGTTTAAATACATGACGTATGCACCTGTCTTCAGCCAAAGTGTAACTCCGAAGTTGTTTAATTTATGGTCAATTATTTATTCTGTTGTAATGCCTTCTCCAGTTATGAATAGATAATTGCATAAGAGGAAATGAAATCCAATGCCCAATGGTAATGCGAGATCATTTTCTGGGCAACTTCCCGTCTTGGAAACACTTGCTGAAATGGGGCACAAGCGATTTGGCACAGGGAAAGCGTGAAGCAGGTGCCCCCCTTTAATTAGCTCCTTAACTTATTTAACAATGTTTCTGGGTCCTGAAGACTCTTATTGTTAAAGGGTTTAATGTGCCATGCAATTCAGGGAAAAGAGACTGGGCAGGAAAAAGGCAAATTGGTGTTAGGACTCAAGTTCTTGGTATGACCCATCTGGCACCCCCAAGCAATCCAGGTGGTTATCTTGCTTTCTCTTCCCACTCTGTGTGTCAGGTATTGGTGGAAAGACCCTTTTGGCAACATTGTACAGCAATTGCCTGCCTAAGTTTCTTTTATAACCTAGCAACTATGTGTATTTCTACATCCTGCCTCAGCACATTCATAATCAACACCATGTATGTAATTCTTCCCCCTAAAGTTATTTGTCATCTTGGGTAAAAATTAGAGTCCAAAAAGAATGGACAAGACATGTGATTATTTTTCCAAACCTGAACTGACTTTTTATCTCCAGATTTCATTTCAAAGGGAAGACAGAAGCTTAGGCTCAGGAACTTTGGGGCTCTCCTCCCCACTGGGGTTACCTCTAAGCATGCTTGGTTTCCCCATCCCTGCATCGCCAACCTGTTTTTAGTCCCTGCTTTTCTGGATGCAAGTACAGGAATAAAATGCAGCCTTCCTATCAAAACAAGCATATATTGTAGGTGAGCAGTGCCTGGATTCAGTCATCCTCCTTTTCCTCTTCGCTCTGAGGCTGTCTCTATCCCCGGCACTGTCCATTCAATGTATTTTCCTGTCTACATTTAGCTTCTCCTTGTATGTCTGGTCTCATTCAAGTTATGCACCTTTTGTGTCCTGTTCCACATGAATCAAACACTAGAGATTATAGATAACAGAGCCGGAAACATGGGAGAAAACGCTGAGATAACTTAATGCAACTTCCACATTTTATAGATGAAGAGACTAAGCTTCGGGGATAGGATTGGGCCAGAGTTGGGACTAAACTCCAGGGCATCCCAACAGCCAACAGCCCCTCCTCACTGGAAGGAAACTGCGTTTTCCTAAGACCCGAGGTTGAGTGGTGGGACTTCCCAACTGTGACATGTCATAGCTTAGTAGAGGATGGTGTGTGGTTTCCAGATGCAGCTTCTTCCCCTGTGGAAAGCCTGAAAATCCTCAGAGAAGGCAGAATCAGCCACTGCCCTTGGGCAGGTGGCTGTTCCCTGCCTCAGTGTTTCTCATCTGTAAAACGGGGAAAATAATAGGATTCAATGATATAACAAATACCTAGTAGATTTCGTGACATAGAATAAGTCGTCAGTGAATGTTAGTTATCATTATATTACCACCATCATCATCATTGTTGTCCCCATCACTTGCTGTTTGGCGAGCTCTGCTCTACTTTGATACCTGAGTCATTCCTTTAGGTCGCAGTACAGCTGGAAGAATTCTTCCACTCATCCACTGCCAGAAATTGATGTAAAGGGTAGTTGGCAACATAACACTTCCCTCCTTCTTTGTGATGGGAAATGATGCTCTTGTTAGCTCTTCTCTCCTCATGGGAAAATACTAAGCCATAAATACATATTTGTTGAATGAAATACTCAGTGAATGAATGAAAGTGGCAGGGGTATAACTAGAAAAATATCTACAAAATGTTGTGATCCATGCAGAGTTTCAATATACCATTAACAGTGACAGAAATAACTACAAAGAAGGCTAAGAGAGAAGTTGCCTTCCTTCCCCATGGTGGGTGGGATGGCTTTGGATGGTCGGACATCTGCATTAGCTGTTCTCCTTTGTTCTTTTTCTTCCCAGCCTACAGGGGTTAGCACACCTCTATTAAAACCTGGAGGTATGTTTGCCTGGACTAACTGCAGCCCTCTAAAAACAAGTGTGGCAGTGGGAAAGTGAAGCATTAGGGCTGCCAGATAAAAACAATGGGAGTCTAAGTGTGAATTTCAAATAAACAACAAAAATATTTTAGTATGTCTCAAATAATGCATGAGCATCTGTTGTTGTTATTTTGTTTTGTTTTGTTTTGTTTCCTAAATCTGGCAACCCTACAAATAATACCCATTTTCCCTACTTGGCATATAAAAATGTGGGTTTATTTAGGAATTTCTGTCTGGCAGAGCCTGGTTTGAGCTTATTTGGATTATAAAGAGATGAAACAACACCACTGTGCAAGAGTCAGGGATCTCCCTGGGAAGAAACGGACATAGCCTCAACAAGGGAATTAATGCATTGCCTGAGATTATACCCATTACTCCTCCCCACTCTCTTGTCATAGGATGTAGATGGCAAAGGTTTATTTTGGGAGAGTAAAAATTAGAGAAGACATGGGAAAGACGTGAGGCTTTAGAGAGCATAAAATCTTTGTAAAAGCCTGTTTTTGTGAGGTATTTTTAGACCAGGGCATTATCTGATTCCCGTGGAGTTGTAATACACTATCGGATATTCTATCTGTACTAATTTCACTATCCTAGAATACCTTAATATTTTGGATATGGGGAGACATATCCTGGTCCCATAAAACTATGTTCCAGACACTGGACCTATGTTACTTTGTCTAGTCCACAGAACAACCCTATAAAGTAGAAATTGAGGTTCAAAGAATCGAAAACCAACTGAAAGTTACAAAACTACCAGTTTCTTAAAAAGTGTACACTCATCATACAACCCACTAATCCCAACCTTGGTTATTTCCCCTAAAGAAATACAAACTTACGTTTATGCAAAAGCCAGTGCACAAATGTTTATAGCAGTTTTATTCATAATTGCCCCAAAATGGAAACAAACTAAATGTCCTTCGACGGGCAAATGGTTTAAACAAACCACAGTACATCCATATAATGGAATGCTACTCGGCAATGAAAAGGAATGGACTTCTGATACATCCAACAGCTTAGATGAATCTCAGAGTGAGAGAAACCAGTCTCAAAATGTTACTGACTGTGTGATTTCATTCACATGACATTCTTGAAAAGATAAAACTATAGTGACAGAGAACAGACCAGTAGTTGCCAGGGGTCAGGGGTTGGGGTCCAAGGGTGACTATAAAAGGATAACACAAGAGAGTTTTCTGGGATGACGGACAGTTCTGCATCCTAATTGTGGTGGTGATTACATGAATATATGCTGCACAGTCAGAGAACTGTACACAAAAAAGTCTATTTTGCTGTATGATAATGTTAAAAAATAAAATTAACTTAAAAATACAGGACAAGCAAATTTGAGACTACTTGGTCTCTTGAAGCCTGTAAAACAACTCCATGAAAGCAGCTACAACTTAGTTGACAAAGTGTTTCAAGATGGTAGGGATACTGATGTGTGTGTGTGTGTGTATACACACATATATATACACAGACACATACATATTATATGTACACGGATGTATACACACATACATGTTATATCTACAAATACATATATTAATATATACACATACATACTAATATAATCCTTTTCCAAGCACTTAGTATAGTATCTGGAAAGTTCCACAGGAATAGCTTGAAGTTTTGGCCTCCAGCACCCTATTTGCTTAATTGCTCAGTGTCCCTGCCAGCTGGGAGCTTGGCTAATCACCTATCCTAACAAAGTCAGTGCCAACAGAAGCTGCCATTTTTCTTTCCCTCAGCTGGAAGACTTCCAAGTCACCCATATGGTTTCACCTGACCTCTCCCTTGAGCCCAGGTTCATACATTGACTCACTGCCTCGACAGACTGACGTCCGTGTCTACTGGTCACCTCACACTCAACATGGCCCAAAGAGAACCATTAAGTTCCTGCCCCCTACATAAAACTCCAAACAAAAAACTCCAAAGAAAAGCAAATTTTCTTTCCCATTTCAGTAAATGGCACCAACATTCACCCGGGGGCTCAAGCCAAAAACTAAATATAACTCTTCATTCCTTCCATGTCCTCACGCTCCCATTGCTGGCGCCTCCACTCCTTCAAATCCTTCCTCCTCACTCATCCTTCTCATCCTGGTCCCCATCTCTCACCTGGAAAACTGGGAGAGCCTTCTCTGTGACCTCCCAGCTCCCACGTCTGCCCTGCTACAGACTGTTCTCTACAGAACAAACTGGTGTTTTAACTTAAAATTGCATCATGCCATTAAAACCCTACCCTGCTTCCTTTTATGCTTAGAATACAACCCATTTCCAGGTCCTCTGCAATTTGACCTTTGCCCACTTCTCTGACCTCTTTGCACTGTCCCTCTCTCTCAGGCTTCAGGCATCCTGGCCTTTTTACTGTTTATCAAATATGTCAAACTCTCCCCTGCTCTAGGGCCCCTGTCTTCTCTGCACCCTTAGCCTGGACCACCCTTCTAGGAGATCACAGCTAGTTTCTCCTTTTCATGAAAGTCTGGCATCAGATCTGCCCCCTTCACACAGGACTTCATTAAACCCTCCATCCAAAGGAGGTTTTTTCCGATTAAAGAGCATTTACTATTCTCATCAGAGAACCCGATATTTTTAGTTATAAAAATAAGATGTCTGTTGTTCTCCTCTGGAATATAAGCTCCCTGAGTATAGGGTTCTTGTCTGCTATAGCCTTGGTGGCAAAAACAGTGCAGCAAATGTAGATGCACAATAAATGTCTGATAAATGAATAGATTGGAAAGGAAATGCAGGCAATACATGCAAAGAAAAAGTAATTGGGATATTCTTGAAGAAACTCCCAAAGGCTGCATAAGCTGGCTGACAGATTCCAGAGGACACATTTAAAGGAAAAAATCCCTAAGGCACAAAATATTTCAGTTAAAAACTACAGCCCAGGGGCAAAAAATGTCCCTCACTCTGTGTGTTGAAACTTCAACCCCAAAGACTTAGGAACTTCTTCCCTCAACCAATCGGGAACCTTCTCTGAGGGTGAAGAGTATGGCAGGTATTCAGAAATGAATTAGTCTGTTTACTGGGCCACATCCCTTGAGATAAACCACTTGTCTCATCAAACTTACAGCTGTTTCCGAAGCATGGAAAAGCCTCTCCAATCAGCAATTTGCATGGGCAAACTTAAGCTATTGTAGGATGTTGATTTATGGTGACAATTAAGAACGTATTACCAAAGTCTATTTCACCATTAACATCCCTAGGGACAGGATAACTTTTAAATCTTCCACTGCTCCCTCCCTAAAGGCTTGGATCTTGGCTAAGGATTTAGAGATTATAAATTTAACAAAGGATGAAAACTGCAAGAGGAGAGTCTTGAACAGCAAATAATGAGTTTAACCAGCATCTCGACTTCTCAGTGAGATTTACAATGCCTCACTGCCTGAGGCCAAGGAATCTTTTATTTTGAAGTTTATAGCCTCTATCACTTATTGGTTTAGCTCCAGATGTGAGAGTCTGGCCCTTGGATGGGATTCTTTTTGGAAGCTAGTATTCATTGCTTTGGCAAGCCTTTTTTTTTTTTTTTCCTGAGAATCTTTTTGGAGAACAGTAGTGTCTAGAAGGAAATAATTTTCATTTCCAAAGACCAAAACAGGCACCTGTGACTTAAACAAGGTATTTGATGCACAGACCCTCAATTGCATATTCATCTAAACAGAAAGCCAGTACTAGACATCCAGTACTCTGGAGCTAACTGTTTCTCTGATTCTAGAGTTGGATTTTCACCTCTGGTGAAGCTGCATCACCTCTGTAATCACCAATCACAGCAAAGAAACATGAGCAAAAGCCAGTCAGTATCTACTGGTGGTTGAACTGGCAGAGTTTGAGAGCCAATCATATCCAGGTCAACTTTTCCCAAAGTATGGTTGGTTCACAGACCATCAGAATCACCTGGGATGCTTTTAAAGGAAGAAAAATTCCCTATACCAAACCTACAGAATCAGAATCTCTGGGGTTTGGGTTTAGGAATCTGCGTTCCTAACACGCTCTACAGATTATTCTTATGCACACTAAATTTTGGGAAACTCTGACCAAGCTTTGCTGGGATGGCTGAGAGCTGACCTGGAAGAACAAGTCACCTACTGGAGGTAGAGACCTCAGATGCCACTAGTAAGCACTTCTCTTCTTTGCCTTTGGTTATTTTCTTCTGAAAATGTAACCCATCATCAAGGCCCCATGGAGAGAAAGGGAGATGAAATTCCTCAGGAAAGTTCATCTCTCTGAGACACTTACCCTTCATTGGACCACCCACTAGCATAACAACATTTCTATACAATCCTGCTCAGTTTTGAGATGAAATATGTATCTGTAATATGCTTGGCACTCTGCTAGTTGTTAGAGTATTTTTAGAAATGAAAATAACTTGAGAACTCAAGTAATGAATATACAACAGAAGAATTTCAGGTATCATGAGGCTGGTGGGGTAAGATATTTTTACTATATTTATAGGCTATACTATGTTACCACTTCTCTGATTCTCCCCCGTGGGCGAGTCATATAAAAGTTGGCTACCAGAATGTATAGTGGGGGCTGGAACCTAGTCCCATACGTGAGTACAAATTTCCAATGTTGACTGGTTGTGAGGATTTCAGAGCATTGCATTTTGCCAGAGAGTGAGTTGTCCACAATGCAATACGTACAATTGTGCACATACATGCACAAACACACACAAATAACCGTTGGGAAGATAATGTTCTGTTTGGCAGGGACTGGTAGACAATAGTGGTTCAGTGGGTATAAAGTTTACCCATTCTGGCCACCAGAATCTTAACTACAATAATCGAAAAGCATTAAGAAACATCAGATATCCATCTATAACAACACAAACATTTCTCCTACAGGATACATTTTCATAGCATGAATTGGATGTGACAGGGCACACGCAGATGATGATCGTGATGACTAACGTTTACTGGGAGCTTACTTTGTGCTCAAGAATTTTGTATACATGGTGGGTGATCCTTACCACAATGTATGAGTTAAGTACTCTTTTTATCTTCATTTTACAAGTGAGAAAACAAAACATTTAAGTGACTTGTCAAGATTATACCGCAGAGAAGTGAGGGAGATGGGATTTGAGTACAGATGGCCTAACTCCAGAGACAACTTTTTCTGTAAAAGGCCACATAGTAAATGTTTTGGGCTTTTCAGGTCACACGGTCTTTGTTACAACTACTCAACCCCACCACTGTGGCAGGAACCAGCCACAGACATTCGGTAAACAAATGAGCGTGGCTGAGTCCCAATAAAACTATTTATCAGCACTGAAATTTGAATTTCATATTATTTGCACACATCTTAAAATATTCTTTGGGGCTTTTTTTTAAACCATTTTAAAAATGTAAACACTATTGTTATCATCCATACAAAAATGGGTAATGGGCTGCATTTGGCCTGTAGGCTGTAGTTTGCAGACCCCTGATCTATAATATTGACTCTTCTAAGGTTTGTAACCTGTCTTTCTCTACCACTTTGTAGTTGTGATATCTTGGCCAAGTCACTTAACTTCTCTGTTTCCTCACCCAAGCTTTGCTGTCTTGATTGATGACATGCAGTCTGTTCATACTTTCATTTAACAAATATTTATTGAACCGAGCACTGGTCCAGATACTGGAGGTGCTAGATTCAGTCCCTGCCCTCACTGAGCTTATATTTCAGTAGAAGTAACAGACAAATAAGCAAGTACTCTCCTTGCAGGACAACTAAGTAGGCTAAGAGTAAGATTTTGGTTACTCATTAAAGTCAAAATTTCCAGATACCCCGGAAGCAATGAGTACAATTTGGTGTCTTATTGTGTTCTGGCAAAGAATAGCAAGTTTGTAGCACTGTGGCCTTGGCTTTCAAATGCTGTGCCCAATTATTTGAGAGTTATAATCTGCACGCTCCATTTTTTGCAAGATGACACTGGCAATTCGTACACTGCCATTGAGACCTCTGAAAAACAATTATACGTGATGGTAGCATCCGACAGTCTCAAAGCCGGCACTCTCAGAAGTAGTCGGGATAATCCGTAGATGTCATCTGGATATGATTTAGTTATAGAATTTGGGATTCCACATAAGCCCCTTCCTGAAATTTCTTAGTCTGTTCCATGTTTTCTAGGCCCGGGTACTCTGAAGAGTACCATTGCCTTCAGGTAAGCATATTCATAACTATCAGGTGCAGAGTTTAGCCATGCTGGTACAAAACTTCTATAGTTTGAAGATGTGCTCCATCCTTAATTTTCTTCTTTCTGTCGACATTTTATCTTGTTGAAGACTATTCTGAAGACAATTGACAAACGCTGCTAATATAGTTGCTGCATTCATCACACGCCAGCACTGGGCAAGACCAAGGGTAAAAAGTTCATTCCAATAAGCTTTCACCAACGATATGCTGTTTTCTTGCCCCAGGGCCTGGAAAGAAGGATCAAAAATGCCCAATGCCTTGATAAGAACAGCAGTCGAGAGACGACTTCCCCAGGTAGTGCACATTCGGGGACTCAGGCACAGGAGAAGGCGTGGTGAGCTGAAAAGCCACATGTCAATCGCTGAGAAGTGGCCCCTCTGTTTCGATGTGATGTGTGCTCGAGTCTCCAGCAATCAGGTGTACACTTCCTTCCACACCCTCTACTGAGCTCTGGCAGGCTGTGCTCTCTCCAGGGTTCAATGCTTTTGCAAGAGTGTCAAATGCCCTTGAAACACCACCGTGGGTCTGCACTTCTTGATGAAATTCACACAAAGACGTATCACCATTGCTTAAGTTTTCAATCACAGACATTCCGTTACTACTTTGAGAAAGATCTTTAGTTTTTCCAAGATTCAACTAACGATGTAACCACCCTGGCCAAGGTCCTTAAATCTCCCTGACGTGATTCAGCCTTACCTGGTGTCATCCACACAGTTCCCTCAGGTTTTATTCCAGAGGGATGAATATTCACAAACATTCCTGAGCCTAACAGTCCTGTTGACCTTGTCGCTTCACTGTTACAAAAGTTGGAGTTGCAGCTAATGGGCTAGGAAGGTCTGCTCGGATGGAGATTTTTTCTGTTGAAGTGGCACAGTTGGAAGATTTTTCTCGTGATACTTCAACGGGTTTTCTTTCACATTGAACACAGTCTTGTTTCATTGCAAACGCAATGCATCTCTGTACACTGCACTACTGACGGTGGTTTCGATGGCGTTTGTTAATAATACAGTCCTTTGATCCTCAACATGAACACGCTAAACTTTTTCAGAAGCTTCTTTTAAAAACTCCTTTGCAGCCTTCACAAGTTACTGCTCTGTAACGATGTCCATGTACTACACAAAGATCAAAAATCTCATTGGGTCCCTGGTCTGGGGAAGAATTACCTGCTAAAAGCCAGAGGTGTGGTGCAGACAGACCAGGAATGATAAAAAAAAAAAATAACTGGTTGACACCTGCTGCATCTGGAGTTGTGAGGAAACCTTTTCCTGGAGTAGAATCCTGCCTGGCCAGAATGACTTTGCTTCGAGTAGAGCCATCATGATTTGTCAGAATGAACTGCTTGCCTTGTGCGTTATGATCAAGTGCTGTCATGATCTGGATTTTCTGCCCAGTTTGCTGCTCTGTAACAATCTCTCCCATTTGTTGTTCAGTAATGTGATGTGCGATTTCTTCTGTGATTGCCATGATGTAAATGGTAAAATGTCCTGCACTCTCCGCAGCCTTGCTCTTGCAACAGGCACAGACCTGACAGTCCCGCTGTGGCAGCTGCTGGGGGAGGGAGGGTTCCTGGAGGAGAGGTGGGAGAGAGCTGAACGGAGAGGAGATCAAAGATAAGGAAGGAGGGAGCTTTCTGGGTTTGTGTATTTGGGGAGGGGGTGGTAAGAGTTCATCAACTTCCCTTCGTTATCTCTAGAGATTTCTATGCATCACTGACTGGGTCCACATTGCCTTTGATGTCTTGGACTCCTCAAGCCGGACCTCGTGGCTCTGTGCCATCTCACTTTCTAGGTGGAAATGTATCAGAGTGGCATATGTCACCTTTTGCCCATAACCTCTGAACTCCCAAATCCTAATTTGCTTTCATTCAACAAACTCAACTTAGAATCTTTCATCACATGCCTACTGCATGTCAAGTGCTAGGCTTTTTCCTTCTCAGCAGCTTTGCTTCTCTCATTTTCCTGCTTAAATTTGGATTCACTGACAATTTTTTCCATTCTACTTAAGATTGAGTCCATTTTCTAAAAGCAACATCTATAGCTTTGAGGTGTTAAGAAAAACAGTGAGCCTCTCCTATTATATCAAAATGCACAGAACTAAACTTTCCCCCTTCTCTCTCCATTTTCCTACTACCTTATCCTGTCATTTAGATTCAGTTTTGTTTGTTGCCTCCCTTAGAACTGATTCTCAAAAAGAAACTGGATCTTTAGCTGACTGTCTTTTTTTTGTTTTGTTTTGTATTTTGCCTCTGATCTCCTAGGAATACTTTCAGCAAGATTTTCTTTACTCTCAAACATTCACTGCATCATCACCACATGGTTAGTAATATTACTTCTATTGATAACTAATATTGCTGAGCTCTTCATATATTCCAGGGTCAATTCTAAGATCTTTGTACACATTAGCCCATTTAAGCATCATTTTGGAAATCAGGAAACTGAAGCACAGAGAAATTAAGTAACTTGTCTGAGGTCACACAGCACCTAAGTGGCAGCTGGGATTCATATCCAAGCCGTCTCATTCCAAAGTCTATACTTTTAACTATTATGCAATTTTGCCTCTCCACATAGACAATGGGAACAATGTTTATGAAACTATAACCCCGTATCTGGAATAAACTTTGAATCCAAATGACAGGTCAAGGTCATAGGGAAATAAGGAGAGAAAGAGGGGAATTTAGGTGCTGGGCAACCAAAGAACATCCACTACCCACTGTGCTTACCCAATACACTTATAAATGTCATCATTAAGAGTAGGCTTTCCCTTTCAGGCTACAAAGCGTTGCTTCTAACTAAGCATAACCAAAATCAAGACTCCTAATCTGGGTACGTTTGAAACTTAACAGAAAGTATCATTTGGGATTTTTTTATTTCAGCATATTATGGGGGTACAAATGTTTAGGTTACATATATTGCCTTTGCCCCGCCCAAGTCAGAGCTTCCAGTGTGTCCATCCCCCAGACGGTGTGCACTGTACCCATTAGGTGTGAATATACCCATCCCCTCCTCCCCCTCCCATCTGCCTGACACTCAATGAATGTTATTACTATACGTGCACTTCAGTGTTGGTCAGTTAAGTCAGTTAATACCAATTTGATGGTGAGTACATACAGTGCTTGTCTTTTCATTCTTGTGATACTCCACTTAGTAGAGTGGGCTCCAGCTCTACCCAGGATAATATAAGAGGTGCTAGATCACCATTGTTTTTTGTGGCTGAGTAGAACTCCATGGTATGCATATACCACATTTTATTAATCCACTCATTTGGGACTTTTTAAGAAAATGTTTCCAATGCTTCAATCATGCAAGCATTGCCTTCACAATTTTCTGTTGTATTGCTGCATCATCTGCTCTATTATTTGCTTAATATTTCTCTCCACATAGACTCTACATTTTTATTTGATTTATTTTTTAAGGAAACTGCTAGGTGGATGCAGTGGCTCACACCTATAATTCTAGCACTTTGGGAGGCCAAGGTGGGAGGACTGCTTGAGGCCAGGAGGCCAGCCTGACCAAGAGCGAGACCCCATTTCTACAAAAAAATAGAACAATTAGCTGGGTGTGGTGGCGCACACCTGTAGTCCCAGCTACTTGGGAGGCTGAAGCAGGAGGCTCACTTGAGCCCAGGAGTTTGAAGTTGCTGGGAGCTGTGATGATGCCACTGCACTCTAGCCGGAGCGAGACTCTGTCTCAAAGAAAAAAAAAAAAATGAAACTGCTGAGAACATGGGTTGGTATACTAGCTATATTTTGTCTCCTAATAGTCGTTAAAATAAACATAAAACTCTGATTATTTTTTAAGTTTACCCACGAACCATCCCAAAGCATCCTCTGCTCCAGAGACGCTGCTCTAATATAAGTAACTATGTTCTAGTTCCTCGTAAGTTTGCAGTGATGGGGAATGAACAGTGATGTCCAGAGAGAGCAGAGGCAGTTCAACTTTTATCACTGGAATTCAGAGCCAGGGACCTCCAGGAAATCTACCTTAGCATTCTCTCTTCTTCCTTGTTTGGGCTTACTCAAGCCTCACAGTTCCTTTGTTTCTTGGTCCACTTACTGCTGGCACTTGAGTAACAAAAGTGTGATGCAGGGACCCTCCCCCGTGGACTGCAGACACAAATGTCTCCTCTGCATTGCCCAAAATGCTACTTAGAACTAATACTTATTTCCTTCTAAGAAACAGAAATCAATCTCTTACCCCTCCACTTCCTTTATCCCAGACCAACAGATTGACATACTAACCAAATAAACAGGCAAACAAACAAACCTGAGCCTTCAAAAAAAGGCTGGGTGGGGGGCGGGGGGGAGGAAATAGAGGCAATTTTGTTCAGAAATAGACTTTTTTCCTTGCAGTTCAAGTGATGAGCAAATTTATTTACACAACATATATCCACCTAAGACTACCCTTACCCTCCAAGAATATAAATGCTGCATAAAAACTAACTTCTCTTTGCACAGAAAGTCCCGTAAACAGACCTGTTGTGAATGCAAAGCAGGAAACCCAGATGGAAGGAGAAAGACCTTTGCAAGGACTCGAAAAGGAGATGCGTACATCCCTGCCCTGTACATACACCTGCTTGCTCATCATCCTCCTCCCCTTCCTCCCCCTGCCTTCCTTTTCTTTCCCTCCTCCTCCTTCCTACGTCTCCTAGAGGAGGAGGTGGGTAAGCAGGGGGCCAGAATTCATGGCCCGGAGAACTCTGGATCACATTCCAAAGGTGCTGCCTTGAAACAAGCCAAGGGTGCTGGTTTCCCTAAAACGGAGGCAGCTGCTCTTAACATCTCTGATCTCCCACCAAGAAGCAGGCAGACCACAGGAAATTCTTTCAGAGCATTTAGCCCTAAGTTCTCTTGCTTAGTATAATTGACTGAATTTGTTAATCAATTAATTAATAAGTCACACTGCTCTAGACTAATGCATATGCCAACACAGCAAGAGACTGGAAAGGCACAAGGGAAATGAAGAAAGCAAAGTGGCTTCTTCTGCAATACTGGAGTATTTACTTTGAGTGCAGCACAAGTTCAGCAAACATCTGTTTATTCAGAATAAGAGCAACCAGGGAACTCAAAGTAACCAGAAAGATTTCGCAGAATTTTAAAAGAACAGTTGATGCTCTTAACCACAAGATGCTCAGACCTTATGAGATCTCGAAGTGCTCTCCGAATCAAAAGATTTTTTTTTCCCCTGTGGAGTTTTAGAATCAAATGTGTTCCAACTTTCTGAAAATTAGCTATAAGTGCATGTTCTCTGGGGCAGTCCTCAGTTCACTTGGCTATTCTGTTCATCAAATAACCCACTTCTCAAACATTTCAGAGCACAGGCAGAGGTGGGGGGAAGCGATGGAAGAAATAGGATAGAAACCACTGTAGCGGGTGTAGGATAGGAAGGTTGTGTTGTAGTTTAAAGAACACTGAACTTGGAGTCTAGAAAACTGGGTGGAAACCCTGACTCTTCCATTTACCAGAAGTGTGACTATTTGGGCTAGGTAAGCTTCTCAGAATCTCAGCTTCCCAATCTGTGTAGTGGGAAAATCATTTCATCCTCACAAAGTAGCCGTGAAGATGAAGTAAAGGGTTGTGTGAGTGCTCTGAATGTCACAGAACAGTACTCAAATGCAGGGAATAATTACTGTCATTTCCAACAGCACACTCTCTGCTTTGAGTGATTCTCTCGTTCTCTCTTCCCTCTCTCCTTCCCTGCCTTCCTCCCTCCTGGGGAGCATAATAATATCCATGATAACTATTACTCCTGGAAATTACATCTCTCCATTAGTTCTTACAGAATAAATTTCATTGAAATCCATTAAGATATTTTAGACAGCATGCCTACTTTAAAAGTGTTGTTAATCACTATTTTATTTGAAGATGTTGGTCTAAGGGCGAAAAAGACTAGATTTTAGACATTTTGTAATGCACTTTGATAATAAGGTGGATTCCATTAGACTTGGCTCACTCCTTTCACACTGTCATCAAACAGAAAGACAGGGAGAGAAAGCTGCACAACCAGCCAAGATCCGGCAATTAATCCAAAGCAAAGAGCTCTAATGTGTTTACAAAGGTTGTAATAAGTTGTAAAGAGAATATATTGCCCAAAATTCAGTATCCACCCAAATGAAAGGCTGACATTGTGCTTAGTCTCAAGGAATGGGAATGTTTTGATACTTTTTCCTATCATTCCTTGAGTCTTAATGGAATGAACCTCTGATGAGAGAGAGAGAGAGAGAGAAATGTAAAGATGGATTCAGATGGATAAGACTCAATTCAGATAGATTCTTTTCCTCATCCATAAGGGCATGCAAAACAAAGACACTTAAGAAAAATATGGAATATGGATGATTTAGAAGAAACCCCAGAAATAATCTTATCCACCTTCTCATTTTTAAAAGGTAAGGCACTGAAAAAGGAATTGGCTTACAGGTTACAAAGCCAGTGCTGTAACTGTTATTAATAATAGCTAACATGCATTAGACACCTCCTATGTATCAGGTTTTGCACTAAGCTCTCTAAGTACAACATCTCATTTAATCTCTCCAGGACAGTCTCATCGAACTGATAAGGAAACTGAGGCTTAGAAAGGTGAAGCAACTTCCCCAAGGTCATTCACCTGGTGAGATAACAGAGACAAATTTGGAACCCAAGGGATATGCTGAGTTTCACTGAACCCAAGACTCTTAGTTATCAATCTAGTACAAGGTCCCTTTATATAGTTCAGTATGAAATTTTAATTTAGAGTGTTTCTTTCATTCCACTGGTAATTGGAAAATTCACTGTTTTTTAATGAACTCACAAAAAATAATTACCTCCCCAAATTGCACATTCTCTTTTTTCTAGTGAAATCTATTGCAAGCACCGAGGACTTGTTCAGCTGAGGCTGGGCTGCCCCATAAATAAGTCATGCCCAGGTTGATCTGTGTGGCTGTCACTGTATATATAATAGACGAGACAGTGTCAGGAAGCAGCCAGCACTCACCTCCTTGAGCACATGTTTCCAGATTGCCCTTGACAGGTGATGAGCAGGGCATTTCAAAGGGATGCATTAAATACCGGCACAAGTGCTTTCAGAGTCTTCCTTCCCAGGTCCTGGGGCCGGCCCTTTGATTTCCTCCAATTCCATTTGGTTTTGCCCTTACTACCAGAAGGAAGGACGCTGAGCAACTTCTGGGGCAGCTGGTCTGACTGCAGGGTTACTCTCCCGGCCTCTGAATATTAGGAGAACAGATTTATGATGAGGTTCATAGTCTCTGAGGCTAAGAGGTATGGGTTCAAATCCTGGCTCTATCATCTACCAGCCATGTGGCCCTCGGAAAGTTCTTAAGCTTCTCAGTTTTTCAACTACAGATGGGGATAATAACCCTCTCCCCTGGAGGGTCACAGTGAGGATTAAATAAGTACGTTAATAATAGCTAATGTCTTTTCAGTATTCATTATGTACCAAGTACCTCATTAAGCACTGAGCATGCAATGCATACATTACTCATGTAACTCTCACAAAGCAATAGGCAGGATTATGATCCCCATGTCACAGACGAGAAAACTGAGGCACGGAGAGGGTATATAACAGGCCCATTACCTTATAGCAGGCTTTGCACCAGTCTGGCTCCAGACTAAAATCCCTTAGCGACCACCCTGTTACTAGAGTGTCTGGCACATAGTAAGTGCTCAGTAAATTTTAGGTACATTTTTGTCACTGAGGTGTCTCCTAATTGCTCACCTATTCAGAAAGGACAATTGTCAGTGTCTTGGGGAAGAGTAACAGAACTAGCATTTACTGAACTTCAGGTCTTTGCCAGAGGCTTTACTCACACTTTCTTATTTAATCCTCACAGCAAATCTGCACGCTGGTCCCATTTTCCCCATCGAGTAAGTAGGGGAAGCTGAGGCATTAAAGGGCCAGCGGACTCTCGCAAGGCAAACAGGACAGCCAGGATTGAAGTCCAGGTCTATCCAACTCCAAGTGCACACCACAGCGATGACCCGGGCAAGCCCTCATTGCTTACATCACGTGAATCGAACAGACCATTCCCGCCTCCCTTCTTCATGGACACGCAAGACAGAGCTTCTTAACATGTACTGCTTACACAAATCATCTGGGGACCTTATTAAGTGCAGATTCTGAGGTGGCAGGTCTGGGAGGGAGCTGAGACTCTGCATTTCTAACAAGCACCCGGGTAGTGTCGCCGCTGCTATTGTGTGGACACTTTGCACAGTGAGGATGTGACAGAGTCCTTCAGCCCCTCCATGTTTTCTCTCTTTGCCACTTGAGACTCAAGAGGCTCCTAAGGTTGTGGGACTGAGACAGGGAATTGGCTCCACCTTTGTTAGTTCTGTGGAGTCAGATTTCCCAAAGCACCCCTTCACCCTGCTAACACCAGCCGTACCGCCACCGTCAGCACCACACACACACACGTACACACACGTGCACACATGTGTTCTCCCAACCTCTCTCACGTTTGGGTCTTTGTGTCACGTGGTGGTTGTGCACATTTCATATGAAATCACTCCCAAATGTCAAATGAAAACTCAAATTGTTACTAGCCATATTTAACTCCAAAGGAGAATCCTACCATAAGGAGGGATGTGGCATTACCAGCAATTTACTACGGAATGACGACTTAAGTAATGATAATGAGCCTGGTGACATTTGGTTGAACATGGTTAAATCTTTCGCAGAATAGTCCCTCTCCACTCTCAGATTTAAACCCAGTGAAGTATTTAAAAGGTTTTTCATGTAGTGGCTCTGTCGCTGGCCCATGGCTTTATAGCTGTGGCTTTTTCCTGTTCAGCCTCCTCTCCCTACACTTTCTGCCAACACCCCGTTTTCCCCGCTGTGCCAAGTCTTCCAGATCCTTGGTTGCCGTGATCTTTCTTGCTTCCGGGCTTTTGACCCTGCTCTTCCCTCTTCCTGGATTCTCTTCTCCCAACTGTAATGCCCTGGAAATGCCTTTGTCTCCAAGCCCAGACTTTTCTCCCACACATTGACTCTGCTCACCACTCCAGGGTGTTGACTTCATATCCTATTTTCTCCAGCAGGTCAACCCCTGGACGGTATAGGAATAACTCTTTTTTCCGGAAGGTCACAGTGAATATTAAATAAATATGTTACTAATAGTTCATGTTTATTCAGTACTCATTACGCACCAAACACTTCCCTAGGCACCAAACAACTATATAGTACTCATGTAATTTTCACAAAGAAATAGGATTACCCCCATGTCACAGATGAGGAAACTGAGGCACAGAGAGGATATACAACTGGCCCCTTGTCTCATAGCAGGCATTGCAGACAGACAGTGGTGGAGAAGGGAGGGAGGGCCAGTTTGGGTGGATGCTTCCGAGGTGACACGAAGACCAACTGATGTGGTCCGTGATGGAAACTGACCAGAATGACAGAAAACTAGCACGGAGGGCAGGGTAATGGGGTGTAAAAGGGAGAAGGGAAATGAGGGTACCCCTGACCTTAACAAAAAATCTGTTGTTTTCTCTCTGAGTCCTCTTACCACCTTTTCCCTCCATCACTCATCATGGAAGTCCCCTGGGTGACAGAACCGCAGAGTTAGAGTAAAGCTGCCCGTCTGACAGATGAAGACACCGAGGGCCAGGGTGGGTGAGTCACACAGGCAGATGGCTCTGTATTTAGCTGTCTCTGCCGTTTTCATCCTTCTAAACCGCCCAGAGGAAAGAAACTCTGAAGGGCTGCAAGGCACAGAAACATCACTGATTCAGCACAGAGCCTCAATTCACTGCCATCCCCGTAATAGGTCTTGTTCAGACAACCTTGTAAAGCTGCAGAATATGGCTTCTCTTTCTTTTATACTGGAAGTGTCAGGAGCCTCTCCGGCCATTTATGTGATGGAGAGGTTGCTAAATGTTACGGCAAACGGCCGTATCAATCTGGTTAATAGCTGAGAGTGGGTGTCTGTGGAAACCCTAAGACCTCACCAACCTGAGAGGCAAAGTTTTCCTGGTCTCCAGACCATGCTCCGCATGAGCACCGGGAACAGAAAAGTCATGGGGTGCCACGGGCTCTGGCCCTGGAGGTAAGGGGTGTTCTACGTTTGTCTCGATCCTGCTGCTAACTCATGTGACCTTGAGGAAATCACTCTCCCTGGGGAAGCTTTTACTAGAAGGAAAAACAGGGTAATAAAAACAGCCCCAAACTCATGCACGCAGACTTCAGAAGCAAATGCATCCTTTCAGAATGTGGGGACGCCAGTAAATTCCTGCACTCCTCTCTCAGTTATGGCTACAATACTACTTCCTGCTGTGGAACAACCACAAAATCCCAGTGGTGCACAACGGTAAGAATTTATGTGGCTCGCGCATCTGCAGTGGGGCTGACGCAGGCTCCGCTGGCCTGGCTGAGTTGGCGTAGGCTGGGCTGGAGTGGCTGGCTCTGTGCCACGTGTGTCCCGTCCTCCTCTGGCTCTGGAAGACTATCCCAGGCGATGCTCCTCGTGACGATGGCAGGGACACAAGAGAGCAGACAGAAACACATGGGGCCTCTCAGGCTCGGGCTTGGAACTGGAACACCATAACTCTCACCTTATTCTATTGGCCAAACCCAAAAGTTAAGGGGCAGGGAAATATATACACCCCAGTCCTTTGGTGCAAGGAGCTGCAAAGTCATGTGGCACAGAGCATGTGCAGAGGAAGAAGGAGCCACCTGCCCTCCTTAACAGGAAATGTGGGTCTCCACTGAGCCAGTTTCCTTACTGTCCCCCACCACTATGTCTCTGCTTATGCTGTACACCCCACTCCCCACCTGGAATGATCCCCACCCGCCTATCTAGACTCTATTCTACACGTCCCAGACCAATAGCCCCACAGGTGGCCACTAGAGCTGTCCCAAACCTCTGGTTGTGACTGTTGTCTCCTGTCTCTCGGCCAGCTAGTGGCTGACTTCCAGGAACCCATGTGTAATATGTCTCTTACAGCATCTAAGGCCCTGGCTACACAACTGGAGCACAATCCACAGCAGTTCGTCGGTGGACTAGGCCGTCTATGAAGGGGTTGCAGTGTGGGTGCTTAGGTTTTCTAAGAAGGGAAGGAAGTGTCGACTATCTCCTATACAACTGCACTGCCTAGGTACAACCCTTGGGGACTTGAATGACACGATTTCCCCTGAGTTGGAACCACCCTGCTGTTCACCAGGGGAGGCTGCTGTACTTTGTCATGTTGGCCCCTGGCATCCCTACTTGTATTTACATCTCGCGTGCCCTCTTCAGCTAATCTAAAGAAACTATGTCATCCCTAGAGCCCAGATCGTGCCCTTGAAGTGGGCAGAAGAGCAGACAGCATAGGGTTCTACAAGGATCCTCAGTCTCTCATGTCAGCCACAAGACCCGA
Organism: Varecia variegata; assembly: GCA_028533085.1. NCBI lineage: Eukaryota > Metazoa > Chordata > Mammalia > Primates > Lemuridae > Varecia > Varecia variegata. Next base: position 10,123,844 of record CM052448.1, on the reverse strand, counting down.
AACGTCCTCCCTGAAGAACCCTTCCCACTACAAAATCCAACTCATGCACAAAGGCAACTGTGGGTGACGGACCCACACACCCAGAGCTCAGTTTAGATATATCCAATCCACCCGCAACTACACATATAATTTATTTTAAGTGAGGAAATTACGTAGAAGAGAAAAGGTAGGAAAACACAGGATGAAGCTAAGGCATGACTAATGCTCAATGTTAATTACACTGCATTCTTAATAATACCTGGTGTATTAGGGGTCTGCAGAGAAACAGAACCAATAAGATACTGTACATGGAGAGAGGGAGAGAAGGGGAGAGGGAAAGAGAAAGAGAGAGAGAGAGAGAGATTTATTATAGAATTGGCTCTCACACACTTGTAGAGGCCAAGAAGTCCTCCACGATCTGCTGTCTGCAAACTGGAGGCCCAGGAAAGCTGGTGGCATAATTCAGTCCAAGCCCAAAGGCCCAAGAACCAGAAGCATTGATGTCCTAGGTCAGGAGAAGATCTGTGTCCCAGTTCAAGGGGAAAATAAAAGTGAATTCACCCTTCCTCTGCCTTTTTGTTCTATTTGGGCCTGTCAGGGATTAATTAGGTGATGCCAGCCCACAATGGTGAGGGCAGATCTTCCTCACTTGGTCTACCAATTCAAATGCTAATCTCTGCTGTAAACCCCCTCACAGACATGCCCAGAAATGAAGTTTCACTAGCTATCCGGGTACCCCTTAGCCCAGTGATGTGATAAATCAATCACATAAATTAATTGGTGTCAATTTGTTAAGTTCACACACCATCACAGCTGGCCTTAGGGTTGTTAGGAGAAGTCAATGATAAAATGTGTGAATGGACCTTCTTAGGTCAAAGGTGTCCGTAGAATTGTCTTGCCTTGCCGCTATGGCTGAAATCGAAAACTTCATTCTGTTCAGAGCAGAGGCAATGAGAAAGTTTAATATCTCTTGCCTTCAGTGCCTTTCATCCACTCTCTGGATCTTTCTTAGCCTCCTGAATCTCCCAGGTCTCTCTCACCTCTGGCTACAGAACCAGGCCTGGTGTGTCTCCATATAAACCAGTCTGACCCCTACATCGGTTCCTTCCCATCCTCCAAGGCCTCTCTCTCGGAGTCAGAGGCAGCCCAGCCCCCTGCACGCAGGGCCATAGATCCTTTCCTCCTCTTCCTGCTAAGTGCCCGGGGACCACTGTGCACACACCTCTCAGCAACAGCTCCAGCAGACGCTGCAAACCTGTGAGCAGAATTCATTAGCTCCACGACAGGTCCCGGTACTCACCCTCCTGCACACTCCTGCGTCTGAGGGGCACCTGTGGGCCCTGCCGGAGAAAAGGGAGAGAGAGTCCAGCATCCCCTGGTGCCCTGCATGGCTCCGGTGGCCACCTGGAGCACATCACAGCAGGCTTCTGATGTTGCAGGCACACACTGGCGCCTGGGGGATACACTTCAGGCCTGGCTGTGTCTCCTCCGCTCAGACTACAATTTAGCGAATTTTTTTCCACACTGCTCTGGCAAGTGGGGACCTACAGAGATTTGGTAATTGGCATCCCAAGTCCTAGCACGCTCTGATCTCTGCAGCACCTTGCTGCTCTAATTGCTTGGAGACCCATTTTCCTATCCCAAGACCAGGGTCTAAAAACTCTGTAATTATCTGAAGGCAAGAGATATTAAACTTTCTCATTGCCTCTGCTCTGAACAGAATGAAGTTTTCGATTTCAGCCATGGTGGCAAGGCAAGACAATTCTACGGACACCTTTGACCTAAGAAGCTTCTTTCAATAGGTCAGAGTTCATGGGGAGAAGGAATCCAACAGGGGGACCCCAATGTGGGATGGGCTGGCTCAGGAGGTCATAGGGGATAGTGGGGCTCCAACCGACCCCATCACTCAGGCCAGAAACCTGGGCATTATCCATGGCTCTTCTGCCTCACCGACACTTCGAGCAGCAACTCCTGACAACAACATGTGCTGAGTAGCTCTGGACTCTGTCCCCCCCTCTCCATTACCACGGCCTCAGTTCATCTCTTACCTGGACTATTCTCCAAACTCATGCCCCTAGTTCGAGTCTCCAGCCCTCAAAACCAGGAATTACCAGGAAATCCGGCCCATCACTGAGTTTTGTAAATAAAGTTTATTGGAACGCAACCATGCCCACTTGTTTGCAGATTGTCCATGGCTGTTCTGCGCTGCAACAACTGAATTGAGTAGTTGCCAAAGAGACCATGGAGCCCACGAAGTCGAAAACATTTACTCTCTGGCCCTTTAAGAAAATACTTGCCACCCAAGCCACTATCCACATAAGTTCACATCACTTTTCTCCTTCCAAATTCACCAACTGTTCCCCCTGCCGTTTAGGAAAATTCAGACTTCCTTGCCACACACGAAACATCCTTTATGAATTGGTCCTTAGCTAGTTCAGGATTACAAACTGCTATCTCACAGTCTTCATCTAGTTCATATAATTCTTTTCTGGTCCACATAGAGTTTGAAATATTAGCTACCAACTTTTAAAATCATAAAATTATACATAAAAATTCACATCTGTGACTTATCTTAAAAATAGAGAACTCTGGCAACACTCGGCCCCATTCCCACTTGGCAACAAGCAGCCAGAATCAAGACACATCTGCCCCCTTTAGATGGAGACTATGTTCACCACTTCACCACAGACTCCACCCCTCCCTATCGGCCTCCACCTTGCCTGCTTCACTCGTGTAGGCATATGAGTTTGAAAACCCCTGCGCTTCCTTCTCTGTCTACCAACCAGCCCTCTTCCTAGAACTATTTTCCTACAGTTATACCAAAAGACTGAGAGTCCCCAAAGACACCATACTCCCACCCACTTCCACACTTTTGTGCATGTTCTCCTCCTGGACCATAACAAGTACCACAGACTGGGTGTCTCAACCAACAGAAATTTATTTTCTCACAGTTCTGGAGGCTAGAAGTCCAAGATCAAGGTGACTGTAGGGCTATTTCACCGGAGGCCTCTCTCTTTGGCTTGTAGATGGCTGTCTTCTCCCTGTATCTTCATGTGGTCTTCCCTCTGGGTGTGTACATGTGCCCCGATCTCCTCTTCTTATAAGGACACCACTCAGATTAGGGCCCTGCCCAGTGACCTCATTTAATTCTTATTAGCTCTTTAAGACCTCTATCTCCAAAGACAGTCACATTCTTTGATATTGGGGGTTACAACTTCAATATAGGAATTTGGTTGAGGGAGACACATAGCACCCCTCTTCCAGGAGTCTCTTCCCTACCTCATTCACCTAATAAGTACTTGCTCGCTCTTACTTTAAGAATCAGATTAAGCACAGCTGTCTCTGACAGCTCCTGTTTCTTTGCAACTCATGTGCACCTTCACTAGAGAACTATCATCTTGTGCATTAATGATTTATATTTTCCCTTTTCCCCACTCAACTGTGAGCTTCTGGGTTGTAGTAACTATTATTTTCATCTCTATTTTATCCAATAAATACCTCCTGGGGGCCTACCACCTGCCAGGCACTATTAAAGCCACTGAATAAAGATTCAGCATTGAACAAGACAGGCAAGGTCCCTGCCTATATGGAGCTTACATTCTAGAGAGGGAAAGGAACAGTGAATAAGTCAGTACACAGTAGTGACAGATTGTATACCACCATGCTTGACCCACGGCAGGTGTTCAATGAATGCTATGGGGGAAACATGTTCACCTGGGAAGGAAGAAGGATCTAGGCTCCTTAGACCTGCAGTCCCCAGCAGGCGGGCCATAGACTGGAACCGGGCCGTGGCCTGTTAGGAATCAGGCTGCACAGCAGGAGGTGAGAGGCAGGCAGGCAAGCGAAGCTTCATCTGTATTTACAGCCGCTCCCCATCGCTCACATCACTGCCTGAGCTCCGCCCCCTGTCAGATCAGTGGTGCCATTAGATTCTGCATTCTGGTGAGTTGTATAATTATTTCATTAGAAATTACAATGTAATAATAACAGAAATAAAGTACACAATAAATATAATGTACTTGAATCATCCCAAAACCATCCCCTCAACCCTCGTCTATGGAAAAACTGTCTTCCCTGGTGCCAAAAAAGTTGGGGAGTGCTGCCTGAGAACATTTTCAAACCTGTAATTCTAGACTTTCTCGACCCTGAGTTGCTGAGGCAGCTATTACCTAGAATGTCAAGGGAGGCTCCCCTTGTTTTGAAAGCTCATGTCACTTAATGATCCTGAACCTTGGGTCATTGCATCCCTAAATCCATCGTTAAATCAAGAGACCCCACAGCATCCCTGGGAAGAGATGTGAGGGCCAAGACAAAGCCCACAAACATCTCCCACTCCCTGTCTCAAAGTCCCCAGAGGCAAGGTCTGGTTGCCAGTGGCCAGACCTGGAGATCAGCTATATTTTCCCATATGCAACTTTTGGGTAAATTTGTGAGAGGAAAAAAAGAGGGAGTGGCAGGTGTCCAGGCCTAAGAGGACTCCCTCTGGGTAAATGATGCCTATTTCAGGTGCATCACAGTCCATATCAGCCTGTAAGGAAGTGATGGATCATTTCTAGAAATTCTCTAGTAATAACATAAGGAGTACCAGCCACAGAGGGACCCCCACTCTGCTAAAAGCACAAAGCCAGCGGGAGCTCAGCACAGCCACCATAATGTCCATTTCCCTTCCTATCTGTTTTCCATGAGTTTTTAAAAGTAAAGGCAATTTGGGTACCACTGTATGAAAAATGCCTATTATGGAAAATTTAAAATGTACACACAAAATTCATCCATGGAACTCACATATTTATTCATACAGATACAATTTAGAATCATTTTTGTCACATAAAAATTTATGTTAAATGTATAGATTAATCTGGTGGGAAGTGACTTAGGACTCTTGAGTATCTCATTCTAAAACACACCTAGTGGGCTTTTAAAACATTCAGTATACTTAATAAATATATTCTAATATGTCCTGCATATCAATTATCTATTGCTAGGTGGTTTATATTGTCAATGACTACTCTCAATGCAATCTTTTTAAATGATTATATCTTCTACCTGCTTATTGTTGGCTAAAAAAAAAAAAAGGAAAATTCAGCCAAACTACTGAATTCTCTTATTACTTCTAGTAGCTTTCAGTTGATTCTATTAAATTTTCTATATATTCTTATCACTTTAAGTAATGATTATTTTTCCATGTTCATTCCACTATTTATCCCTAGCCCATTTTCTTCTATAATTGCATTGGTGAGCAACCCCAGAGTGCTTATAAATAATAACAGAGACAACAGTTTGTTCCCATATTCAGTAAAAATGCCTTGAGTGTCTCCCTGTATCGACAGGCATAATATTGGCTGGCTGTTGGTTTGGTTTAAATTTTTTTTGTTATGTTTTAAAAATATGCATTTTCAGATTCCAATCTTCCTGTTATCAATGATAGATGTCAGATTGTATCAAATATTTTTAGGGGTCTACCAAGTGATCTTAAGATTTATACAATACTTTCTTCCATGCTATAGATTTTCATAAGCCTTTATTTTCCAACATGTTACAGGACCAACCGTGGAATTATTAGATCAAAGACATGAACATTTGAGAGTTCTTCATGCATTTTGTTAAACTGCATCCTCAAAGGATTAGACCAACTGACACTCCCCACCCAGCAGTGGATGAAAAATACCCATTACACTCATCAGTTGTGTTTTAATAACTAAAATCTGTTAATTTATAAGACTATTGAATGTTAGCTAAAAAATAAATACACAAGATATACCACCTCTTTCCCACTTTCTTACTCCATCCTTTAAAAAATAATTGTTGGTCTTCAGGTTTATGTTACCTGCTGACATTTCATAAAGATTTTAACACAACTCCTCTGAAAGAGCTATTATGGAATATCTTAGTGCAATGATTAAGAAACATTTCAAGGTCACAAAATGCTAATAATCTGAAAAAGTTATTGGATTAGGGCCCACCCCAATGGCCTCAGTTAACTCTTATGAGCTCTTTAAGAACCCTATCTCCAAAGACAGTCACATTCTTAGATACTTGGGGTTAAGACTTTAACACAGGAATCTGGGAGGACACAACTCAGCCCATGACACCCCTCTTCCGAGAGTGCCCTTCCCTACCTTATTTACCTAAAAAATATAACTGGCTCCTACTTTAAAAATCAGATCAAGCATAGCCTTCTCTGACAGCCAGAGAAGCCACATTTTCTCTGATACTCGCATCTTCTTTCCAGAAAAATGTGCATCCGAGGTCTGCCCAGAAAGTATCTGGCCACTGTTAATACAACGAGAATGGTTTGCCCGACATCAATGTAACCTGGCAGTCAAAGAGAGCGGACTGGAATGTGCATGTGTGAACAGTGATGACCTCACTGCAGGAGTCAATGGGGCGCTAGACGCTGTTGAGTGCGCACGTGTACTGTGTGGCTGTCGGATTCAAAACGACTGAGCGAATAGAGCTACAAATCTTCATCAAATTCTGCCTCAAGTTTGAACACTCCTCCGCAAAAACTATTCGGATGATTCAGAAGGCTTTCGGGGACGATTCAATGAGGGCAGCGCAAATAAAAGTGTGGCACACCCACTTCAAAGATGGTTGAGAATCTGTTGAGAGTGACCCACGTTCTGGAAGGCCTGCAACAAGCAGAACACCTGAGAATGTTGGACGTGTACGGGTTAGGTTAAGAGACGCTGGGAGAACTGTGTGAGGTCCCAACGTGCCTACTTTGAAGGGGACTGAGGCGTCAATGTCCTATGTACAATGTTTCTTGTATCTTCTTCAATAAACGCCTCTATTTTTCATATTACATGGCTGGATACTTTTCCAGACAGACCTCATCCACTCAATTTTTTTTCATAAATTTCAGAAGATTCCCATATCTCCTGAAGCTCATCTGTGGGAGTGTCACAGACTCCCATAGAAGAAATGTCACCTATTCTGACACCCCTGTTTTACAGATAAGGAAGTGGAAGCCAAAAAATTCTGCTTTTGTTAAAAACTAAAAATCTGGTTTTTGGGGGTTTTTTTGGTCTTGTCTTAAAGGTCTTTTCCCAAAACATTTGAGAAGAAAAGCATATATTGCTTCTCTACTTGAAAATGATGTTTTCATTTTGGAAAAGGAAAATGCTAGGAGGAACAGCAGTGCTATTGGAGTAAATGTGGGGCTTCCCCAGGTGAGCACTTTAAGGGAGTCCATGTTGATTCTCAGGGAGTGAAGTGCAAAAGTGCCTGAGTAGGGAACTGAACATCCGGGATCCCGTCCTGCCAGGACACAGACTGAATGTACATCCTCGAATAACTCAGAAAAACTGTGAGCCTCACCTTCTGCATCCATAAAATAGGGTAATATTGTTTGTCTAACAGCAAGGTTCTAAGGAATAAATGAAATTTCTGGACAAAGGAAATGCTATATAGGGATGTTGCTGCTATATAGATATATTGCTATTATTGCTAAAGGTTATTTTCAAATAAATTCAATAAATGTTCATTGGGCACCATTTTATGCCAGGCACCGGGCTAAGGAATAAGTAGTGGACAGGACAGTGAGGAGGGCTGCCTTTCTGGGGTCTGCAGTCTGGCAAGCACAGGCAACCTAAAACCCGGGATTCAAATGGGATAACTGCCAGGAAAGAGGGAGCACACGGTGCGGGGGGCACGTGTCCAGAGGAGAACCAGTCCCATCTGTTCTGGTCAAGATGTCCCCTCTGAGGAGACTGGAGTTTAACTGAGATGTGGAGGGTGAGGAAGGATCTGCCCAGTGAAAATAACAGGACATTTTAAGGTCAGGAATTAAGAGGGAATTTTCCTGTTAGATGAACTAGAATAAAGTCCAGCAGGGAGTGTGTGCTGTGACTGTGTGTGAGCCGTGGGTTCTGTGTGTTACACAGGTCGCATGTGTGTTTCAGGTTATGTGGGAGTGTATGTGGGTTGTGTTGTGTGTTGTGAGTCGTGTGTATTGCAGGTTGTATGCACGTGGGTGTAGGGGTTCATATTCTGGGTTATGTGGCTGGGTTGCAGGTTATGGGGAGTTGTGTATGGATTATGAGTTGTGGGTCGCAAGTTGTATGTGGGGATTGTGGATTATGTGTATATGGCGGGTTGTGTGTGTATGCTGTAGGTTGCATTGTGTGGGTGTGTTTTAGGTTATGTGGGAGGGGTTGTGTGTGTATGGGTTATAGATTACACTGATGTGAGTGTGTTGTGAGCTGTGTGTGCTATAGGTTGTATGTTTGTGAGTCTGTGGTGGACTGCGTGTTGTAAATTGCATTCATGTGGGTGTGTATTTTGGATTATGTGGCAGGGAGCTGTAGGTTGTGAGGGGTTGTATGTATATGCTGTGCATGAGTGTGTGTGGTGGGGGTTGCAAGTTGCACACATGGTTGTGAGTTTTGTGTGCATTACAGGTTGTAGGTATGTAAGGAAGGCTGCATGTGTATGTGTGTTGGGTTATGTGGAGAGTTGAGGGGCAGTTGTAGGTTGTGTGTATACTGACTTTGGGTTGTGGGGGCTTGTGGAGTGAGAGAGAGAGAAGGCTAAAGGTGTAGGCTGAGCTGGGCTGTGGGTGATACAGCAGATGCCGTTGGTCCTCCACTTAATACCCTTTCAACGCCAGACACCTGACTTCCTAATGCCAGCACCCGCATAGCTTTGCCTGGGGGCCGTCTCTGGGTCTGGGTCTCACTCTACCCCCGCTCTCAGCAGTGCCAGTAAGTTCACACTCCCCACTCGCAGCAGCTTTCAATCAGTGACTGAGGCGTGTTGGTGGATCAATACCCCAGCTCCCTCACCCCGAGAGAGATAACTCATAAGTGCGTGTTCAGCACCATCCCCAGCCTTGCCCAGAGGATTAAGCTGCAGCTGCCCACAGCGGTCACTTGCCTGACAGTGACCCTTTACTGATCCTTTCCCTGCCCTGTTTCACTTTCACACCCCTGTGTGGTTGTTTCCTGAACTCCTTCCCAAAGCATCCATTACCTCACTAGACTACTTGTGCATGAACCCAAACTAACACAATCTTATAAGCCATTCCTGACTTCACCCTGAGGGCAACGGGTGGCCACGAGGGTCATTAGCAGAGCAGCCCACAACCCGTTATGTGTTTTAAAAACGAAATGAGGCTGGGTACGGTGGGAGGCCAAGGCAGAGGATTGCTTGAGTTCAGGAATTTAAGACCAGCCTGAACAAGAGCAAGACCCTGTCCCTACTAAAAATAGAAAAATTAACCGGGCATCATGGCACGTGCCTGTAGTCCCAGTTACTAGGGAGGCTGACACAGGAGAATTGTTTGAGCCCAGGAGTTTGAGGTTGCAGTGAGCTACGATGAGGCCACTGCACTCTACCCAGGGTGAGAGAGCGAGACTCAATCTATCAATCAATCAATCAGTACTAAATGAATAAGACGGACTCCAGCAACTTTCTATAGCCCACAATTCATACCCCGGAGGAGGATGCCTATGTCAACCATGCATGCAAATCCCCCAGCCAACGAAGGGTAGTCGCCCACCTGCCAGGCAGAGGTAGCCCCAGCCTCCGGGGGGTGCTTGAGATTCCAGAGCATTTCAGTGACTCATCTGAGGTCACACTGCTAGGGAGCCGCCAAACCCAGACTGGAGGCCGAGCCACCTGCAACTCTGCCCCTTTCTGACTGGGAAGCTTTGCAGTAAAACCTTCAAAGATGTTTTATCCAAACCAGTCAAGATCAGGACCCTCAGCCAACTCAAAACCTGTCAGTCAGAGCTGCTGTGTCTGGCGGGTGCTGTCACTTCCACTAAGCCTCCGCTCAGAAAATGAGGACCAAAGCCATGTCCTGCCTTGGGACAGGAGCCAGGGGCCTGTTTCCTTTGCAAGCCGGGCAGGTGCTCGCGGACCTGCTTTAAAGGAGGGTATCTCGGCAATTACAGGCTTCTGGTCCTGCCCGGCGCGGCTCTCCTGGGGAGCATTGTCGCTGTCAGGCGGGTGAAGCCCGTGGAGTCTGTCAGTGTCTAAGCGTGATGGACAGCACGGCCTGCCTTGCTGGGGCTCCTCTGAAATTTTTCTGTGTCAGTCTCATCCCTTTGCGTGAATGAGAAAGGACAGAGCTGGAGCCTCGGCACAGCTGGGAGAAGGATGTCACAACAGAGTGCGCACACACGTGGAAGGAAAAGAAAACTGAACAGGAGACGAGGGGCATCTGGACCAACAGGATGCACAGAACCTCCCCTCCCTGCTCGGGGGGCTGTCGGTCCCTCCAAGGCACCAGCTTCCTAGAGATCCTGGGAGGGCTGGCATTGCCGGAATAACAGAGCATGTGTCGCCAACCCTGGATATTCTTCCTATATATGCATTTTTGGACAAAGTATTTGACTTTTCCATCCCTCGGTTTCTTCTTTTACAAAATAGGGCTAATAATACCTTATAGCACTGCTAGGAGACTTAAATGAGACAATGTGCATGAACACCCATGAACAGATGCCTAATACGCTGTTAAATATTCCTTACCTTCCCCATTATAATTATTTAGGGAGTACTTAGTATATGCCAGGCACTGTTGAAAGGACACTATGAATGCTATCTCCTTTACTCAACAGCCCTGCAAAGCAGGTCCTGCAATTCATCCCATTTCAGAGATTAGGAAACTGAGTCAGAGAGGTCACCTGATTTCCATGAGTTCTGGCACTTGCAGGGGGTGGTGACAAAGTTACAACCCAGGCAAACCTGACTCCAGAGTCCAACCTCTGCACCCCTCCACTAAGGGGTTCTCCCCCACTTATAAGGAAAACAGAAATCTCACCTGTCCCAGGAAGAGCATTTATGTGTCATCAGGTGTCAGTCGTATTAATTGCTAATTTATGGTATGTTTTAAGGACATAAAGCTACAGTTATGTCACTGGTGATACATTTGATAGCTCTAGCTTGAAAATCCAACAAGTCAGACTAATGATGCTGTACAGCCGTGGTTCTCAAAGCGTGGTCCTCAGACCACAGCATCAGCATCACCTGGGAACATGTCAGAACGCCCCAGTCCTGGGTCTCAGCCCAGACCTACTGAGTCAGAAACTCCGGGGGTGGTGCCCAGCAATCTGTGTTTGCCCAGCCCTTCCAGGTCATACTGATGGACACTGATTTTTGAGCACCTCTGCTGTAGCAGGGTATATATTTACACTCTCCAGTAACTGCAAAGCATGAAGGAAATTATTAATTCATTAGTAAACATTGTTATTGTCTTATTTAGGAAATACGGGTTGTAGACATGTTCACTGAGGCTGAACAAATTCATTCATTCACTCATCCATCCATCCATTCCATATTCATTTCTTGAGCACTACATGCCAGACACTTAAGACACAGAGGTACACAGTTCCTACTTTTATAACTTTACAATCTGGTAGGGGAGGCAGTCATGTAACAATTACACAGTTATTAAGTTGTGCTTGTAGTAAGGAACATAAAAGAGAAAAGGAGTGAATCAGGAAGGGAGAACAGGTTCCCCAGGTTGAATCTTGGAACCTCTCAGAGAGAGTAACTTCGGAGTCGGGACACTGTCTGGGAAGTAGGCTGGGATGGGAGGAGGCAGTGGCTTGTACAAAGGCCTCCAGTGTGGCACATGCAGGTGCCGGGGGCTCAGAGGGACCCAATGGGATGCTCTCAGGTGTGCCCCCCCTGCAGCCCTTCGGACCAGGTTTTGCATGAGTCTCCACTCTGGGTTCCCACACCATGAGATGGGCAAAGTCAAAACTTTCACCCACAGCCCAGACGGAAGCCTGGCCTCCTTGCTGCACCTCTAAGCCAGCAGGCAGAGAATTCCCAGATCCCCTTTCTCTGCAGGGTACGTTCCGCATGAAGGCGGGAGATCTGTGCACACGGGAGACCCCTGGGGCTGTCTAGCTGCAGCTTCCTGTTCGCTGTTCTGGCTTTCAGTTTCCTCTTTATTTTCTGCTACTGAAGCTCACCTTTCTTTTCTCCAAGCTCAGCCACACTTTTTTTTTCTCGTTACATTTTACCCAGAATTTCTCTGTAATTGAACAGAAGTAATGAGAATGGATTTGCCACATCAGCTCACTCCACTATATTTATTTTTTAAATTCCCCCCAAACCAAATCAGGTATTATTGCAGTGCACTTCCAGAGTATCGTGTGCCTCCCATCAAAATCGGAACCACACAGGATTGTAACCTCTGCTTTAAGCATCTCCCCCTGCCCCCGGCTAGTTGCAAATTCTATGTAGGCATGAACCTTCTGGCTTGCTCACCAATATTCCCAGCATCTAACATGGTCCACGACATAGTCGATAAATATTTTTAAATGAGTGAATGAGTCCCTTGTTAACCTTCACACACTTCTACAAGGTAGATGACATGGTTCCCCTTCTAAAGATGGGAACACTGAGGTGTGGAGTGCTTAGTAACTCTCTGAAGTTCAAACATAAAGTTGCAGATCTTAGGCTCAAAAATCAGGGCTGCTACATTCCAAAGATGATTCTTCTCCTTCCATCACACTGTCTCTTCAACAGCCCTGCAACTCCAGAAGGGCTAGGTTCGTAGGTGAGTGCAAGGGGACAGAAAATAGGGCTGCTTCTGTCTGCCCTGAGTCCCCACGGTGTTGGTAAGATTGGAAATGAAGGGGGAGCCCACGGGCATGGAAGGGTAATTGGGCTGCTGACAGAATGAGGTGAGCACAGACTGTGGCGACAGAGAGGAGACGCTCTCGTCCCAGCAAAGTTTAATCCCTCATAAAGACAGCACCGTATTTGGTACATTGCATCCCTCCCACCCTATAATGCCAGGAGCAGCAGGATCTTCCAGAGCAAAAGTCAGCTCGGCTGGGTGCACACATGCCCTCAGGGCTGATCCCTGGACACAGAGCTCTGGAGCATGCAAAGAGGGCCTCTTAGGGACCAAACCGTCACGGGGAAAATCACAAGAAGAGAGACCGACAATTCTCTGTGACTCTCAATCCAGGAGCTCCACCTTAAATTAACTTTGTAAGACATTCAGAAATCTGAAACCTTAGCAGATTTGAAATGGTGGTTATCACCTCATCATCATAAAAGCTGAGCGAAGAAAAGCAGGGTATAAATTATATTTCACGATGATTTCCAGGTTGGTGACAAGCAAAATATGCGCCACACGAAAAAGACAAAAGCTAAAGACAATACACGAAAAGTTTCGGGAGGTGGACTCAGAGCGGTTTTTTGTCCCTCTCGTTTTCTCGATTGCCCTAATTTTCATTAATGAACCTACCTCTCATAAATAAAACAAAATTCTAGTTTTAGGAATATAATGGTTCTTATGGAGTGCTTGTTATTAATATATGGCTATTTCCTTCTATTTTACATAACTTGTGGAAGTGCATATTATTAGCCTCGTTTTATAGGGAAAGATGTGAAGCTTGGACAGGCTGAGTAGCTTGACCAAGCTGTAGCTCACAAGTGCAAAGCCAGGGTTTAAAAGTGAATTTTGACCTGTTCCAAAGCAGTACTTTCCAACTTTGACTGCATGTTAGAATCATATGGGAAGCTTTTTAAAAAGCCAAATCTCTAGCTCACACCCCAGACCAATTAAGTCCAAATCCTTGAGTGTGGGACCCAGGCATCAGTATTTCTTATTCTTAAATGTTCCCAGCAATTACAAGGTGTGGCCTAAATTGAGAACTAATGTTCAAAAGCCTGTGTTCGTAACCACAGTGCTACATTGCTTCTCCATATACGGGGACCTCTCTCTCCAACAAATGACAAACACAAACAATTATTTTTTTAAAACCCCCAATACCAACAAACATTGCCTGAACACCTGCTGAGCACCGTATCAATTTTAGAGCCCTGTCCATGTGCCCAGAAGAATCCACAGAAAGAGTAGCCGCCCTACAAAAGCAGTGCTCACCAACCTGGGTAGGGAAGAAAAGAAAAATGCTAAGAGGAGACTCCTGAAGGCTGGGCCCATTTAAAAAGGTTTCCTGGTTGACCAGACCCTAGAAAGAAGGGGACACCTTAAGATAAACAAAGAAAATAAGAGACTAAAGGGAAAGTTGCAATGACCCAAGGCCAGTGTGAATTCAGGTAAACTACACCCACCTTATAAAAGGCCAGCATGTACTCCTGTTGGGCAGTGATGTGATACCAGGCAGCAACACAGGGTGAGCTGCTTACTTACACAACTAAACAAGAACGTACAGAAGAGGAAACTGACGTCCCTAGGGGACCAGATGAACAGATCTGAGACTGGTTCACAGGAAAGAGGTGGAAGCTGATGCACACATGGATCAATACAGAGGTCAGAGCACGAGGTTAAGAAAGAACAAAGACTGAGCTAGCTCACAGTAATGACTCACAACATTAAGGACAACAAAAAACATTTCTGAAGCCCTCACTATGCAAGAGTAATGGTTTGGATTATCCTTCCTCTTTCTTTCTTACTGTGGGAAAGATGTATTTCACAGCCCCATCAATTCGAGGCTCGGCCACGAGACTTGCTTTGGCCAGTGGGATAGGAACAAAAGCAAAAGCTTGAAATGCATTTGTGCACTTGGGCTTGCCCTCTTACGCTCCTGTCTCTCACTCTGTAAGGAACGAGTCTTGGGTAGCATCTGGTCCAAGAAGGATACGAGACAGTAGAACAGACTTTTACCAACCCACAGGGTTAGAGGCGAGCCCAGCCCAGATCAGCCACACCACAGCCAAGCTGCAGATGCAAGGGCAGGAAATAGATGCTTACAGTCATATGCCACTGAAATCCTGAGCGTGTTTGTTACACGGTGTTACGGCAGCAAGGCCTGACTAAGACACATGATTATCTCATCTCATCCTCACGACAACCCAGGACGGTAAGCACTGTCACTGTCCCCATTTTATAGAGGAGGAAAGAGAGTCTTGGGGAGGTTAAGTAACTTGCCTGAGGGCAGTTGGTGGCACAGCTGGGAGTCTAACCTAGGTCTTCCTTTAAAGACCATGCTTAAAACCACTACACGATGCCACTTCCCTGAACTTTCAGGGCAAAAGAGCTGAGGGCTGCGCCAGCTGTGACACTTTTCCAGGGCTTTCATCAGGGTCTGAGTCATAGTCAGAGCGGGTGAAATTTAAGAGCCAGAGAACAGGGGAGATCAAGTGGTCACAGTGACATTAGTCTGGAAACTTTTTCCCTCTCTGTGAAATGACAGCAGGAACATTGGGGTTATGTTTCAAATGGTCACGATTTACAGAGGGACTGGCATGACCAGAGCTCTCACAAGCCATTCTGTCTTAATGGGAGGATGACACCTCTGGAGAGAATCACGCTGTAAGGGCTCAGCAAAAATGAGCACCCTCTAATACCGGATTTCTCAACCTTAACTTTCTTGATATGTGAAGCTGAATACTTCTGTGTTGCAGCAGTTTGCCCTGTGCACCGTAGGGTTTCAGAGCATCCCTCACCTCTACCCATTAGATGGCAGTGGTACCCCTAGATGTGATGACCAAAAACGTCTCCAGATATTGCCAAATGTTGCCAGGGCGGGGGCTGGGGGAGCAATTGCCCCCAGTTGAGAACTACAGCTTAAATAGATGAAGCATATTTTAGAATTAAGAAAAATGTCACTGAGAATATCATGCAATGTCTTGACTCCTAAACCTGGTTACATCTTAGAATCATCTGAAGGGTTTGGGGAAATGGAGATTCCCAGATCTTGCTCTGACTCCCTGAATCAGAAGCTCAGGAGGAGAGGCCTGAGACTGTATGTTTTTAGTAAACTTCCTGGGTGATTCTCTCTTAGCCAGCCCAGCCTCAGACCACGGATCATTACTTGGGAGCCTTGGTACAGCAATCACAAGCATGGTCCCTGGAGCCAGACTGACTCAGGACTGGACGCCAGCTGCTGTATTTACTAACATCGTGGGAAAATGTCAGGTTTCCCAGCTGCGTGGCACTTTTTGGACAATAGCTCTCCTTCGCTAGGGGGCATTTCCCCCTGAAGATTTGCTCTTCCAATCCTCTGAGAATCAGGTTTGGTCCTGTGCAACATCAATTCAGAAGCCCAAATTGTGAGGAATCCATGTTTTTGGCAATGGTGGCAGTGGAGGTACGTGGCTAAGACAGTGTTCATAATCAGTAACATGAACTTGGTGCCCATGCCCAGGGGTGGCAAGAGTGGGGTCTTCAATGGTGAGCCCCGTGGTGGGCTTCCTGGTAAGTCCCAGCCCTTTGAGAGTCTGTGTGCTTCCTCCTAGCATTGAGTAAGTTCCTTTCTGCTTAAAGTAGCTTGAGTGTGTATTGTTGTCTGCAACCAAATGTAACTTCAGCATTCTGAGTCTTTTTCCTTATCCAGAAAATATGAAGAATAATTAACAATATTAAGAATATAACATAGGCGTCCAGAGCTTGGGGGTTGAGGTTGGATTGCCCAGGTTCCAATTCCACCTCTGTTGTTACACTCTTGCTTGAGCCAAGTTACATTAGCTTTCTGAGCCTCAGTTTCCACAAAGTACAATGTAGACAGTATATACTTTACTGAGTGTTGGGAAGATCCAAGCAGAGAGTTTAAATGGTGCTTTGCACATATCAAGCACTTAACTATTAGCTATTGTTATTGTTGGGGTAGTGCTGTAGGCTTTTTACCTTCCACAATACCACTGCAACTCTATGCTCCAGGGACTCTAATCTCCTCCATGTTTTTCAGAGATCAAGCCATCCCAGCCACCACGCTTTTGCCCTTGCAGGGCTCCTGCCTGGAACGACCTCCCTTTTTCTTAATACTTCCACCCATCCAAATCTTTCAAATCCTAGCTCACCTCCCTCCTCCCAGAAATCTATTCTGCCATTTCCCTTCTCTGAACCTGTGCAACAAATCTGGCAATCCCGTATGTGACCACAGATTTAGCAATTATACATTGCTGTGATATCTCAGTCGTTTCAACCTTGGTATGTCTTGTCTACACAGCTAGACTGCAGACTTCTCAAGGGCAGGTCCCTTGCTTCGTATACCTTGGGTGCCCCTACTGTAGTGGGCGCTTAGGAGGAAAGAAAAGGAAAACATGTCATCGTTGAACTGAGGAATTCAACAGATGCCAAATCAATGCTGCAGGTCACGGAAGCGGGAGTCAGTCAGCAATGAAGCCAGGAGTGGGTCTCCCTGAGCCCTGATTTGCAAAATCTGCAAGCAGTGGATGACTACTCTGGCTATTTGGTAATTTGCATACAGATGACATTCTACAAAATGCAGGTGCCTGCCTTTTCACCACAGAGGCCAATTAAGTGCTCTACATTTTAAAAGCAGACTGTTTAAGAAATGCCTATGAGAACAATTAAGGGCACAAAACACTGTAAATGAAACTGGAAGTTATCAAAACCTATTGAAAGAAGTCGAAGAAAAGGGTATGGGGGCCCCATGGGAACTTACCAAGACCAGTGGCTCAGAAGCCACCAGCCATCAGCCACAGGTCCCAGTCCCAGCAGAGCCACTCATGGGCTGCGACACATCAGCACGCATGTGGCACAACTTCTGTAAGCAAAAGCTTTCTCTGTTGTAAACCAGAGATAATAATAGTATTTGCCTTGTAGGGTAGCTGTTAAGATTGAATGTATTAATGTATGTAAAGTAATTAAAACAGTGCCTAGCACTTAAGTGCTCAGTGACTGTTAGTTGCTATGATAATGACTATTAATATAGTATTATACATGCTCCAACATAGCAGGGACCTTTGCTGCCTTGTTTTCTCAGCACCCCGGCACCTCCGGCACACAGGAGGAACTCAGTAATTGCTTGTGGAATGACTGGATTAAGTGGCAAGCTTAGCCAGTGACAAATTATGATCCAGATCAGCCTGCAGACCCGCTGCCCAAGCGCCCTACACTGCTCCTTTCTTCCCACAGGCAGAGTCTTGGGAGCCCTTTGATAAGTTTCAGCCCTGGCTGGACAGGCTCAGCCAGCCCTCCTGGATCATCCACTCCACCTCTCCTGGCCAAGGGTCTGTGCCCCACATGTCAGATCCAGGAGGGCATCTTGCCCAGCCCCTTTGAACTAGATGCTTTGGGCCATTCCTAGGATTCCAGCTCCTGCCTTCTGAAACTGCATCTTTCCTTCTTGTCTTGGCACTTGAGAGCTGCTGGTCAGCCCACTTCACTGACTTAGCCTGCTTGGATCTTTTTTTTTTTTTTTGGGGGGGGGACAGGGTCTTGCTCTGTTGCCCTGGTAAAGTACAGTGACATCGTCATAGCTCACTGCAACCTCAAACTCCTGGGCTCAAGCAATCCTCCCGCCTTGGCCTCCCAAGTATAGGCATGAGCCACCATGCCCAGATAATTTAATCTATTTTTGTAGAAACAGGGTCTTGCTATATTGCACAGGCTGGTCTCAAACTTCGGGCCTCAAGCAATCCTCCCACCTTGGCCTCCCAAAGTGCTAGGATTACAGGCATGAGCCACCACACCCAGCCCTGCCTGTCCCTTAGAACCGAATACCCTAAGCCCAGTGCTCCCTAATCTCCCAGGGTCTAGTGTCCCAACAC
The DNA here is from genome assembly GCA_028533085.1 of Varecia variegata. NCBI lineage: Eukaryota > Metazoa > Chordata > Mammalia > Primates > Lemuridae > Varecia > Varecia variegata. Next base: position 10,105,418 of record CM052448.1, on the reverse strand, counting down.
CTCTATATTCCTCCAAATTGGGACTCTTGAATCTTACAGACCTATGTTTAAATCCTCTTCTTACTAACCAGTGCCCTTGAGCCACTGACTTAATCTCTCTGACCTCAGTTTTCTCACCTGAAAAGTGGGATAACAATACCCACTCGTTAATATTAAATTTAAATGCCTATACCATCGCTGGAACAGAGTCTGTGCATAAAAGAGACGGCCCCATGCTAATTCCTTCTCCGCCTGCTACTTCCACAGTGCGGTGGAATCACTGGAGCCCCATAAAAACACCAGTGAAGCCATTTGGCCAGGGAGGTCCCGGTGATTGAAATCGTGAGCATCAAGTCTATTTCTCCAAAAGAGAGCAGAACTTTGTAATAAAACTGAGTTGTGGTGGAATGCTAGGAAAAGCTGTTCGCTGCAGCCTTAACGGGCAAGATAAAGGGCATATCCTCGGAGGCCAGGGGACAGGTTTATTAATAGGATTAAAACCAAGGGGAGCTGCTGGCGAGTCCAGGGTGGCTTATCAGTGTGAAATAGTGTGTACTAGCAGATAAGATCACCCACAGAGCAGCCAAGAGGCCACTTTGGAAATAAAAAATTGTAATGAGAGACTGGGATAGGCTAGGAAAACCAGTAGTCCTTAAGTACTGGGCCATGTTCTTCTGTAAGGATGGTGACATCAGAATCACCTGGCAGCTGGGACAGGTGGGGGAAGGAGGTTTAAAATGCAGAATCTGAAACCTATCCGTGGAGTTTCTATTCCAGTGAGTCTAAGGTAGTACCTGGGAATCCATTAACAATTTTTAAAAGAATCTCAGGGGATGCTGCTGAGGAAGCAGCCAAGTTTGGGACTGTTTGAGTTCCAATATGAAGACCATTTTATCATTAGTTTAGTAGCAATGCAGATACCTGGATATTTACATTCATTTGTTTAACAATTATCCATGACATGTTTACTAAGCTTTTGTTGAGCATGAAATAAGACGGAAAGATGGTTATGTTCCTCATCAAGCTTATAGTCGACCACTGCAGACATCAATCAAAGGGCGCAACCATCAATCCATCATTCATTCATCAAAAATTAAGTACCCACTCTGTGCCAGGCTCCGTGCTGCGGAAGTGGGATTTTTGATTAGGCCTTTACAAATGGGAAGCAACGAGAAACCTGGGAGAAAGTCGTATCTTAGATTTCAGCCTGACCAACAGAGGTATCACTGTTTCCTTCTGCTTTTGCTTTTTCAGAATTATGTCCTACATTATTCCCTGAGAAGGGAGATGAGTGTTTTCTAAAGTTCAGGGAAAAGATTGTACTTCCAAGATCATAGTCCCTAGGCTTGGGAGAAAGGTTTGCACAACTGAAATACTGGCAGTATGTTCTCCAAAGATATTAATGAGGTAGAAAAGAATGAGAAGAGTTAAAGGGAAAAATAATAATAGCTGCAATGATAATGTCTAACATATTAAGCACTTATTATGTGCCAAGCACTGATCTCAGTGGGGAGCAGGTATAAACAAAGAGAGCCCCTTCACTTGCTACTGGAGGGAGCAGCAAAGGCAGCAGTCCTTTGCAAAGATAATTTCACAACAGTATCAATGGCCTTAAAAAGCATTCCTGCCATTGGACTATGTTCATTCTTTTCAGAGTCCATCCTTTGGAATTGTCAAAAAGGCTTCATGCACAAAGGTGTGTAGCACTGGTTATGACAGCATAAAACCTGGAAGCAAACCAAGTGTCCAACAGTAGAGGTTTGCTTAATTCACCTCTGGCACACCCATATGATAGAAAAATGAGGTGACTCTCTACTGACATAGAACCATTTCCAAGATTAACCATTAAGTGAAAAATGCAAGGTACGATTTTGAAATATACATTATTTTTAACTATAGTCACCATGCTGTGCAATAGGTCACTAGAATTTATTCCTCCTTTCTAACTGAAACTTTGTACTCTTTGACTAACCCTTTCCCTGTCCACATGTGCTCAGCTTCTGAGAACCACCACTGCTAAAAGGGTAGACGTTAAACGTTCGCACTTTAGACATGGTAAGTATATGAGATGATGTACATGTTAATCATCTTGATTTAATCATTGCACAATGGATACGTGTATCACATCATATTGTACCCCATAAATATACACAATCATTATTTGTCAATCAAAACCAAAATAAATTTTAAAATGCAAGGTACAGAAGAATGTGTGCTATCTTTTAAATTGTAATCACGTGCATGCATTAAATTGTTTTCAAAAACAATTTAAAGCAATATATGAAATTATAGCGCATAATCCAGTGATTTATGTAGGTAGGAATAAGATAATTTGGGAAAGAATTTTGGGAAATGTTCATTGGTTTTGTCTGAGTAGTAGACCACTGGGTAATTTTTTTCTGTCGTTTTTCTGTATTCCTATATTTAGATGTGTGGTAGAATGAAATGCTTTTATCATGGAAGAAAAGACATTTTTAAATAATAGAAATCCTGGGCCCAAACTAGAAATCTGCTTAGATTTTTAAAACCTTACATCACATAACAAGGGACCCGTGATCAAGGAAGAAATACCAAAGAATGGCAGAAATGTTACAGATGTGGTCAGGAAGGCATAAATCCGAGAATAATTTGCCAGAAAATAAAAAGCCAAGGGCCTCTCAAAATTGAGTCTTAAAAAGCGTCGTTCAGAGGTTTGTTGTTGTTGTTGTTGTTGTTTTAAGTGTATTGGCTAGGACTCTTTGTTGCAGTTAACAAGAACTGCAAATCAAACTGGATTAAGCAAAAGAAGGGATTTATTGGTTTAAATAATTGAAAAGTTCAGGGCAAAGACTGACTTCGTGTCTGGCTCAGGTCTGTGGCTCGCTGGCATCTTGATTTACTTTCGCTCTCTCAGCTCAGCCTTCCACCTGGGGCCTGATGTTGGGGCCATTCTCAATACCAAGCCCCAGTCAGTGGCTGCCAGAAGCCCATGTTCACTTCATGTTTTTTTATAAGCAATTCTGGAAGGAAAGAGCCTTTGCCTCTTCCCCAGCAGATGCAACAGCATCTAATGCACACCAGTTAGGTCCCATGCCCATCTCTGAAACTGCCCCTGGTGATGAGAGAATGCAATGCTCTGATTGGCCAGAGTGGGACCAACACCCTCCAAAGCACATTGTTCCAGAGGAAGAGTGGGTACCAGGACAAGAGACTGGGCATTGGGCAGCAAAACAACAGGTAACAGAGAAAGCTGCAAATTCAGACGTCCCCATCTAAATAAATAAGAGCAAAATGAAAAAAACATACACCATTAAGAGGAACTTGAAATCTAAGATGAATGAGCAATGAGTAAGACAATGTTGTTTTAAATGAGTTCAAATTTCCAGGACATGTGAACAAAGTCTCAGAATCCATGCTGATGTCCCTGACGCTACCATCAAAGATGTGGATTGTGACACCTTTGAGGGAAACAAACAAACAAAAAAAACTGGAGAGAGGACACCAGGCTCTCTGTTTTCCCCAAAGCGAGGGGGTTGAGTTGGAAGTTGATATCCAACTACCAGAGGCCGGCAGGCATTGATTTCTGAGTAAATATTTCTAATTAATTAATTTTATAATTGACAAAAATTGGATATACTGTATTCGCCATGAGCAACATGATGTTCTGAAATATGTGTACATTGTGCAATGGCTAAGTCGAGCTAATTAATATGCTTTACCTCACATCCTTATCATTTTTGTGGCGAGGACACTCTCTTAGCAATCTTCAAGAATACAATACACTGTTATTAACTAAAGTCACCGCTTCGTACCATAGATCTCTTGAACTTACTGAGGAAACTACTGAACAAATTATAAAATAGCAGATATATGTGGGCTTAGAGAAGATGGATTAATAAAACCTACCGTTAAACTCGCCAAAAGCATGTGGTAGAATTACCAGACTCGGACCTCTAGAAAAGCCAAATTTTAAAATGGAACATGTTGTTTCCAGAAAATCATTTGAAAATTTGAAAACAAGTTCTCAAGCCAAATCTTTGGACAGGTAAAAGAAACAAGGCTGTGGCTTGTTTTAGTGGCTCCTGGGTTACCCACACCAACTAAATGCCTTCATTGTCATCATCATAAGAGGCAACTGAGGGTTTTTACCAGGTGCCAAGAAGCACGCGGTATGGCAACACTGACTTCCTCACTTAATCCTCTAAGCGATGCTAGAAAGCAGGTATTTATTAGTCCCCTTTTAAAGATGAGAACACTGAGGCTTAAGAGGAGAAATAATTTATCCAACTAGCAAGTAAGGAAGCAGGCATTCTGACCCAGGTATGTCCTGCCGCAAAATCTTTTCCTCTCATGAATTTTTAGCATTATCCCAAACAAAACATTGCCCTAAAAATGTGAAAATGTCCTCAGTTCACCCCTTCTCCGTTGTGGGACCCAGTATTTAAAAGAGAACAGGAAAAGACAGTGCCCCCTACAGGGCAGGAGATCAATTAACATTTGAGGTTTGGGAGGAGAAAAATGCAAAACCAACGGTTGCTCCCTCCCACCTGTTCCTGACACTTTCCTTTCTAGAAAATCTGCTCATTTCTGTTTCTCTTTCTTCTACCTCTTCATCTTCCCCTCTCCTGTCTCAATATTTTATTTATTTTTCTTAGTCTTTTAATTGCCAAGGTAATACATGTTTATTATAAAACTGTCAAGCAATAGACAAATGAATATTGAAAAACAAGAAAGTTTGGAAACTGCTGGTGACAGTTTGGTACTTATCCTTCTACAATGTTGACTGTGCACATATAAGTAAATCATATTTAATGCAATGTTACATATTTATATACAAGTGCTAAAATATACACCCAAGCACCCAGCAGCCCTGCCTGGTCTCTGGACTGAGTGTGTGACATGATTGTGGATGCTTCTCAGAAACCTTGTTTACTGTTTCTTTCATTCATTCCTCTACCAGTTGACAGATGTTTGAGTGCCCACCAGGTGCCAGGTGCCATGCTGGCACTCAGAACGCAGCTATGAACCAGGTGGAAGCAGTGCCCTTCCTAGAAACAAAACCGGGGCTGCAAGGACAGCGGCTCTAACTCAGTTCAAGAAATGTACTCACCAAGCACCCTACCCGTGCCAGCCTTTATAGGAGATGAGGAAAGACCAGATATATCAGACACAGCACTGCTCCAAAGTGCTCACGGAATAACAGAAGAGACAGACAAGAAAATGAGATATATTATTTGTATTTTAAAATTATTTTTATTATATTATCATTATTATAAAAATATCGTGCCTACTATGTCCCAAGAACTACACTAAGCATTTTACATGCATTAACTAATTTAATCCCCTTAAGGGTTCTTTGAGCAAATGTGATGACTACTCCCATCTCCCAGATGCAAACACTGAGGCTCAGAGAGGACAGGTGACTTGCTCAAGGGCTCACAGCTGATGAGTGACTGGGCTTGGATTCCAGCCCAGAGCTACCCGTCTCCAGGATGCCTTCCCTTCCTTGAACCACCACGTTATTCCATTCCACAGCATTCTTTTTTGCTCCCTCATCAGCAGATTCCTGCAAACCCCACGTGACTCAACTCTGCCCCAGTCTATTTGTGCCTGAATCTCCACACGTTAGGGAAAAGCCTCACTTGAACTATATTGATAGCTACAATGACTGAAAATTGTGTCACCTATAAGATAGAATCTCTGTTCCCAGGGCACCCAGAGAGACTGAAATAGATCTGCTAACGGTCTTGTGTTCCGCATTGCACTTGGAAGGTTAACACTCAGGGTCATACTCCTTCTGAGCCTTAAAAACCAGGGTCATCAAATAATGACAGGGTGTGAGCATACCATGGGGTTTGGATTAATGACTTGTGAGCTTCCGTTCAGCCCTGAACTTGTGTGATTTTTAGAGTTTAGCGTGGTAAGAAAACTTGACAAAGATCCTGGTCAAAAGAAGTCTTGGTCATTTAATGACAAAAGCTAACTGGTCAACTTTCCACTATCAATTTATTTTGAGACCCACCTAAGTGATACTTCTATTAATACACATGAGCTCGCCCCCATCACTCCTTGCTCCTGCCCTGCACCCAGCCACTGTCTGCAAACGTTCTGCAGATATCTCCCTGCCAAAATATGATTCTCCAGGCAGCTTTACCTTGACTGTCGGTACGTCATTATCTGTCCCCATACAAAGGTCTTTCCGCTGGCTGAGCTGATGTTAGCATGGTTTCTCAGGATCTCTTCTTTCACCGTGCAGTCCCTGCCCCAAGCTCCCATGCTCCAACCAGACCCCTTCAATTCATTTCAGCAATGTGCTACTGAGTTTCCACTTTGGACTGAGCACGAGGCTAGGCTGGGGAAAGCAAGATGAATAAGACCCAGGACTTATGAGACACATGGCACTCACAAGAGGAGAGGGTAGATGACTTACATCAAAACAAAAATAGTACGTGTTTCCCATGCAGTCACATAAGGAAAAACAAAACACAGAGGAAGGGGTTATTACTTCTTCTCTTCAGAGAGGATAGGAAAAAACAAAGGTACATTTCCACAAAGGAGGGTTTTCAAGGATGAACAGGAGTTTTCCAGGGAGAAAAAGAGGAAAGGTCATTTCTGGCAAAGGCAGATGCAAACACAGGCAGAAAATTCTGAAAGCACATATTTGGCAGGCGGAGTGAAGTGGGAAGATAAGAAGACTGCACATAATTCAGGAAAGCTATAGTGGTGAACATGGGGGACCAGAGGGGTGGGAGATGGGCATGAGAAATTGTGACAGTCCTCTGACATTTGTTTACTTATTTTTGTAATTCTTTTTAGATTTTCAAATAATTTCATCCTAACACGCAAATTATAAGATCAGTAGGAAAGCGCTCTCATACACCTTTTTCACCCAATTTTCCCAAAATGGCCAATATTTTACCACACTTGCTTTGTCATCTTTTCTCAGTATACACATACTGCATTTGTATTTTTTTCTCAATCATTTGAGAGTGAGTTGGGGTCATGATATTCCTTTACCTCTAAACATTTCAGAGTGTATTTCCTAAGGCCAAGGTCATTTTCTTAGGTAACTACTATATAAAGTCAGGAAATTTACACTGACTTAATACTATTATCTAATCCACAAACCTTATTCATGTTTCACCAATTTTCCCAGTAGTTTCCATTACAGAAAAAAAAATGTTGACCACCCTATTTACAACTGGAACCCCACCCTTCCCAACATGCTCTGGGCCCTGTCTCGGCTTTGTTTTTCTTTGTAGCATCTTCTTTGTAGCACCCTCTAACATA
>CM052448.1:10071880-10098070 GCA_028533085.1 Varecia variegata | reverse complement strand
ACCCTCAACTGAAAGGTCAATTTATAGATTCAACAGTTAAATCAAGCCATATCCTTAAACACATGGGACAAACACCTTGTATTAAATCAAAGACTTAATCTGCGTTAAGCCACCCTGGCTGAGGGACTAGAGCTGGAGACGAGTAATTAACAGCAGCCAGTCAGCACTGGCTGCTCCAGCTGACAGGTGCGTGGACAACCTTGCTACAGTTTCCAGGGGGTCTGGGGATGCTCAGCTTCAAGCTGCAGAGACACCGGGCTTGCCTTCCTTCCATTTGATCTCCTCGCCTACGACAACCCCCCAGGGTCACTGCACTCCAGCCCCAGGGGCCTCCTTGCTGCTTCTCAAACATGTCAAGGACACTTTCACTTCAAGGTCATTTGTACCTGCTCTGGCCCCAGCCTCCCTTTGGATTCTGCTCACATGTCACCTCGGTAAGCCCCTCTCCTCCTGGTCACTTACTATCGGCTTCTCTGCTCTATCCTTTCCCACAGCATTTATCCCACCTGACGTGCTCACTGCTCAGTGTACTTATCACCTGCTCCCTCCTCTCCGCCATTAGGACAACAGCCCCAAGAAGGCAGGAGTTTTGCTTTTACATGCAATCCTCCCCTCCCCAGTCACCTAAAACAGTGTCTAGTATGTATTAGGCACTCGATGCCTAATTGTTTAATTAATTGGCTAGCTATCGGATTGATTAAGTGGTTAATCAAATGGCTAATTAATTCAGCTCCTGTGGCTGGCCCCCACGTGGCCACCTGGCTAACAAACCCCATCAAAGCCTGGGCTGGGGTTTGTTAGGGTTTCCAAAGGCCAATAACAGCCACCTAGAAAAGCCCTAACCCCAGATGTCTTCAATATTCCAGCTGAGTCTCCGATGCAGATTGGTGTCCTTGGGATCAAGTTTAAGTTCTCTGTCCCTTTAGTTCTTGTCTCTGGGACCCCCCCGGTCCCTGCCCTCTACCCCACCTCCAACTATTCCTCTACCCCATCTCTGACAAATCCTCTACCCTCCAGCAAACTAGAACTTTTGTCAGCTCTCTAGAGTCACCAGATTCTTGTCACATGCAGCATCTCTCTTCCTAGAATAATCCTATCATCCCCTACTCTTCAACCCTGGCCAACGCCTACTCCCCAGGGGTCCCCTGTGTCTGCCTCCAGTGTCCCCACACTCTATTATAATTGTCTTCTTGCCAATCACTAGACTGTGAGCTCCACGAAGCCACAGCCCTTGCCTTCTTCTTCCCCAGTGTATCCCAGTGGGTAGGGCGTTGCTGGAGTCACAGTTGAATATTTGCTAATTTAGACAGGAGTTATCATCTTATTTCACAGATGGAGGTTATGAACTTTTGCACACTGAAGGTATGGGATTTCTCACAGGAAGCTGTTTTCCAATTCTCTGTGGACACCGACTGGGTGTCCTATAGTTGGATTTAATTTTGGTACTATGTACCTGGAGTTAGCATCAGACTCCAGGAGTTAAGGGCTCAGTCCCACAAGACTGCCCCCACTTCAGATGCCAGTTGCAAGTCCCAGGCGGATACCTGCACTTCTGACCAACTGGCTGTACATCAGGGGTTCCCACAACCCACTTCAGGTTCGATAATTTGCTAGAATGACTCACAGAACTCAGCAAAGTGTTTTACTTACTGCTACTGGTTTGGTATAAAGGACACAACTCAGGAAGAGACAAATGTAAGGGATACGTAGGAAAAGGTGTGAGGGAAGAGCCCAGGGCATACCACCCTCCCAGCACCATGCATGCACCAACTCGAAGCTCTCCAAACCCCAACCTTTAGGGCAGGGGTCCCCAACCTATGGTGAGTTGTATAATTATTTCAATATTTATTGAATTTATTGTATAATTATTATACATTACAGTGTAATAACAATAGAAATAAAATGCACAATAAATGTAATGTGCTTGAATCATTCTGAAGCCATCCCCCCACTTCATGCATGGAAAAATTATCTTCCATGAAAACCGTCCCTGGTGCCAAAAAGGCTGGGGACCAATGCTTTAGGGGTCTTATGGAGGTCCCATTATGTAGGTGTGATTGATTAAGTTATTGGCCACTTGGTGATTGGATCGGTGGTGACTAACTCTGGCCCCTCTCCCCTCCCTGAGGTGGGGGGCGGGGATTGGGGCTGAAAGCTCCAGCTGTCTAATCACGGGTTGGTTCCTCTGCAGCCAGCCCCATCCTGAATCTATCTAGGGCCCCACCAAGAGTCCTCTCGTTAGCATAAGCTCAGGTATGGTTAAAAGGGACATGTTATGATATGAATAAGAAAAGATGCTCTCCTAACCCCATCACTCAGGAAATTCCAAGAATTTTAGATGCTCTGTGCCAGCAGCTGAGGACTAAGATTAAATACACACTTCTTACAGTACCACAGAGGTTAAGTGTAATACAGTGATAAGTTCGTGGCTTTGAAGACCATGAGCCTGAATACCAACTCTTCAACTCAATGTCTGTGTGACCTTAAACAAGTTATTTAAGCTCTCTAAATTTTTTTCTCATCTATAAAATGATGATCGTGGTAAATTAGTAATTCATTCAACCCTGTTCTCAGGGCTGGGAATCTGGCAGTAAATAACAGGATGGCCCAAAGTGATGTCTGAGCCAAGGCCTGCACGATGAGAAGGAGCTGGCTGCCCTGACAAAAGGGACAACACTCGAGGCAGAAGGAATGTCATACCCTGAGGTGTTAAAGCAGGAACAACCTTACAGTGTTGCAGGGAAGAGAAAAGGCCAGTGGTGCATCTGCCATCCTCAAAAGCAAGACTCCAGTGCCCTTCAGGTGTACAGGGCCTCTTTCCCTGTCCCCCTGACCCATCCAGCTCTGGACCCCAAGGCCCATCTCCAGCTCTGATGAAGGGCACAGCTGTTTCATTCCACCTCAACCACAACTGGACTCTCCCTCTGCTGCCACCCCCCACCAGGGACATCCCCCTAGGGCCACCTAAATCCCCTACTTCAGTGCTCTACCTTCCCCGTGGGTGGCAGCGTGAGCCAGGTTTGCCTGGCTCTTGAGAGGAAAATCTCTAAGACAGAAGTCAATGAGTAATGGGGACAAGACCTATAACTCCAGATCTTGATGCCACTGCAACCAGTTAGGTCAGAGAAGATAACTCCACGTCCCAGGAACCCAGATTTCTATTGCTCACTATCTAGTCCCTTTACAGCCCTGATTCTCCACCAGGGGTAGTCTTGCTCCCTAAGGGACATTTGGCCATGTCTGGAGACATTTTTGTTTGTCACCACTGGGGGGTGGGAGTGCAACTGCCGCCCTGTGGGTAGAAGCCAGGGACGCTGCTAAACACCCTGCAGGGCACAGGATGCCCCCGCAAACACAACAGATTATCCTGCCCCAAATGTCAACAGTGCCAAGGCTGAAAACTGCCGCTTTTGAAGAACACAGCTCACCCACATAAATCTTAAGCACATATGAAGAGATGCTAAAACATATTTGTATGCAGAGAAATGCAAGTAAAATATTAATGAGCTCTTTCACACTCAGTATGCAGACAGAGTTCAAAAAGGAGAAGTACTGGCAGGAATGTGGGGACATGGGGACCCTCATGCACAGCTGGCAGGAGTGTCCAGCGGTGTGACCTGTTACTATGTAGTCAAAATAAGATCCCCAGACTCAGCGACCAGCAGTTCTATAAGAAATTCTCACAAGGCTCCTTAAAAGGACACATACAAAGAAAATCACCGCAAGGTTATTTGTGGTGTCAGGAAGTTGGAGGCAACGAGGGTATCCATCGCTGGGGAATTAGGTAGGTAAAAGTGGATGAGCAGAAGAGAGGGGGAGGCATGAAGAGAAGCTGATTAGTGGGCACAAATACACACTTAGAGGGAATAAGACCTGGTGCTTGACAGCACAGCAGGGCAACCATGGTTAGCTTTCAGCCATTGCACATGTCAAATAGCTAGAAGACAGTAATTCAAATGTCCCTAGCACGAAGAAAAGAGAAATATTTGGGGCCACAGATATCCCGATTACCCTAATTTGATTATATGCATGTATCAAATTGTCACAGGTACCCTGAAAATATACCTATACATACCTATTATGTATCCATAAAAAAATAAATTTTAAAGTATGTACATGAATGAGAAAATACTATGGAGTATTAGAACTGACATTTTAGATGTACAAATAGCAATAGAGATGGACCTTACAACTATAATGAAAGGGAGGAGAGGGAGATTTTAAAAACAGCCATTAGGACAATTCCACATACATCCATCTTATCTAAAGCATACATACTGGAAAAGTAAATTGGTACACATATTTTGGAAAATTATTTGACAATATTTACTGAAGCTAATTATAAATACTTTGACTCAGCAATTCCACTCCTGGAACTGTACCCAAGAGATATGAGTGTTTGTGTCCACCAAAAGACACATATAAATCTAATTCATAATAGCCCCTAAGTGGGATCAGCCAGCTATTAGTGAAGAAATTGAGGTGTACCCATACAATGGAATACTATACAGCAGTGAAAATGGGCAGATTATAACTACATGTAACATCGATGAATCTCACAGGCATAATGTTGAGCAAAAGAAGTCAGACACAAAACAACACACATGGCATGAATTCTTTAGTGAAGTTCAAAATCAGGCAAACCCATCCAATGGTATTAGAAGTCATGACAGCAGTACCCTTTGGAAAGGACAGTGGTTGTCAGGGATTATGGGTGTGGGGAGGGTGTGACTTTAAGGAATGACTGAAGGACTTCTTTAGGATGATAAAAGTGTTCAGAATCCTGATTGTGGTCACAGTAGTTACATGAATTTACATATGTGTTAAAATTCATAGAACTATACACTGAAAAAGAGTCAACTTTACTGTATGGAATTTTAAAATATAAAATAAGTAAGATATTGATTCATAGACATATTCCACAATTAATAAAGAACTGTTAGGAATAAATATATATATGCACACAAAACACACATTCTGCAAGAATATACACAAACAGAAAGATGCACATTGAGCACAAAATGGCGGTCTCCTAAGGGCAGCAAATGTAAAGGATGGGAGTGAGGTGTGGGGATAAAAGGACATGTACCTACAGACAAATAAGCAGGAGACACATTCGGTGATGCACCAGGCAGACTTACAGGACTGAGAGGCTACTCACAGAGGTACTCACAGAGGTAGTTTATGGCAGGATCTGCAAGGGGAAAGGTACACATCACGTAAAGTCCGCAGGAATCCATGCACAGGCTCCCAACATTCTCCCTGCCTCTCCCCATCCCTAGAGACCACAACGAACATGCTCCTTCCTCCAGCAAAATTTAGCAACACCTGTGTAGTGATTCTGCCCGGGGAAGCCCACGTTTAGATTCAAAGTTCAGAGGTTTTATCAAGAGCTGGTGTCAAAGGTACATCAACCAGACACAACTACTGAAATTGGAGGCTACTGAAAGGGAAGCAGGTCTTCAGTGCCCTGGGTGGGCAAACAAGTCTTATCCACTATTAGGGAACAATCCAAAAGCCAAGCTCCCACATGCCAGTCAAGGGTCAAGCCCAAAAGCAGGCCTTTCTAAAGATGGCAGCCTCATGCCTGCGTTGTTAATCCTTCCTTGCACTGTGGCTTTGCATGATCAATGTCGATGTGCCATGAGTCTGTCATCCAAAAGAAAAATCCAAGTAAAATCAGTGCTGTATGAGCTGAACAAAACAATGGTTTGACCAGATGCAGCCATGAGCATTCTACTCGCAACTCTGCTTTGCTTCCAGAGCTGCAACCACAGGGAAACCCACCCCTACCTCTGCCCCATGTGGCAGATCTTGGCCACCGGTGACAAAGAGACAGAGTGAATGCCCCCACTTTCCTCCATATTAAAACACCACCAGTCCCAACAAAATGACCTGAATGTATTTTTCTCTCAACTTTGGCCTGACTGTGTGACAACCAAGAGACACAAAAAAATCCCTCAGCAAATACTTAAAAACAGAGAAGACCCCCAAGTACAGAGGGGCAGAGAACAACTCACAATTCTCCTCAAGAATAATATAAAGACGGAATGATTCTCACCCTACCGCGATGACCCTCTAAGCCCCCTGGTAGCAAAACTTCTCAGATTAAAAGGAGAAATTCTCTAATATGTGCGGTTTCAGTTTTTTAAAGTTTCAGGCATGAAAGAGTTTTTGTTCCCTAATGATGTCGCTCAGATATAGCAAGACCTGGACTCTGTTTAGCAGGAGAATTGCCTTTATGTTCACCACAGACTTCCCTGGCCTTGAAGAGAGACGCTCAGCGAGAACAAGGAGCCTGGGAGCCACAGAAATTCTCTGATATTCATTGATCTGCCCCTAGTCGTCAGTTTCTCTGACAATTATTTAAGCCATGCTACAGTGCTAACCAGGTAGGCTCACTAGGTGATGGATGGATAAATGAATGGGTGGGTGGGTGGATGCATGAGTGGATGGACAAAGATACAGACAGAACTAGATAAACACAGAGATAAAGTGAGATAGAGAAAGGTGATTTATCCATTTTTTCAGTAAGTATTTATTGAGTAACTACAATAGGCCAGGCACTGTTCTAGCTGCTGAGAATATAACAGGAACCAAAATAGACAAACATCCCCTAACTTCATGGAACTCTCATTCTAGAGAGGGAGTGACAGACTATTAAAAACAAAAAAAGTATAACATATAGGATGATAAATGGTGTTATGTGCTACGGGGACAAAAAAATAAAAAATGGGGGCTTGGGACTAGCTGGGAAGAGTTTCAACTTTAAATATTAATAGTAGAGTCAGGAAAGGACTAAATACAAAAGTGATTTTTGAATACAGAACTTAAGGAGATGAGAGTGCTCATGTTCAATATTCCAGTTCAATATAGGTAACTGCTTTACCTAAACTTCTCCCATTTCCTTCCACTATGCCCCAGGGGAGGCCTCACTGCAAATAAGCAAACCTCAATGATTAAAGCATTTTTTTCTGGGGGAAAAAAAAAGGTGCAGTTGTCTCAGACGGATTCTTCATGATCTTCCTGGATCAACCAATTCAAATAGCAGCCAACTTTAAAATTTTTCATTAAATAATATTAATAATAGCATCAAGTATTGAACCTTTACATTCATTTCTCCATCTTCCAGATGAAGAAACTGAGGCTCAGAAGGGAAGAAAACTACAAGCCCCAAATTGCTGAGCTAGAAAGTAGAAAAGTGAAGATTCAAAGGGTCTGTCTCCAAAACCAACACACCTTGCCAATGCTCAAGCAGTGATAAGACAAAGAAGTGTAAAATTTAAGGTGGCACTCACTCTTGGGTGCTGACCCTGCACATGCATGACCCTAAGAATGGGTGCCTCCTTAAGAGCAGGTGTCTAGTGTGTAAGATCATGCAGGTGCAGCCTGAGTGCCGCTTTAATTTGTATTCTGGGCACCTCACTTATCTCACCACAGCCCCCATCCTGCACCTTCCCTTCCACAGCCCTGAAATGTGGGACAGTGACAATCCTAAGGGGGACACTAGCTTGACCCTCTGGGCTTGCATAGCGATTGGTGTCTTGCTTTCCCTGTGCAGGTGGGGCTGACTAATGGCTCTGTTAAGAAGAGATCCAGCTGCCGCCTTCAGTTTCCCTTCCTGCAGAGATCCTTAATTACTGGGCTTCACCTGTTGAGTTTCCTTAAACGACATGAGTGTGTATTTTTAAGTGGGAAAACAATTCATTAGGAAGTGCCAACATCTCAGAGGAGGTAGAGCCCCCTGGTTAATTTCAGAACCACACTGCTTCTGCCAGGTAAGAGAGCAGGCCAGGGAGGTGCTGCTTTTATCTGAAAGCCACCAAGCCAAAGAGACCAACCTTTGGCAGATGGCGGGGAGGGGCCTTGAGATCAGACCACCCCCTTCTGAATTGTCATCAGCCTTTACCATTCTCCCTGGTCCCCCCCATCCCACGTTAGCTCAGTGGCCTGGGAATGACAGCACTACACGTGCATTTAGATGCCACTTCCACATGGCTAAAACTGCCTTAGCATTTTATTAAATAAACACCATCTGTGAAAAGGCTAGCCTAAAGTAACTAATAGATATTTTGGTCTAAGACAATATGTCTTAAGGTATTAGAATTTTGGTTCTAAGGCAATGGTTCTCAACCATCCCATTAGGGAAGATTTTTTTAAAATTCAGGTGCCTGGACTCCAGATTCTGATTTAATTGGTCTGGGGTCCAGGCATCAGGATTTTTTTTAAAGCTCTAACCTCCAGCGGTGACTCTGATGTACAGCCAGGATTGGAAACCACTCTAGTTTGTTTTGTTCTTTGACAGATTACAAATACTTTCTAAAGGCTGCCCTGGGTCTTGCCTCTGTATCACCCACACCAAGCACAATGCCTGGCACAGAGTGTGCCACTGATACATGTTAAGTGAATAAAGATAAACGATGTCACTTGATGTTTCCCAGAGGCTGGGGAGGGGAGACGGAGGATGGGAAGTGGGTGGTCAACAGGTGCAAAGTTACAGTTAGACAGGAAGAATAGTTTTGGTGATCTATTACACAGTAGGGTGACTACAGCTAATAACAATGTATTGTGTATTTCAAGACAGCCAGAAAAGAGGATCTTGAAAGTTATCACCACAAAAATAGATAAGGTTTCAGGTGATAGACATGCTAACTACCCTGATTTGATCATTATACAAAGTATACATGTATGGAAACTTCACAATGTACCCATAAACATGTATAATTATGTGTCGAAAAACAAAATACACCAATGATGCCACTTGACTCCTTTGTTTATTGTTTTTTCAACTATTTAGCCTTATACCCATGTGTATACAAATTTTACATAAAAGCAGAAAAGTGACCAAGTACATGCTGCTTTGTGTGTGAGAGAGACAGACATAGACAGAGACACCGCAGAGACAGGAGAGAGAGACGTGAATGTTTTCTCCTTACCAATTTTGGCTCAGCTGCCCTGCCCCCTCCCAGCCCCACCACCTTCCCCTCCAGAAAATCGATGTTAGCCATCCAGTCTGTGGTCTTCCATATAGTCTCCTTCCTCGTTTAGTTCTAGACAGACATATAGACACATGTGATCTTGGGCCATCACTGTCTATTTTGTAGAAATGGGATCATATCCTACCCACTGTTCTCCACGTAGCTTTCCTCATCCAACACCTCCCTGTCGACAGTCCTCCAAGTCCCCTGATATGGTATAGCTCTCCTTCACTCTCCTCAATGGGCACATACTAGTCCACGGGTGGAGGCACCATAGCTCAGTCATTCTCTGCGGATGAATACTGACTTTCCTCCCCGTTTCTGCCCAGCAGAAACAACACGGCAGCAAACAGGGGTCATGTGATGCTCACAACCACTCCATAAAGCACATACATCCATGTGGGTCTTTCTTCTCATCCCCAGACACAGAGCCTGGCCGGCCTGCCTTGATACCACTTAAACACCATTTCTGGCCAGGCAGGACTGTAAGGAATTACATGATACCACACGTATCAATAACACTTCACAGTCTGTAGAAGGCTTTGTGTCAAAGTCGAGCATTCACGTGGCCGTGGCCAGGTTCTCTGTGGCCAGCCCCATTCATAACACGGCTCCAACAGAAAGAGGTTCAATAGCATCATTAACAGCCCATTGATCCAATTACATTTCTTTCTGTTCCACTTCAGAATGACAATCTCTTGTTCCCCCCGAAAGAGTCCAGATAGATTCCCGATGAGTATCAGGAGAGCTAGCTGCCGTCAGGACTTGCTCGACAGACCCAAACACTCATCTAACAGTGGCACGGGATGAATTAATCTGGCTGACACATCAGCCCACTCGCCTCCACGGGAACTTGCCATTTTCTCCAGCCTTTTATTTTTCTTGTGAGATTCAGGGATACGGCCAAACATGGGTCAGCCCAGGGACATCATAGCGCTGCCTTCATCACATGTTCCTGGCATGGGATAGGCACCAATGTTGAACTGAAAAATACCCAAGGGATTGTGTATTGGAGCTTAAAGCAGAGCAGGTTGGCTGAATGAATGGGATTTGCCCAAATTTTCTCTTTGCAGGATGGGCTAGTGTGGGAGATACAATCTGAGTCCAAAGGTAATACATAAAATAAAAATATATATATACTAGAATATGACAAGCTCAAGACCTTGAATGACAGCTGAGGACAAAGAAGAGGGAACTAAATGCACACTCTAAGTCCAACGGGCAGGATAACGAGGGACAGAAGTTGGCAGAAATAGGGTTGAAACAGCATTTACTCACTTGGCAACTACATACTGAATACCTATGCCAGGCTCTGTGCTAAGTACTGGGGAGTAGCTGGTGTAGAAGACATCCCAGCCCTCAGCTGCTCGTGGTCTTAGGAAGGAGACCAAGAGATAAACACATAATCACAATAGAGCCGTGACAAGACAGGACCGAGCTAAGCCCTGTGACAAAAGCAAGCCCAGGGAAATTTGAGAGTACACACGAAGGTCCCTAAGCCAACCTGGGGAAGTATCAGGCTTCCTGGAGAAAGGGGAGAAGGAAGAAGGAGAGGAGGAGGAGGAGGAGGAGGAGAATTTAGTAAAGCTGAATATTGGCAGGTAAACAGTTTAGACTATGAAAGGCTGTGGCCCCAATCCCTTGCAGTCACCTCAACATTTGAGTTCTACATTGAGATTCTTGGCCAAGGAGAATGTGTACCCATAGTCATGTCCCTGGAGTCACCAACCCTGTGCTCTCCCACCTCCATGCCTTTGTCCACACCATTCTCTCTGCCTGGATAGCACTCTCCTGTTTCTCCTCCCCGGTCTGCAAAACCATCATCTCCTCCTCCCATCAAGGCACAGCTCAAATGCCACCTCCTCATGAAGCTTCTCCAAATTCCACTACCTTAAATTAATCTTTCTCTCTCTCTCTAAATTCCAATAACACTTTGTTTGTTCCTCTCTCATGGTACACAGCACTCTTGACATCGTATTATAATTATTTGTGTATTTGTCTTAGCTCCTCTACTAAACTGTAAACTCCACTGAGGCAGAAAAACCTTGTCTTCCCCACCTTTGTATTCCACCACAGTGCCTTAAACAAGGCAGGTGCTCAATACAGTTTGAATGAAGATTGTGTTTACCAGACTCCAGGTAAATGGAAGGAGTTAACAGACAGCACAGCTAGAATCCGTGGGCAGGCCCAACAGCTAGAATGGGCTGCCTGATGAAATCATGAATTTCCCATCACTGGATAAAGAGATTTTTTAAAAGGGAGATTCTTCGAAAACAGCCATAGTAAATGACTTCTAAGTCATCTAACTTATACCAGGTTATGATAATGGAGAATGATTGCTGAGCAGGCAAAGACAACAGAAACCCACTGTAAAGTCAGATAGGAATAGATGTTTTTGTCAATGTGATAGCTCCTGGTTGAATAAGTTCAAAGGTATTTCTGAGATTAAATATTTAATCAATTAAACTAAAAGAGACCCATTCTTAGAGAAATGCTGACAGTATGTCATGAACAAGGATTATAATTACCTTAATTCTAAATGTCCAAGGTCCATTTAAAACATTTGACCTAGGCCCAGTGCCCTGGCATGTGCCTGTAATCCCAGTACTTTGGGAGGCCGAGATGGGAGGATTACTTGAGGCTAGGAGTTTGAGACCAGCCTGAGCAACAAAGAGAGAACCCATCGCTACTAAAAATTAAAAAATTAGCTGGGCATAGTGGTGTATGTCTGTAGTCCCAGCTACTCCAGAGGCTGAGGCAGGAGGATCACTTGAACCCAGGAATTTGAGGTTGCAGGGAGCTGTGACGACACCACTGCACTCTGGCCTGGGTGACAGAGCAACACTCTGTCTCAAAAAAATAAATAAATAAAACCTTTGCTCTAAGTAATAGCTGATCCCCAGATCTGATTCAGTACATCAATGGGGTCAAGTGACATGGACTTCCTAGAGCACAAATATCACGATGTCATACTGCTACTTAAAACCTTCAATGGCTCCCCAGTGCCCTACAACACACTCCCCAGTCTTCAGCTCTTCCAAGTTTTCAGAAGAATCAGGAAATTCAGAGTTTTCTGGGTAGGATCTGCCATTTTTCAATGTTGGCTCGAAAACATTTGAACACTGTGCAGGCCAGAAAACACCCATCTGCGGCCCGTGGATCTCTATGCTTTAATTAGATTCTATTTTTTTTTAACTGCTTAGATTTACTGGAAGGTGCTATGCTTGCACCCCTCCATAAATACCTCCCTGATGTTTTCTCTGCCTAGATTATGCCTCTCCTTCTTATTTCCTGGATTCATTCCTCCCCAACCTTTAAAACTCACTTCTAGTTGTAGTTACTCCTGCAGAATTATCTATTTCTTTATCCTCTGCCATACTGTCAGTTTTTTACAATGACCCTGAGTAGCAGATGGTGTCACTGCTCCCCTACACGCCCTCGGACCCCTTGACAGTTCCGTGCACAACAGCTCTCCACGTGCTTTTGCTTTCAACACTTTCCCTGCATGCATGGAGAGCCAGAAGTACCTGGGAATCTATGTCACCCCAGAGCAGCCCTTAGCCAACGACTGACAGGTGCAGGAGTATAGATACTTCAGCTCCCTTGCCTCCTGATAGAGATCACACCAAAATATGCTGTGTCCAGATACCCCCTGCAGATTGAGCCAAAGTTCTTTTCTGCAGGACTTTGATATCACACATTTGGTTGTGTTTTTTTCTTGAAACGCTTCCTAAAATTGGTTTAAAATGAACCCTCCTCTTAGGATCTGCTTCTAGGACCTGTGACAGGCAGCTTCTGTCATGGCCTTCAGTGATCTCCACCTCCTTGTGTTCATGCCCTTTTGTAAGCCTCTCACACTGAGTGTGACTTGCTTCTAAATCTAAAGGCGATGGATGTTATTTCCATGATTAGGTTAGAAGAGATTGTGACTTCCGTCTTGCTACTAGACTGTGTGGATTGTCTTCTCGCCTTGTGTGCTTTGATAATGCCAGCTGCCATATTGCAGGGACCCACATGGCAAGGAACTGAAGGTGGCCTCTGGTCAACAGCCAATGCGGAGCTCAGTGCTGCCAACAACTACTGAAGGAGCCTAGGAATGGATGCTCCCCCAGTCGGGGCTTCACCACAGACCTTGGGCCAACACTTGACTGTAACCTTGTGCAAAGGCATGAAGCAGAGGACCTAGCTAATGCACAGCCAGATTCCCAGTCCACAACTCTGAGATGATAAATGTGTGTTGAACTGCTACGTTTTGGGGTGACCTGCTCTGTAGTAATAGATAATGAACACAGGATCCCAACTTAGGACAACACCTAATACTTTTATAATTAGAAAAGATTCTGTCCCAGACATCCTCAGAAAGCCATTCCTGAACCCCCAGGCCAGAGCCCATGTGTCCCCTCTGTCATGGTCCTCATCAACTTGAATTTAATCATTGATATCCCCTCCTGTTCCCCATTTGTCTCTCCTACTCATCACCTTGAGGGCAGAGCTTTTGGAGAGAGAAGGTCTGACATTTTTTTTTTTTCTTTTTTGAGACAGGATCTTGCTCTGCCACCCCAGCTAGAGTGCAGTGGCGTCATCATAGCTCACTGCAACCTCAAACTCCTGGGCTCAAGTGATCCTCCTGCCTCTGCCGCCTGAGTAGCTGGGACTACATGTGTTCACCACCACGCCCAGCTAATTTTTTCTATTTTTATTAGTGACAGGTCTCACTCTTGCTCAGGCTAGTCTCGAACTCTTGACCTCAAGCAATCCTCCCACCTCGACCTCCCAGAGTGCTAGGATTCCAGGCGTGGGCCACCACACCCGGCCTGACATGTTTCTTTATTCATCACCTAAGCATAGTATCTGGTACATAGTAGATGCTTAATAAATGTTTATTCAAGTAATTAATTTATTTGTTAATTATTTCCTCCATGAGATTTTGGCCAAATGCCTCCCTGTACTCCCATCATTTTCCAGAAGCAAATCAAGGGTAAAGCAGGCCTGCAGTCTTCAGCAAGATCTCCGCTCCATGTTCCCCCCACATCATTTTCTAGGCAGCCTCTCTTTTTCCATCACCAGGGTGCTTATCAATTTCACATTGACACTTCCTCCCATCTGTTCGATTCATCTGTCGGACGGTCACTCGCTGCCACTTCAGAGCAACGGGGAGTTCACTCTGCCTTTCCTACTCCTCTGGGAAGCCCAGGGAAATTATCTCTGATTAATGTGATTTCTTCTTTTCGTCCTAACGACAAAATTACAGCAAAATCCAGCCCTACTTTGCACCACACTTGGAAGAAATCTGCTCAGCTTCTGTCTGCCAAACACAGCAAAAACTTGATTAACCAGGACTTAGTGCACATGGGTAGGGTTTTTTCCCCCCCTGGTTAGCAGAGGGATAAAACTGAAAACCCTATTTATTTTCTCCCTTATTACCTGGAAAAGGAATCAATAGGTTAGCCCACATTGCTGCCCACTGTCAATAAATTCCCCCAAAGAAATTGAGTCTGGAAAGGATGAGCAATCTTGCAGGCCTCAGGATCACGTATTCTGGTACTAAAGATAGTGCTAGAAATTAGGCCGAATTGGCAGAGATCTTTGGCGTGTGGAGTTTTAATTTAAAGAAACATTTGCTATCACTCATATTCCTTGTCCTTGCCCTTCTCCTGCAAGCAAAGCATAAAGAATGTGTGTTCCGGTTATTTAAGGGTTGCAGATTCTTAAAATTTCCCCTCATATAAACTGCATTATTCTTATTTCTATGATCGAGAGTCACAGATACCTAAATTCAAGCTTATTCAATAAATGTCTCATATTCTATCTACTCAGTGGGCGTTCACAGTCTCCTAAGCATCTCGGATCCTCTTCCCGCTCCCTCTGGGCACATGAAACTCCTACCTGGTACCTTTCCATGGTCTACGGCAGGGTGAGAAAAGAGAAACCTTTCTTGTTATGCAGCTACCAGATCCTTTCAATTCTAGGGGAGGAAGCAGCAGCCGGAATGATAACTCGATACCTTGACCAAGTTTCAACTCCATTTTAAGGGAAAGGAATTAAAAAAAATGAAACATTAGATTATTGACCACTGACTGTGCCAGGCACTGAATTAAAAATGTATTTTTTTAACTCCTGATCATAGTCTATAAAGCCCTACACAATCCAGCCCCTGCCTTTTGGACTACATCTCTGACGATGCCCCCACATCGCTCACTATGTTACATCCACACTTGGCCCTTCACATTTTCTAGATCCTGCCATGCTCTTCCTACCTCAGGGCCTTTGCACTGGCTGTTCCCTCTACCGAGAATGCTCTCCCTCAGACATTTGCACAGCTCACTCCCTGTCATCCTTCGTTTCTCAATTCATTATCACCTCCGAAAGGTCCTCCCTAGCTAAGCTGCCCACCTCTCATGCCCAGCCATTCTCTCCATCATCTTCCTTTCTTGTATTCTCTCCATAGCATGCCACCATTTTAAATGAAGTCAGTTATTGTCTGCCTCTCCATGAATATATGAGCTTCATGAAAGCAAGGAGCTTTCCTGCCTTACGACTGGGAGACCAACGTGCCAGTATGTGCCTGCCATCTAATGGAAGCTCTATAAATGTTTCTGGAATGAACGAATAAATAACCTCCTCTCTGAACCCTCCCAAGATAAATATTGTTATTCTCCCCATTAGCAGTAAGGAAGTTGAGGCTCTGAGCAGATAAGGAATCTCCGCAACTTTGCGCAGTAGTGGGTGGTAGAGCCAGGCTGCCGACCACAGAACCGTCTGACTCCACTGCCTGCATTCTCTCCATCACTCCTAGATACCGTGTGGGAAGACAGGAGATTATGCCTTAATCAATTGTTTTCTAACTCCTGTTAATGAAAAATGTCTGGGCAGCTGTGACAAGGAAAGAAAAAATCTTTTATCAGCCCACAGTTTTGAGTATGTCACACCAGGGATGTGTCTTCCGCATCAAGCACTGCCATTTTGTCTAATATCAGAACAGAACAGAACTTCAGGAAACCATTATTACAGATGCTTCGCTAACGCACCTGTTTCTTTGGGATCCTCTCAATAGGCAGATGAGGTCCAGGCAGTAGAATGGGTGGGGAGGCATCTGTCTAGGATGGTGGGAGTGGATGGATTCGATGAACCCTTTATTTGATGAGGGCTATGTGTCCGCACCCGAACCTTCTCACCGAAGTGACCACCCACCCAGCATGGAAGCCAGCACTGCAACGTCGTGGGCCCTGCATCCCTGGTGGCAGTCATTTGGGGGACCTTCTCCTTTTACTGACACGGTTGCTTATACTCCCGTCTTCAATTAATCTTCACCCAGACGTCTCATCCTCTGCTTTACTTCTTGTCTCCAGCTCAAAGCTCGAAAGCCTCACAGTAAAGGACTGCATGTTACTTTATGGGTCTTGATCCTTGGGGTTACCTAAAAGAGAGGCCTATATACCACACCCCCATCTTCTAGTCATTCCTGCGTGTGACTGATTTAGGAAGTTGCTGCAACACGATTTCACAGCTGAAACCAAGTCCAACTCTGGACATCTTTAACCGCTATGGTTTGAATGTTTGTGTCTCCCCCAAAAATTCATCTGTTGAAATCCTAACCCCCAAGGAGATGGTAGTAGGAGGTGGGGCCTTTGGAAGGTGATTAGGTCGTAAGGGTGAAGCCATCATGAATGGGATTAGTGACTTTATAAAAGAGACCCTTGTCCCTTCCAGCAGGTTAGATTATAGTGAAAAGTCGGCTGTCTATGAACCAGGAAATAGGCTCTCACCAGACACCAAATCTGCTGGCACCTTGATCTTGGATTTCCTGGGCTCCAGAACTGTGAGAAATAGATTTCTGTTATTTGTAAGTCACCCAGTGTACAATATTTTGTTAAAGCAACCCAAATAGACTTCAACACTACCCCAGTTCCACTTAAAAGAAAATAATCCATTACTTTACCATATTTACATTTACTGTCCTGAAAATTTCTGACCAGAAGAGAAAGCTTTATGGAGGGGACCTAACACCATGGGGTGCTTACGGCTCTGGAACTGACTACCGGAATCTAAGAGAGAAATCACAGTTCAAAGGCAAGACCTGTGTTACCTCCTCATCGCAATTTTTTCTTACTTTAAGTCTTTTTTATTAAGAGAGTCATAATGTTCTCTATCTACATGACACTTTCCATCTTTAAACATTAACTAATTAATTGACTGAAATGGTATCTCGGGAGCATTTATCACCTATCACATTAGCCAGAGAGCCTGGAAACTGTCTATAAAAGCTGTCGAACACTCATTGGAGGCTCCATCTTTCTGCCTCCTTTCCCAGAAATGTTTTTCTATGTGTCTGTGTCTGAATGCATAATAGAAAAAAAATTAAAAAGAGAGGATGTGACTTCCACCAACTGCTATAAAAATCAACCTCTGGGAGACATGGAATTTCAATTGTGAAATAATCAGTCTTGGAAATTGTCCTGTCCTCTAGGAAAAGAAAAAAATAAGTAGTTTAACAGCGATTGCCCTTCAAAACAATTACTAATTATAATGTCTACAAAGAAAAATACCCTCGATACCCTTACTCCTAATAAAGCCAGGCGAATCTTTAGAAAGGAATTAGCTGGCATGTCTAAAATCTGATGGGAGAGCTCTTGGGGATGGGTCAGAGGGGAGTGTGCTCCAACCGGCTTAAAAACCCGGATCCAAAGCTTAAGGAGGCTTACTACCTGGAGCAAGCCTCTCTCAACAAACTGGGAAGATTAGCACAGGAAATCAGGCCACAACAACTACAAGATGAAAACCCAAGTTATTTTTCCTGACCTTCCTTCCACTCTATCCCCTCCAGTTTTTTCCCCCTCAAGCAGGTGTCAGGGTGCCTGGAATTCATGCCTCTCCCTCTCACCACAGTCCTCCTAAAGGCACAGAGTTCAGCATCTCTGTTTCACCACAATCCTCCGAAAGACACAGAGGTGCCCAGGAAATGTTAGATCAGGTCCCTAAAGCTTTGGAATGAATGTGACTGACTGATCTCATCTGTTTGAAACAAAGCATGCAATGGGGAAGGATATTGGAGGAAAGAAAGAGAGGAAAGGGGCCCAGAAAGGAGCCTTGGAGGGCAGCACTGAAGATAAATAAGTGGAAACGGTCAGTTCTGGTTTCAAATTCTCTACCACTTCCCTGCTGTGAAATCTGAGTCAAGTCATTTGAACTCTCTGATCCTCAGACCTCAGATTCTCATCTGTAAAATGGGGAAGGGAGACACATCAAACCTACTGTTTTAATTAGCATTTGGTTGCAGACAACAGAAACCACTCCAGCCACTTCAAGCAGAAAGGAATTAGAATTAGAAAACCATTGGAAGGACGCAAAGAGTTGCAGCTTCCAAAAACAATTCCATGCCCCACCCCCCAAATCACTCTGCCTCTGCTATGATGGGAAAACTGTCACCACCGCTACGAGAAGTCACCAAGTCTAATGTCTACAGAACCATTCAGAGCCTGTGGTGGTCCACAGGAGCACAGTGGATTGCATTATGCTTTTCTCCCCTCATAACTCAGTTCTGAATTCAAGATTCACAGGAGAGCATCTGATTTGCAGGACCCGAATCATATCCAGAATCCTAGCTGCAAGGGAGTCTAGGAAACAGGTGTTCTAGCATCCTCGCCTCTGCAGTGCAGAACGGCACAGTTGACGGAGGCTGGAATGGAAGCTGAAGGGAACCACCAAAAAACTGCAACACCCTCTTGTTGCAGGTTCATCAAGAGAATTAAATGAGATGGTATTTATGAAGTGCCTCTCATGGTGCCTGGCCATTAGTAGGCTCTCAATAAACACTAGTTTCCCTTCTCTCTCTGAAAATTCTGCTACATGTTGGCCCTGTGGATCATCCAAAAAGAACAGATAAAAAAACCTGGGAGCAGAGAATGGATCTTCCGAACTTATCTGTGAGGTTTATTTGGACATCTTCAATTTAACAACCTTATCAAACATCAGCGTTATCCCTATTCAAGGCATTCCCCTACCTCCACATAAAGATGGGATCATTTTAAACAGTAGTTTCAGATTTTACTCTAACTAAACAAAATTTTCAAAGGGGTCTCCCTCTGTATAATTACATTTGCTTTAGTGATCTAACCACTGTTACTGGGCACGTACTAGATGCTAGGCAGGTGTGATTCCTCCTCTTTGAAGAGTTAATGATCTAGACAGGATAATTATACAAAACTTGTAAGATTACAAATTCTGATAAAAAGCTAAGAGAAAAGAACAGGTGTCGTGAGCCAGAATAAATAGGGTGAAACATTCTGTTCAGGGAGACGGTAAAGATCTCCTTCAGGAAGTAATGTCTAAGACCAGAAGGATGAATAAAAGTTAACCACGTAAAGAGTGCGAGGGAGGAGCCATTCTGGCAGAGAAAACAGCACAGGCAAAGGCTGTATGTTAGAGGAAACCAGAACACCAGCATGGCTAGAGTGTGCTGAGTGGGAAGGAGAGGGGGTCAGAATAACCTTGGCTGTGTAACCCCAGGCTACTATCTGGGGTGACATTTTCCCTGAGGTTGGAATCCAGGTATGTTAGGCAATTAACATTTCACAAAAACAACATTTGAAACAGTATTTTTCTACTTTCTGCATCTCAGTGCCTTCCTCTGTAACAGAGAATAATGTTAACCTTTCATTGGGTGGTTGTGAGTGTTAAATGAGCTAACAAGCGCCCAATTATTACAAGAGGGCTGGGCACATGTGAGTGCCAACAGCAACATCCTCCTCATCGTCATGTCCAGCCACACCACTCCAGAGAGGTCTGTCCTTTCTTCCCTGTGTGCATAACTTCTTAGAGACCCTCTCTAGCCCACACACACAGCAGAGGCAGCCATGTGACTCTCCCACCTGGCCACAGCTGATTGGACAAGAATGAACACTTACCACTATCTGGACCTATCAGATTCTTAACAACTGAGAAATTCTTACAATTCAGAAAGAGACTGAATGGGTCAGAGGGTGTTAGAAGTTAGAGCTATAAGGTCACAGAGAAGAAGGACCAGAGCCCTAGACAGGTAGAAACTGGGCAAGAACAAAACCTGAGATCCCAATGGCAGACGCTGGTCTGCAGAGAGAACAGGGCAGATGTGCCGAGATAAGCTCCAGAGACCAAGACGGAGAGAGCAGTTGATTAACAACATTCCACGTCCCATGAGGTCCTGCTGCATACACTGGACCCCCAGAGAACCTTCTGTGTCCTGACAATAAAACTTCCTGTTCATTTATTTAATTTCTTTGAATGAGAAAGAGAGGGAGAGAGAGAGAGGCTATCACAGGAATATTTTTAAAGGTATCTTGGATGGCAAGGGAGGAGGGGGATGGAGGAGAGGGTTTCTAGTGGCCCCCATACCACACAATTCTTCTGAATTTTCACAGAAAATAAATGTAGTGGACATCTCATTTTTGGCTGTTCAGCAGCTATTTTCCCTGACTCTGGATATAGCACCCCACTTTTCCTTTTGCAAAAGCACCCTCCTGCCTTCTCAGTCCACCCCTACCTTGGTGTAGATGGTGCTAATTCAACACCCCCTGGCCCTGGCATGAGAGCCGGGGGTGAATCCCAGGTCTAGCCAACCAGCGTGTTCCAGCCTCATGATGAGCGGCTCAGGGATAATCGTGGGACAGAGTTTAGTCAAAAGAGAGTCACTCTCAGGATTCTTGGGAGAGCCAACGAGAAAGACAAGCTCTTTTGTCACTAGTGTCCCCAAGCTGGCAGTAGCCTTGAGCTGCTGAAGCCCACCTTGTAACTATGAGGGTAAAAAACCTCCCTGAGCTGACAAGAAAAGTAGCCGGCCTAGGAAAGAAGATGCTTCTGATGATAGTTTGAACATCTGGATCCAACCAGATCCATCCTGGATTTTTCCACTGTGGCTCAATAAATCCTACTTTTTCTGCTGAAGCTAGGGTTTCCAAACCTCAGTGCTGCCGATAGTTTTTGGCTGGATGGGAGCTGTCCTGTGCATTGTTGGACGTATAACATCATCCCTGGCTACTACCCACTAAACGTTGACGAATCACCCTTAACCCCCAGTTAACCCCCGGTTCTAGCCACCAAAAATAGCTCCAGTTCCCTGGGAGGTCGGGGGAAGAAGGGAGAATTGCCTCTGATTAAGAACCACTGATTTCAAGACTCTATCTCCACAAAAAATAGAAAAATTAGCCAGGTGTGGCTGTGAGTGCCTGCAGTCCCAGCTACTCTGGAGGCTGAGGCAGGAGGATCGCTTGAGCCCAGGAGTTTGAGGTTGCAGTGAGCTATGATGATGCCACTGTACTCCAGCCTGGGCAACACACAGAGATGCTATAAAAAAAAAAAAATGCACTGCACTGGTTTAAACCGGTTTGAATTAGGTTTCTATTGCTTGCAACCAAAAGAGTCATAAGCACACAGTAATCCATCAAATAATTCCCTGCCCAATTTCCAGAAGTAACCCTCACTCCTACATTTCTTTACTTTCTGTGGTACCTGAAAAATCTCTCTATGGGCTTTGCTTTCCAAAGCCATTCAGTTGATTTCAGATTTTTTAAATACTGGATTAAATAAAAGTAAGTTAATCAGATCAAGAATAACTTAGATCTCAGTTCCAGCAGTACTTTTATAAAAGGCATATTTGGATATATTGATTATGCTTTTTCTCCCCTTTAAAAATTTAAACATCTTCCCTCATTTACTTTCTTTATTTTAGAATTTCCAGCAGTCAATTTTCTTTTATCCACAGACCTTGCCTCGATGGGAAACTAATCAATAAGAAATTATATTTTTGCCAAGCTATTTTAAAGTAATGTAACCAACATATTTTTCTTCTCATTCATGGCTTTATTGATTGCGAAATGAAAACAGAAATACCACATCCCTGAAACCCCCATTTCATTAAGCTCCAACACAGCTACCTTCATCCATCCGACCCGTTTCTTCCGATGTCATCGTTTTGGGTGAAGCTTGTGCCTGATCATCAACCTCATATTTTAAATTGAAGTTCAGCCCGAACAGAGTTACTCCTTCAGGATGAAGGATGGCAGGGTTGTAATTAGCAGCAAAGCTTGGGAAGACAGGCTGCAGCCACTAATTCTACCTGAAATTCTTCTTGCCAATAATGACTCTTATCTTGGTGATGCTGACTCACCTCTTGGCCCCTAAATTGGCATCTCCCTTTCAAGAAAATGTCACATTGTGTTCAACAAGAAAAAAATGAAATAGAAATTAAGTTCCAAGAGAGGTGTAACCACCATCTTTTCAACTGTCTTTTAAAACATCCTCCGTGTGAGCTCTGAAGACACAGGCAGAGCGAGATGTGTGGATCTGCTGCACGGATGTACTTGTGCATCTGAAGATGACCACGATGCTTACGAGTAACGGGGAGGGAAAGAAATTGACAGCAAGGGCCCAAGCAGAGTAGGTGCCTTTTGACACCTGGTGATCTGACCTACTTTTTGGCATGGAAAGGGGGAACGGTGGAGTTATGTTGACCCTTTATTAGAGGGAGAGAAATCTATCTATTCGGGGAAATGGCTTCAAGTGTGTCAAGTCACTGGGTCAAAGGTACATTGGGAACAAGCGGACCAAACGTCACCAAGCATGTATAGTCTCACAGCCACAAGGCCACAATGAGCCAACAACTCATTGGAACAGAACAGAGAGTTAACAAGACCTCTCTGTAGAAGCTCCACTCCTGGTTGCCCAGGCTATGTACCACCCTCCATGCTGATGATCTTATATAACAAAAACAGGCACATGCAAAGCAATAAGGCAGCCATAGGGCAGGACAACGCATGATTTCACCAATTCCACCTTGAAGGCAATTAAGGGATAGAGGCCAGCTGAGGTTTGTGCATTTATTATTCCTACAAAATTATTGAGCCCCTATGCTGTGCCTGCCACTGTCCTAGGCTCAGAATACAAACAAAACAGAGACTGCTGCACTTGCGGGGAATATGCTATAGCAGGCAAAGGGTGACATCCCAGAGGAAGGCCAAGGACTGTGAATAAAAGGGATTGCACTGAGCCTGAACACTCCCTAGGTCCTACAAGCCTATAACAACTCCCACCACCTTTGGCAGAGGGGTGCATAAATAAACAAAATGTTTCCCACACCCTATGTCCTCTTCTATTTTACCTGTTACGGGCACAACCTCCCGTCACCAGGACAGGGAGGTGGTAAAGCAACTCCCCCTGGTACAGTAGCTGTGGAGAGCTGACTTGAGCTGTAGCCAGCTGGGGCAGTTATCTGCTTAGATAACTCACCCATCCCTGACTGCCATCAGTAAAGTTGGAGCCTCCACAAAGCAGTTAGGATTAACATGTAAGACAGTGTCTTAGTCTGTTTTGCATTGCTATAAAAGAATAACAGAGACTGGATAATTCGTAAAGAAAAAGAGTTTATCTGGCTCATGATTCTGCTTAGCTGGAAGATGGAGCACCTGGTAAAAACCTCAGGCTATTTCCACTCATGGCAGAAGGTGAAGGGAAGCTGACATGTGCAGAGATCCCGTGGCGAGAGAGGAAGCAAGAGAGACGTGAGGGGTGCCAGGCTCTTTTTAACAATCAGCTCTTGTGGAAACGAACAGAGCAAGAACTTGCTCATCATCATGAGGACAGCACCAAGCCATTCATGGGGGATCCACCTCCATGACCCAAACACCTCTCACGAGGCCCCAACTTCAACATGAGTTTGGGAGGGGGACAAACCTCAAAACCGGAGCAGGCAGTTGAGCAGAACCCACGATAACTAACACATGTCGAGTCTGCTTGGTTCACCCCTTCACCTATGTCATGCCTTGTCTCATGTTTACAACATTTCTCTGAGGTATGTTTGTATTACCCCCATCTCACAGATGAAGAAACTGAGGCTCAGAGAGAGTAAATGGTTTGCATAAGGTCTGACTCCAAAGTTCATGGCCTTTCTGCATGGCTGTGCTGCCCATGTCACCCAGTAAAGCTTAACTCATTAGCATGTGAGTGTTAACAGATGGATAATATCAGCCTTTCCTGGGGCTGGCTCTGTGCCTCTCCCTAGGTTGGGCACCACGAGGGTATGAAACTAAGTGTAGTCTTTGCTCTCCTATGACTAAGTCTAGCTAAGGAGATAAGGGAAGAAATACTCATTGAAAATTTTATAAACAATACCAGCGCTCCACACACATCCACCTAATCTTGCACAAATACTTGTGGGTCCCAGAACAGGCCATGCTTTTGAACAAGCCTGAAATGTCCTTTCCCCTCGCCTCCCTCCTCCTACCTAAATCCTCCTCATCGCCCAAGAGTGAGATCCTCTGCGAGGCCCCTCTGAACCTGTAGGCTGCTCAGTGGACCCTCCTCTGTGCACCCCACAGCTCCAGTGCTCACCTCCACTGTGAAAACTTAACATACCTCTGAGAAAGAGAGTCTCAGTGAGAGCTTGAGAAGTCAGGGAACCCCGGAAGCAAGATGACTGTGGAGGAAACAAAAGCCTGAGATGGGGGGCAGAGGTGGCTTAAGATAAAAGGCACGAAGGAATGTGTACGTCATCCAAGGTGGTACCATCTACAACAGAAAACTGATAGCCAGGGAAGGGCCCATATGTTGTCATGGTAAGATACAGAGGACAGCATTCCTCAAAACCAAATTCATTACAATGTTCTTCTTTCACTTATTTTCTCTAAGTGCTTCCACCTCTGGAAACATATCTGAGCAGCACACCTGTGGGATCGGTGGCAGGTATCATCATCATCCCCATTTGATGGAAGAAGAAACTGAAAGGCTCAGAGCTCAGATGAGCAGCCCAAGCTGAGACACCAGGAAGATTCCACGACAGCAGAGCTGAGTGGTTAAGACCACACACTCCGGTGTCAGGCAGACAACAGCTGTCAACTTCCTGGCCCTGTGACCTTGGACAAGAGACTTAACTTCTCCAAGACTTGGTTTCCACATCTAGACAAGGGGACTACTAGAAAAGTCTCTACTTCACAGAGATCAAATAGTTATATAAAACCTCGGTCAGCCCTTGACATCTGTGACAATAAACCTTTTTCCCATCCATCACCACTGTTGTTTTGCTGGATGCATCTGCAGAATCACTTGTGCGAAACTCTGGTCCCAGCGGCTCTCCAGGGACGTCAGAGCTTCCTTTTGAATTGTGGCAGCCAAGGTGGCTTTGGACCCCAAGTTTCTGGGCTCTTGTCTGACTGTACATCCCCTTCCTTAAAAAGCCACTGGCTTCGCATTTCCTTTCTAAGCTGCCAGGAAACAAATGCCAGAGGCTTGCTGTGTGGAATGGTTTGGGAAATAATTAGTTTGCCTTCCACAAAGGCTAGAGTTCACTTCTGAGATATTTAAAACTCTACTGATGGCTTAAAATAAATATCACAATGGAGATGTCAAAATAGTTGTGTGTTCTCACACATGACATTTTGCAGGGAGGAGAGAGTAAAAAATGTAAATGGATTTACCAAAATAATCTCAAGGTAAGGCCTTTGAGGCTTGATACCATAGAAATGTCACATTGTTTGAAGTTTCTTCCCCCCCCCCTTATAAGTTTGTTTTTCTCCTTTGAGGGCACTGGAAGTTTTGTTATGAAAAAGAATAAATAACTGTTCTCAAAAAGAAAAAAAATCATGATTGTATTTTTTAATCAATTTTAATAATTTCCAGCCATTTTGTTATGAGTTTAATTCAATCCCCAAACACTAATAACTGATTTCTATTATGGGAAGATGTATTGAGCACCCAAAGGATGCCAAGTACTAGGCTGGGTGTTTTAAATATTTCTTTCATTATATAATCCTCACAGATGTTCAGTGAGGCAGGAATGATTACGCCCATTCTGCAGAGGAGGTAATGGAGACCCTCAGGTACTTGCTGAAGGATGTAGGGTTAATAAAGCAAACAGTCAGGACTGGAGCCCAAGTCTGTCTTTATCCCACTCCATGTTCTTTCCAGCATATTCCCAGAGTTCTTTACCCCACCCAGACCTATGAGTGTTCAACAGTCAATACTATCAGACAAAGCAACAGATACAATCACGTATACTGGAATTCATAGCTGACATAAAGCAATAAGGGGTAAATCTCAAAGAAAAGTAGTTCTAAGAAATACTCACAAACTCAAGAATATGTCCTCTTCCCCATGGCCTACCTGGAAAAATCTTCTTCATCCTTACTGCTTCCCACTTTGCACTTTCTGCTCTGTTAAACACCAAATCACTTCTGTTGCCCAGAAC
>CM052448.1:10043203-10071380 GCA_028533085.1 Varecia variegata | reverse complement strand
CATCAAAACCCTGGTGAAACATAACCTTTTGGAAGAAGCCTTCCTCATCCCTCTCCCCCTCCTACACCCAGTGGAATTCATACATTCCTACTAGTCCTCTCTCTGTATCGTGTACATGCTTACATTTTCATAATTATCCCAATGTTTGGGGTTTTGTTCTCAGGGTTGGTTGACTGGTTTGGCTGATTTTTCTGTTTCCCTCGCCAGAGTGACTTTCCTGCAGGCAGGGGCTATGCTTTAATCCACCTCTGTGTCCCCTATGCCCAGCCCCCTGCCTGAGTCAAAACAAGCATTTAATTGAATTGAATCAAAATTGAAAATGAAAACAAATATCATGGAGAACTCGAAGATAGGGAAACAAGTGTTAATGTTGTGAAAGTCTATTACAGAGCAATCAACCAGACCATGTTTTCCTAATACAGATTACAAAACTGGCACACAGGCACGACGGAGCAGCAGTGGGGATTTATACTCTCCGGACATCTGTTGGGCGTCTCATCTGATAAATCCTCGCCTTGCCTTGCTGACGATTTCATCTTCCACAAGACAGAGGGAGCAACAAAGGAAACAGTTACTTGGCACTAAATCCTGGCAACAAGGAAACACCGGTTAATGAGAAAAGTGGAGTCCTTGGGAGAAAATGAAATGGGCACGTAACCTTAGAATTAAAGATAGCGCAGGAAAGGAAGAAAGGAAACAAGCATTCGTTAAACACCTACTGTGTGCTGCCTGTATCACTTGTGTTACTACATTTAATTCTCACAACCACCCTAGATGGTAGGTGTAAGTCACTTCAAAATGCAGAGAAGAAAACCAGAAAATGCGGAAAGGTATAGTAACTTGCTCGAGGTCATACAATGCAAGTCTATCCGCCTGCAAACCTCAGGTTCCAACCTCACACTAGGCAGCTAAGCAAGAAAGCAGGGCATCACCCTAATTAAAACCTAGAGTTGATGAAAAAACAGTATCAAACAGTACAGGGTAGGCAATGCTACAGTAACAAAACCACACACACACACACACCCCCCAAAATTACAATAATATGATACAATAAAGTTATTTCTTCAAGCCTTAGCAGCGTTCTAGGACAAACAGCCACCACCCTTCGTGCATTGGCTCAATACCCTAGTCTGCTTGCAGCTCATGAAACTCCATCCCAACAGATGCTTCAGGATTGGCCTCAGTCAGGGGAAAAAAAAAAAACCCTGGAAGATCTCACTCCAGCAATTAAATGCTTCCGCCCACAAGTAGCATGCGTCACTTCCACTCAAATGACATAACCTAACGCCACGGGGCAGAGAGGTACAGTTCTCCAACTAGAAGGAGAAAGAACCAGAAATGGTCGAGCACCAAAAGTCCCCACCACAGCACCTTTGGTAAAGTTGCAAATGGAAGCTTCCATCTGTGGCAATGAACGCTTGCCAAACTCTGCCTCTGCGTACTACCAGGAGAGAGAGGAAAAACATGAAAACAAAAATTAATAACTATGTAGCAATGCTCAAAAAAAAAGAGAGAGAGAGAAAATGCTACTGACAAGAGAACTGGGTTATGGAAGATGATTTCACAACCAAGAATAATCAAGTATCTGAGGAAGGTTGGTGCCATGAACAAGGTCCCCTGGCCACAACTCAAGAAGGAAATATTGTGCAAAATAAATGGGAGTACCTTCGTCAGGTGGGGCTGTTATAGCAAAAGTACCACCGAATGGTGCCTTATAACAACAGAAATTTCTTTCTTACAGTTCTGGAAGCTGGAAGTCCAAGATCAGAGCAGCAATATGGCCAGGTTCTGATAACGGCTTGTTTCATGGCGTATAGGCAGTGACTTTCTTGCTACGTCCTCAGATAGCAGAGAAAGAGGGAGGTCTGCTCTCTCTCTTCTTACTGGGACACTAATCCCATTCATGAGGGCTCCACCTTCATAACTTAATCATTTCCCAAAGGCCCCACTAATACCATCCCAATGGGGGTTAGGGTTTCAACATATGAATCTGGGAGGAAGGGGGGAGACACAAATGTAAATCCATAGTAAAAGGCTCAGAAATTTTGTCTACCCATTCAATTTTTACCATTCAATTCCATTTCCAGTGAGAAGGAAGAGGAGGCATCAAAAGCAATTGATAGGACTAATGACAGCTTCCTGGAGGCTCTTATTTAAAAAGCTATAAGTAAACGCTGGAAGGGGGGACACAGATAAAAGTGCTTTGAAAATGGAAGCAGGATAGTATGATAGAAAATTCACTGAGCCTTTGCCACTGGGCTATTCCCTTCAGGAAAAGGGACTCATGTGGCAGGGGAACTTAACTTCTCTGAGCCTTGGTTTTCTTATATGTGTAATGGAATGATATATTCTCTGCCTCAAAAGGTTGTTGGGAGGATTGAGAAGACCCTGCAGGTAATGTACTTGTCAAAGTGCTTGCAAGGAAGAGAGTGATGAGATTAAGAAGGAGAGGCTGGTGCGGTGGCTCATGCCTGTAATCCCAGCACTTTGGGAGGCCAAGGTGGAAGGATCACTTGAGGCCAGGAGTTTGAGACCAGACTGGGCAACATAGTGAGATCCCATCTCTACAAAAAAATTGAAAAATTAGCCAAGTGTGGTGGACATGCCTGTAGTCCTAGCTACTCAGGAGGCTGAGGCAGGAGGATCACTTGAGCCCAGAAATTTGAGGTTGCTGTGAGCTATGATCATGCTCCTGTACTCCAGCCTGGGTGACAGAGCAAGACCTTATCTCTAAAAAAAAATAGTAATAATTAAAACAAAAATTTTTTTAAAAGAATAAGAAGGATGATAATGACAATAAGCTCTGTGATTGGATAAATATTAAGTTGATTGTCCCAGGAACCATTTGTCTTGTTCACTGACTTCACTTCCCGTCACCCTGTTCTTACCTGAACTTGCTTCATTCTAGCTACATTGGCCTTTTTGCTCTTATTTGAGCATGCCAGGAGTGTTCACCCTCAATGCCTAGGCACTCTGGGGTTCCTTCTTCCTACAGTGCTCTTCCCAGAACAGGAGAGCATGTCTTGCTCAAGTGCTATGTACTCACTGAAACCCTCCACAACTATCTACTTGGAATTATAATATCTACCCCTTACCCCATACTCTCTATCCCCTTTCCTGACTTTATCTTCACATGGGCATTTGTCATTTGCTAATATACTTGTTTATTTTGTCTACTGTCTATCCTCCCCCATTAGAATATATTCCCAAACTTAGATGAATCCCCAGAAAAACGCCTGGCACACGGTATGCATTTACCATTATGCATTGTTGTTGTTGTTGCAGTGACTTTGCATTTCTCTACTCTCATCCGTTGCTTATTGGTTTTACACTTTAGCAATAAGGTATTCCTTTTTTTAAATTCAAAATCT
Organism: Varecia variegata; assembly: GCA_028533085.1. Taxonomy (NCBI): domain Eukaryota; kingdom Metazoa; phylum Chordata; class Mammalia; order Primates; family Lemuridae; genus Varecia; species Varecia variegata. Next base: position 10,068,009 of record CM052448.1, on the reverse strand, counting down.
CCTTCATCTTCTACCCTTTAATTCTTACATTCCAAGATTCCATAACAAACTATCCTGAAGAGCTCGTTGTCAAAGTGCAACTCACTCTTTCCATACTGTCTTCCAGAAACCCGTCCTTACTTCAGTCTTACAACTGCCCACCACATCACACTTCTTGAGCTCTGCAGCTGCTTGGACAGCAACTTGTGAGAGGTCACCAGCAGCCAAAATGCCCAAGACTCACAGAAGAGTCAGCATAAGTTCCCGTAAGTATCGCACTTCCTCAACTGCACACTCAAGGTGTGGCTGTGAGTCTCAGTCTGCCTTTACTCCTTTTGTACCATTTACGACATTTTTTTTTTGCAGGGGAATCCAGTTTTCATTGAAACTGGAACCAAGCTCATGTGATTCTGTACATAAATAATGCAGAAGTACATGTACTGGGCTTTCTCAAGAGTTCTTGCACTCAGTTGAGAAGCAGTGGGTTGCACGTAGTTATAACATCGGAATTCCTTAGACAATTCCTAATTACTTTTGAAAAACAGAGACAAAATATGGGAGCCATTTTAATATCAAGTCTTATTTGGATGAAAATATCAAAATTCCTAGGGCACTGAAATAAGTAGCCAGCTACAAATTATCAGCAGGGCATACCCTCCCACCTTGTGGGAAAAGGGACTCATATATATGGAGTACTTTCACCGTACCAGGCCTAGCAATGAGAATTTCCAATATGTTAGCACATTTCGTATCTACAAAAAGGCTTATGGCAAGGTAAATTCTATTAGCCCCATTTTTCAGACAAGAAAACTGAGGTTTAGAGAGCTTACAATCATTGCCCAAGCCCATGCATTTAGCAAGAAACAGGGCTAGAAATCAAAGCTGTTATCTGCCTGACTCCAGAGACTGCTTTTTCCCCTACAAGGGATGAGGATTAGGAAAAACAACTGCTCAGAAAACCAATGAAGAAGAGTGCTGGTAGACCTGCTTCTTTGTGATCCTTGAAGGAGCCACTCCTTTGGGTTTGGAGCCACCAAAGCCAGGATAAGGCTACACATTCAGTCCAGATGGGCCCCTCAACCCATTTGGGAGTTTATCACTGTCCCCAACAGACCTAGCTCATTGGCGGCATTTAATGGAATTCATTCATCTACAATTACTAACTGGCCTCCACAAGCCAATAAAAGAAAGGATCTGTTCATCCAATTATTGACCTTGGGACTAGCTCACCCTTGATCACAATGCTCATCGAATGGAGAGAAATCCTCCAGGCCAAGATTGGGAAAGTGAGCACCCCTCTCTCAACACCAACTTCATATCACAAGAGATAAGGATAGGCAGATAGCGGCTAACGCACCTACAAAAACTCAAAGATGCACAGGGCCAGGGTAGCAACTTGTACGTCCCATTTTCCTCCAAATAACATCTCAACCTGATTGTCTCATAAGCCAAAGCATTTTTTTTGCACCATTTAACACTCTCAGCCTTGATTTTTAAGTGAATGAAAATTCAAGAGGCAAAAGAGTGATGAAGAGTCTTGGCTCGAGAGCCCACCAGGTATAGGTTTGAATCCTAGATCCAGAGCACACCGGTTGCAGGACTGTGAGCAATTACTGAATGTCTCTAAGCCTCAGTTTCTTCATCTCTAAAAAGGGAATTGGCATAATCTCTCCCTTTCATCGGGTTGCAAAAGTCAAGTGAAGAAATACGGGTAAAGCCCTTGACACAAGGCCCAGTACCACGCAGCAAGTACTCAATAAATGTCGGCTGTTTATTCTAAGAAGAAAAAAGGTTAGCTAGTCTGTAAATCTTGTAGGTCAACATCAGTCCTGAAAATGACTGTTTGCCATACTCGGAATCTTCCTCTCTTGATCTATATGCTTATGCTTTCTGAATTTCAAGCTTCTCTTAATTCATTATTTGGGGGTTTGTGGGGGTAGTTAGTGTCCCCAAGACTATTTCCTCTGCACTCTGCTTGATTCATGCTCCTTCTGGAAAAGCTCATCCACATATCATGGTTTAGCCATCTAATCATTCCCTCAACAAATATTATTAGTCATCTATTGATCACCAATTACTGTGCTCTAGGCACAGAACTGGGCACCACATACCTACTCATCTCCACTTGGGTGCCCAAGACACCTAAACTCAAATGGCCAAAACTTGATGCTATAAGATGACTAGTGTCTCCCCGCCTCACCCCCAGAAGTCATATGCTGAAGCCCTAGCACATTTGGGAGTGTCATGGTATTTGAAGATGGGGCCTTTGGGAAGTGATCAGGTTTAGATGAGGGCATGAGGGTGGGGTGCCCCCATGATGGGATAGTGCCCTTATAAGAAGAGACTAGTGAGCCCACTTGTTCTCTCTTTGCCACGTGAGGGCAAAGGGAGAAAACAATCTTCTGCAAGCCAGGAAGCGAGCCCTTGCCTGGGACCATGATCTTGGACTTCCCAGGCTCCAGAACTGTGAGAAAGAGGTGTGTGTTGTTCAAGCCCCTGGATCTATGGTACTTTGTTACAGCAGCCCAAACTAAGACACTGATATTCCATCTTTCTTTTAAAATATGCTTCTCCCGCTGTCTACTTTCTTGGTCGAGGTTTCCACCAACCTCCCAAATTGGAATCATTCTAGCCCTCCTCTCCCTGCTCACTCGCATATACAAACAGTCCCCAGTTCTCGTGGGCTCTGGGTCTGACGTGGTTCTCCCGTCAGACCTTTCTCTCCATTCACAGCTGGTTCCGACTCATACTCAGAGCTCATGGTGTCTTCTCTAAAATACTCCAGCAGCCTCCAATGTGGCCATACTACTTCCATTTTCCCTCAGTGGGCTCCCCATGCACAGCACAAAAGCCATCTTCTGAAACATAATCAGGAATCCACCATCATCCAGTTTAAAATCCTCCCAAAATTCACAAAATCTCCAGGACAAAATCTCTGCTCCTCTGCCAGGAGGGCCTGCCACGATCGAGCCCTGCCTCCCCACCCGGCCCCGCTGTGGCCATGTTCCACGAGCCCTGTTCACCTCTGGTGCAGCTCCCCGTCCATGGCCCAGCCCTTTCCACTCCTCCGCACCTCTGCATGTGCTGTTCCTTCTGCTCACAACGCCCCCCCTTCTTTAGCTGCTGAGCTAACACCTCATCAACATCTTTCATAAGTTCAAATCCCCCCACAGGCTGTATGAGGCAACTTTCCTCATACAGGAAACTTTCCCCTCTGCTCCTTCTAACATATTCCCACCATAATAAATATGACACAGTGTTGAAACTTGGTTTTTTTGTCCTCTTTCTCTGTCCCCCTCATAGCCAGGTGGTCATCTCTTTCAGGATAGAGATCTTGTCATTTATTTTCAATGTCATACATATTTTAAGGATAAAAATCAGGAAAAAATAAAGCATTTACGACTGTGCTAAAGCCAGAAATTTTTGAAAACAACTGTTTAATGCATACCAGGGGAATAATTATGATGATAATAACAGTATCAATGATTTTTAAGGGCTTAATATCACTAAACATTTTATGAGCGTAGCTCATTTGATCCTTTTAACCACCCTATGAGGAAGTATGGTTTTTATTCTTTTTTTTTTTTTGGATGAGGCAAGTGAAGCACAGAGACCACACATGTGTTGTGTGCATGTACGTACACACACACACACACACACACACACACACACACGGTGGGTTCTGGAGTCAGAAGGGCATGGTTCCTAATGTGGCTCTGTCGTTTATCATCTATGTGACCTCAAGACAACTCGCTTAGTCATCATTTATTTCCTTACCTCTGGAAGGGGAAAATATTTGTTGTGATCGTTAAAAATACTATTGCAAAATTATTGGCACATGGTAGGTACTTGGTGTTAATGCCTCTTTCCCCAAACAATAACCTCTGAATACTTGTCTAGACCGACGATTATTCTTCCGGAATATCGTTACAGTCTTAGGTTGCGTGACTGCCCTCTGCCTGGCTGAGATCAGGCGTGTTAATGTGCTCAGTGCTGGCTCACCCGACACCAGCTCTGAGTCTCTCTCATGCACATCCCCGCCCCGACCGGCCCCACACACAGCCCTGCCTTCCAGACAAGGTGAAGCTCCCGAGTGTGATCTGGGATGAGGTTAGAAAGAGCATGAATGACTCCCATGCAGGTTACTTGATAACTTTTAAAAAGCCAAAAGCTCAGCAGTTTGGTTTTGAGATAGTGAAGCAAATGTGAAAGTGTATTTCCGGCAACTGCATCTTAAAGGCTGTGTACAACCCCACGTGCCCAGGGGTGGCAGCTCAGAGATTTGATACCCGTGGGCATTTGCCGTGATAGACTTGAAGTAACAACCTGTTTGCCTGGAGATGCTGAAGCGGTTTTCCCGCCGGCTCCGCACCCCAGCCCCACACCCACCCGCACCCCAGCCCCACACCCACCAACGCCGGCTCCAAGCTCGGGAATACACTGACATTTCGAAACGTATTGATTACGGGAGTTGACTAGATTTGGGCAGGAGAAGGGGGAGAAATGGATTGACTTTATTATTTGTGGAAAGAAAAAAGAAGGATAAACAAGGGTGCTTTTGTTTGGAGGACAAAACGAAAATTATCGGTTGAATGGGGCTGAATTAAACACTTAAAGTTCAATCTTTCCAGAGTGCTGACAATGCAGGTGGAGATCAATACGGAAACAATTTGCACCGTGGGGAACCTGGGCCCTGGTTATTAATGACTAATTATACCAAGTTTTCTGTGGAATTGGGGTAGTTCCCCTAGAGGCTGCAATACAGCAGACCCTAGACCCAGGTCAGGGATCCGGTTCCCAGAGCGGGAAGTCCAAGGCTCGGGATAAAGAAACTCCCCAGGGCCTTTGTTTTATGGAGCCCCTGTCACAGTTTGCCACTTGCAAATCAGGGTATAGGAAGCCCACCATATTTTTATCAGAATTTTAAAATATTAACTACCACCAGCAAGGCTGATATTTCATTAGGAGTGTCAGTATGGCCACACTATTGTTAAAACATGGAAATTCTCCCAATGCCACCTGCTCAGCACCCACCCCGGACCTCCCAGACCACTCCATGCCATTATGCAAGAACTACAGGGTTAACACCTGGCACATCAAGGGGTCTTCAGGGCCTGTGACAGCATCTACTCTGATGGTTCCATGCTCATGCCCTACAGATGGTAAAATATGTTGAGTATGACCCTGATCACAGACAACAGCTTCCTATAATCAGGTAGTTACCAGCCTGTCTAAATCTCAGATGCCTTCCCTGGGGGAAGGGCAGTGTTTATTATACATAAATAATGTCACACACATACACATACACTATATACATATGCACACACACACCTATTTATATATTAGTTTTATATATATATAGCTATATATAAAACCATATATAATATGAAAATATTTATATTTTATATTACATTCCATTAAATATTGATACATACTATTATATACTATATATAACTATGTATAGTTTACTATGCTATAGTTACAGTATAGCTAACTATATACAACTATAGTTTATATATAATAACATATAAACTATAACTACATATAAGCTATATACAGTTGTCCCTTGGTATACATGGGCGATTGTTTCCAGGACCCCCCAAGTATACCAAAATCCATGCATACTCAACTCCTGCAGTTGGCCTTGCAGAACTCACACAAAAAGCCCTCAGTATAGCAGGTTTGGAATCCTATGTTCGGTTGAAAAAAATTTGCGTATAAGTGGACCTGTACAGTTCAAACCCATGTTGTAGTCAAGGGTCAACTGTACATATTACACATACACACACACACAGAGTCTATGTAAACTTATGTTTGGGTAATGTTTCTATGTTAGCATGTATAAATTTATCTCATCATTTGAATAGCTACATAGCACTCAGTAGCATGGATGTACCATAATTTAGCCACCCCCGATGAATGGATATTTAGGTTGCTCCCACTTTTTCACTATCATGAACGACACTGCAATGAATGCCTTGAACATACATTATTCCGCAAACGTGACTATTTCTATAGAATTGATTCCAAGAAGTGGAACTGTTGGATGAGTAACAATGTGTGTTTTTAATTTTGATAAATCATGAGGAACTACTCATATGTTCTTTCACACATAAATGATGGTGGCATACACCCACCATTTATCCATTTATCTGGATCATTTGCCAAAATTGCTCCCTCAAAGTCCACTTGAAGGGTCTCTGTGATATGCCCATTTGCATTTAACAAACAGAGTTCACGAGGCTCTTTTCTGTCTGCCCTGGCACACATTTGTCCACAAAAAGAGGCCGAGGGAAGTGTCACTTCTGGCCAACAGATTATTCCAGATGCCCCCAAAACCTCCAATCTGTTGAGCTACATGAGAGAAGCAAACAGCAAATTTCCCTGCAGAGTCTGGGAGTTAGAGTTTGGTCACCACTTGTCACCCAGATCCTGAAGCCACTTTGCTTGTCTCCAGAGTGATACAAATCCCCTCCGAAAGTTCTGCCAACTCCTGGCCACTATGCCTCGCCTAGGATGTCACCAAACCCAGTGAAAAACAGCTGTCAGTCTCTGTCCTTCTAATTATAGGACGTCACACCCAGCATAGACAGGCTAATAGAAAACACATGCTATTCCATTCCCTCTACCTTCCTCCTTCCCATAAACAAAAGCCCCAGGGCATGGAAGCAGGAAGAAGAGAGGAAAATATTGTCCACAGTAAAAGCATCTCCACCCCCAGCTCAGTCAGCCAAAAGGCCCTGCTACACAAGCACTTCTACTTAGCCCATGAATGACTTGAGGCAGCTTCCAAAAATGTACCCAACACAATAAAATTGGAAAATGTAGTTAAAAGACAAAACCAAGGAAAATATACATGGGACAAGAAATGAAGATCAAGGGGAAATATATCTATGTGAGGCATTAGGTTCTGCACAATTTTTAGGCATTTGGACTCCAACTGGGCTCTAAGTGCAAAAAAAAAAAAAAAAAAAAGCGGTGAGGGGAGGAGTGGAGAATTAGAGTTAGTGTCCAGGTCCATGATGTGCATGAAGAAGATTCCCACATTTAGGTTTCAAGAATAACCACAGGGAGGAACATAGGAAATTAAGATGGCACAACTCTCAATTTCTCAGAACAGTTGTTTCTCCTTTGAACATAGGTCCCAACAGCACAAAATCCAGCCAAGTCCACCTCTCCAACCAGCAGGGCAAGACCCTTCTAAACAGACTGGATGCGCTCCATGCCCCATCTCAGCTTCCCCCCCACACTTCTACTTCTTGGGGCTCCCCCTCTCCCACGCCCTCCTGGGATGCCGCCCAAACCAGACAAAACCCAGGCACCCAAGATGCTCCCACACAACCCTCTAAAGCTCCTGGTAGTTTCTGCTCATTCCTTTTTTAAAAAAAACTTACTTGGCAACTGTTGAACATTAAGAAATCTCACATAAAAACCCTGATTTTTCACTTTAAAAAAAAAATCGGGTGGAAAAAAAATTAGGCAACAGGGCATCTCCCCACAGTTGGGGCTGGGTAACAGTCACCTCCTTGGATGGGGAAAGGCACCTCCCATTTATCACGTCTCCCCATTTTGTGCACTCATACCCGTGCAAACCGCAGTCTGGGCAACAAACACTTCAACTTTTAAAAAATAACAAATAAAGAGAAGAGGAAAATGAGGTGGGCAAAATTGCTCCAGAAGACCTGAATTCAGACCCACGACTTTAACCATCCGTTTTCTGGATCCACAAAACAAAGGGTCAGACACACAGTGACAAATTCTTTCCACCTCTGACAATATTCTTTCTTCCAGCTGACAGAGGTCCCGCTTTCCAGAGTGGGGGCATTTGCTGACATTTACAAACCATGCCAACTTTGATTAAAGGGTCCGGAGAGGGGATCTCTGTGATGGAGCCATTTCACTTTATTTATTTATTTTTTCCCGGAAACGTGCTACCTCCGTCCCCTCCTCCCTCTGCCCGCCCCTCCCCAGGGTTTTGCCAGGATGTAAGGCTGGTGCAGCTACAGGAGGAACGGCAGGCTGAGAGGCAGTAGACTGGCTTTGTAAGCAGAAAGAAAAACAAAACAAGACAATGACCAAAAAAAAAAAAAAACACCCCAGAAATAAAACAAAACAAAATTTAAAAAAAAAAAACTCTCTTCCTTCCGTTAAAATAAATGGTTGCATAAAACCAGTAGCCTGTTGGCAGAGGGAGGCTCAGAGGCGGCTAGAGCCCAGGTGTGTCCTGCACGCTGAGCCTGGAGCGCCATCTAGGAGCAGAGGGCGGCACTGCAGGCTCCACCCTTGGGCTTCGCCTCGGGTCCCTGCAGACAGACCCCTTCCCTCCCGGGTCTCCCACTGCCATTGCCGGAAGGCCTCAGTAGAGGCGAGGCGCTATAGTGGGGTGTCATGAGCTTTGCAGTCAGACCCTGCCACTTCACTAGCTGTGGGGTCTTGGGTAATTCTTTTCTTTATCTGCAAAACGAGGATAGTCATGCCCACCGTCCTCGGTGATTGGAAGATGAAATAAGAAAACTACATATTCAGCCATATAACATACAGCCAGTAAATGTATTCCTTTCCCCCACAGCACCATAAATTGACTCAGTCCACAGACAAGTAACTCTGGGGGGGCTTGTTTGGCTTATCTGTAAAACAGGCTTGCCGGAGGCAGATGTAACATAGCCCATATATACGACAACTGGCACAGCATCAGTGCTTGGCTGTTTACAGGGGAAAGGGAAGGAAACTGTAAATCTGGCTCTGTTCTAGGCCCTCAGGTTAAGCAAATACAAGAGACAGTTATAAAGATAATAAGACAGTCTCTTAGCGAGAACACCAAATGTAAATAATAATACCAGGTAATGAATGAGATGTATGAACAAAGTGCCTGTCAACATAGCTTTCCATACCCATCTTGCAACAAAGGATTGTCACTCCCACCCCAATTTACAGGTGATCCAAGAGAGGTCACCACAAAGGGGTTCGTGATCCCACCTCTTCTCTGACCTTCTTCCACAACATCCTCGTCTTTTCTCCCCAAAATGTTTCCCCACTTCTGCCACTGAAATAGAACAAATTCAGAATCAGACAATGCCCTCCCCTCTCTCACCTCCACCCTGCCTGTCCAGTACTTTGGCACCCTGAAGGTCAGCTCGATTCTCCATGTCTCTCCCATCCACCCCTCTGCAGTTCCTCTCTCCTCTCCCCAAGTAAGACCCCTCCACTTCCCACCTGCCGGGCTGAGAAGCCTCCTATCTGGGCTCCCTGCTTCTGGCTCTTCTCCCTCCAATCCATCCTACAGGGGCTCGTAGGGGGATGTCACCCTTTCAGGTCCAGCTACAAGTCTAACCCCTCCAGGCCACGGACCTTCCTCCAGGAAGTTTTCCCCAGTGACACTAACCCACAAGAATCCCTGCTTTCCCTAAACACAGAATTTGCAACTCTGCCTGCACATTGGAACAACCTGGGGAAGATTACACCACCTGTTCACCGACAAGCACACAGAGAGATGCTCCATGTCATCAGCCGCCAGGGAAACGTGAAGCCAACCTGCAATGAGGTACCACTTCACACACGCTTAAATGCTTGTAATGAAAAAAAAAAAAGATGTACAATAACAAGCACTGGTGAAGAGATGGAGATACTGGAACCCTGATATATACTACTGGTAGGAATGTAAAATGGTGCAGTCACTTTAGAAAACAAAGTTAGCAGTTAGTTCCTCAAAAAGTTAAACATAGAGTTAACATACAACACAGCAATTCCACTCCCGGTTATAATATATCCAAGAGAATTGAAAACATATGTCCACACAAAAACTTGTATACATTCATAATATCCAAAAAGTAGAAACAGCCTAAGTGTCCATCAACTGATGAATGGATGAACAAAATATGGTCTAACCATATAATGGAATATTCAGCAACAACAAGGAATGAAGTATTGATACACACTACACCATCGATGCACCTTAAAAATATTATGCTGAGTGAAAAGAAGCCAATCACAAAGACCCACATATTGTCTGATTCCATTTATATGAAATGTGCAAAACAGGCAAAGCCATAGAGACAGAAAGCAGATTAGCGGTTGCCTGGGGCTGGGGGAGGAGAGGTGGGAAGAAATGGGGAGTTTCTGATAGTGGGTACAGAGTTTCTTTTGGGGGTGATGAAAATGTTGAAAAGTTGATCGTGGTGATGGGTGCACAATTCTGTGAATATACTAAAAACTACTGAAGTGTGCACTTCAAATGAGTGAACTGCATGGTATATGAGTTATATGTAAATAAAGCTGTTATATAATATTAAAAAAAGAAATGTCTTAGCCCCGTCATTTCCTTACTATTCTGTATTACTTCATGTATGTCTTCATAAGTAAATATATTTATTTAATATTGATGTGCTTATTGTCTACCACCACAATAAAGGTAATCTTAATGAGAGTGGAAACTATGGCTTCACTTCTATATCCTCAGTACTTTGAAAAGTGCTTAGCACAAAACAGGACTGAATAAATAAGTGCCAGTGTGTGAATATATGAGTAGATGTGTGCTTAATAAAATAAGGATCAGCAAAAATAAAATAAAATACTGCTTCCAGGGCTCCACCCCCAGAGATGCAGATGCCATTGATCAGAGGGAGACCCTGGCGTAGGTCATGGTTCAAGCTTCCTCAGATAGATTCCATCGCACAAGCCAAGATTGAGACCCTGTCCTAAGGCAGGCCTCCTCTGTAAATTTAACTGCTCTGGGCTCCCAAGCCTCCTACAGTTGCACTCAACCAGGGGTGATCGTGCTCCTCAGGGGAAACTTGGCAATTCTGCAGATGGTTTTCATTGTCACAATTGGGAGACTGTTACTGCCATCTAGTGGGTGGAGGCCAGGGATGCTGCTAAACATCCTACAATGTGCAGGACAGCCCCTTACTTCTCTCCCTCTGCCTCCTGCAAAGAATTATCTGACCGAGAATGTCAGTAGTTCTGAGCTTGTGAAACTCTGCCATAGCCTATTGTCATGTGATCTCTTCAAGGGCAAGGAATGTGTAAGACACACTTGCATACCCTCGGTACCAACTACAGAGCCTGGGACACACTAAGTATTTGGCAAATATTACCGCAATGAATTATCTGTATCCCTCATCTGGTATTTAGGTGTGTTCATTTCTACCCCACTTTATTCCAGAAAATATTTGTAGCTGCTAACAAAAACCCTGTGCAACACAACAGGATAAAATAAGTAAGGGTATCTTAGAAGGAGAAGCTAAGATGAAGTTATATCTAAGTTGGGATCGGGTATCAGGAATGGTTGTTACAGGTGTAAGATAGAGAAGAGCTGACATTTGTCTCTGGGCTTCTGGTTGGCCACAGCAAAGAGGGAAACATGAAACTTCTGGCATCCGTGCAATAAAAATGCCCCAGTTGTTCAAGGGAAGCACAGCTCTCTGCAGCAGAGACATGAGAGGCTCTGGGGTAAAATGGACAAAACTCTCAACAGCATCAATATACCAATAGTCCTTTGTGACTATTTCTGATAACTTCCTCTGAGTTCTTCTCCCCACCCTGAACTCATTCTCTTTGCTGTGTAACTTGATAGTTTCTCTCCATCCCTGAGTTTGGGCTTGGCCTTATGACTTGTTTTGGTCAATGAAACAAAGACAGACATGATGTAATAAGCAGGAGCTTTAGATGTGTTTGTGCAACTGGATGTGACTGCTTCCATCACTGCCATCACCATGAGAAGAACACGCCTCAGCTAGATCTTTGGTTCAAAGAGCATGAGAGATATTTGGAGTCAAGCTGATTCAATTTAACCCACAGACCTGCAACCTACAGAAGAACCACACGGCTGAGCCAAGTCTAGCTCAGCAGATACCCTGCTGACCTGCAGTTGCATGAGCAAGCCCAGCTAGGTTTAGCAAAGCCTTCCCAGCCATCTCTCCAGATGCATGAGCTAAATTCATGTTCATTGTTGCATGCCACCCTATAATAACTTCCCACTCCCTTTCATACTCAGAGGTGTCCAAGCTTGGATTGTAAATTAAATTGGTCACCTGCCATGAAGTCAGGGTTGGGTGTAGACTGCAAGAAGGAGGGGCTAGCACCTCCATCCCTGAACTGCAGAACTACAAGGTCCCTCTAGCTCTGTCATTCAAGCAAAGTGGAGTGAGGACATTCTTGGAAAAGTTGACTCTGAGTAAAGCTTAATATAGGAAAAACATGAGGGCAGGTATCTCTCTCTCATTCCCTGTGTCCTTAGAGGGCTTCACAGATGCCCATGACTTCATGGTAGAGAAGGACGCCAGAGAGACAGCTGTGAAGTTATGCAGGGAGCCACCAAGAGAGAGGCTTGGGACCACAGATAATTGAAAGGGGCTTAAGGGAGGCAGAGCTGGCCCTCTCTTAGGGGTCTCAGTGATTGGGCACAGGTGACACTGGAACCAAGCACACCACCTATGAGAGAGCCATTCCATTTGCAAAAGTCTTGAGCAGCAGGAAGACCTGGTGTTATTCAGAGTGAGATCAGAAATGCCACTCACAGCTACAACTATGCTAAGTAAAGATGTGCCTCCCCTTTTTCTCTCTCTCTCCTCCCCATCTCAACACACAAGGAGAGGGGTGGAGGTGTGTAAAGAACTAAACATGCCCCCTTCACACACCCCTTCAGGTTCCTGCTGTGGGGAAGGGAGAGCACTTTTAACTGTATCTGAAATTGTAGGTTTAAACTAGACTGAACTGAGTTTTTTTAATAGCTGAAAGTGGTCAAAAACTTAAGGGACTTATCACCTGGTAGAGTAGAGAGATTGAACACAGTTGACAATAGGATCGAAAAAAAATAAAACTGTTTCATGTTTTTATACCTATGGAGTTGAAACTTCTCCCCAAACTAATTACTGCCATTTAATAGGTACTTTGTGCTAAGTGCTTTACTTATTTTCCTTTTAGGATAAAATCCTGAGATACGTGTGCTCAAAGGAAACACTCGTTGATTTGCCTGGAAAGGTCCTGTTCTCAGCTTTCGTTCTGCCCTGCCCAGCTGCCTCTCGGTGTTCGGATCAATGCTTGAGTCTTTGCCAACTTGATTTCCCTGTAAGAGCAGAAATTTAGCTCATTTAAACCTCACAACAACCCTTACCCCCCATGTAACAGATGTGGAAACTGAGGCACAAAGAGGTAAAGTAATTTGCCCAAAGGATTCCAGCTAAAAAATTAGCAGAGTAAGGATTCGAACCCAGGCCTGTCTCCCTGCACATCCTGGTGCTTTCCCCTACATCGAGCTCTTTCCTCAATTCCACCTTCACCCACCTAAATTCCCAGATGTTTCCTGGGCCTCCTCAATGCCAGGTTGCAGGCTGTAGCCCCGTCCTGCTAAATAGCACACAGCCTCTGTGGGAGAAGGCTCTAATTGTGCCTGACCACAAGGTCTGCAGGGAGTTAATAAGTTATTCCAAGAGAATATCTGCACTGACGGCCTTATTGACTGGAGTCCATTTCTTGAGCTGGCATAATTTTTTTTTCCTCCAGCCGTTGTTACAAAGCAAGTGCAAGTGCAAATCTTGAAGCCTCATCTATAGGATCCTTTGATTATCACCAAGGATACGGTTTTCAAAGCCCACCTCCCAGTCAAGGTCATCACAAAGGGATAATCCCTTAGGCAAGAAGAAAGATGTTCCAAGGGTCCCTGGGTTTTCATAGAAAAGGCAATTCAGTTCCATTCTTTATGAAACTACCCACAATTTATAAATTAATGTCACTTCTCTCTCTTCCAGCCTCATCTTCTTCCCTAAAAAAACCACAACTGATTCATTGCAGTGTTATAACACCCAATGAATAGAAACAACCTGAATGTCCATCCACAGGGGAATGGCTGAATAAACCAAGGCATATCCATGCAATGGAGTACTGTGCAACCATCCTAAAAGAATGAGAAAAATCCCTATGCCCTAATACGGAGGAGTCTCCAGGTTATATCTTTCTTTCTTATGAAATTATCAAGGTTTTCAGAAAAGAATATAGAGTTTTGCATGAGAAAATGAAAGGGATGAGAATATATACTTATTTATATTATCAAAATGAAATAATGGGAGGATAAAACCACAGAAAATGGTTCCCCTGGGTGGGGAGAGAAGAGCAGGAGTGATAGGCATAGAAATGGGATCTCTCCGAGGCCAAGAGGGGGAGCAGGGGAGTGGTCTGCCCTGCCAGGTGCAGTCAATAGGGGCACTGTCTGCAGAGAATTTAGAAAATAACAATAAAACCAACTATTAAATGCAAGGTGGTGTCTAGATTAGTCCAAAAAAGGACATTAGTGGAAAAACCAGTGAAAGCTAAATAAGGTCTAGAGTTTAGTCAATAGCATTGTGTCAATATTAATTTCTCAGTTTTGACAAATATACCACGGTAATGTAAGATGCTAACATTAAGGGAAGCTGGATGAAGGGTAAATACAGGAATTCTCTGTGTTGTTACTTTTCTGTAAATCTAAAGTTATTCCAAAACAAAAAGGTTATGTTTAAAAATATATGAGACACGTTGAATCTCATATGCATGAATAAACATTATGAAATGGGGGGGGGAAGCAACTAAAGGTCAAGGTCATCTGTTTTCATTATTACTGGCAATTCTGAAGAAATATTGGTGGTCGAACTCCCCACTCCTCCAACCACTCATCCTGCACCTGCTCTGAGGATACCGTTCTTTTTAAACTGAGTTCTTAGTTCGGAATGATGTAAATGTTTTGTGTACACAAAAAAATAAAACAATATTTGAAAATGAAAAGAAAGGAGTTACAATATCAGTCATAAATAATCCGAATCTGAGCACCATCACCACGGGCCCCCCTTGAGTCCAGGTTTGAGTAGCTCTCACCAGAATCCCACAGCAGTCAAAATCACAGCGGAATTCAAATCCAGGTCTGTGTGAGCCCCGATCCCTCAAGCTTTATGACAGACCTTCTCAGGGGTGACAAAACAGGAATAAAAGATCAGAATGGGGACTTGCTCTTCTGTCCTTTTTGGAAGTGTCAACAGGACACTTCCAAATGTGAAGATTCATCATCAACAGGACTGGCACTCTGCCCTTGCATCAGGCATAGGCTCCTACAGGGAAATCAAGTTGGCAAAGCCTCAAACATTGAACCTGACATGGAGAGGGAGCCAGACAGGGCAGAATGAAAGCTGAGGACAGGCCCTTTCCACCCGAGTCAACAAATAATTCCTTTGCTCGCACTTTCCTAAAAGGAAAACCCCTCTTCACATAAATCCCCCACAAAGAACTCACCACTTCCTCTATGCATGACCTTGGCGTTTCATTATGAGACTTCCATTATTGCATGGTGTATGATGACAGCCATCATTTCTAAGCCCAGTGGGTACCTGCCCATCTTGGAGCCTTTGAAACAGTGCCTTTCTTTGCTCCCACTGACCCCCAGATACTTGAATGGCTCATGCTCTCAGTTCATTTAGGTGTTTACTCAAAGCCACCTCTTCAGAGAGGCCTTCCCTCCCCACCCTATCAAAACTGAGGCACCCCTCCCATCCCTCTCCATCCCCTTCACCTTATCTCCATAATGCTCACTTCCTCTTGACATTTATCTATGTTGACTTGTTTGCTGTCTCCCCTCTCTGAAAGCTCCATGAGAACAGAGTCTTTTGATGATGCATCTGCAGAGTCTAATTTTTTTCACAGTAAATATTAATAGCAGGTGCAAAGGCCCTGGGGTGCAAACGGCCATGGTGTGCTAAAGGACAAGAAAGAAGGCCAATATAGCCAGAGGGAGAGTGCTAGAGATGAGCTAAGAGAGATAAGCAGGGCCTTTACAGGCCATCTGCACAAGTGATTTGGGTTCTATTCTGACTACAGTGGGTAGCCTCTGGACAGGTGGAAGCTGCAGGGAAGGTGTGACATCATCTGATTATGTTTAGTCTAAAGATTATTCCTGTTTCTATATGAAGAATAGACTGAATAAGGAAGAGGTAAAGCAGGGGACCAATTAAGGCTGCTGGAATAGTGCAAGGGAGATGAGATGGTGGCTTAGATTAAGGGGATGGCTCTGAAGATGGACACAAGTAGAGAGAAGACTTGTGGGCATTTCTGGGCCATTTGTGGATAAACTGCATGTGGAACGTAGGAGAAAGAAAAAAGGCAAGAATGACTCTAAGTTCAAGGAGCAGAGCAACTGAGTGGATGATGGTGGCATTTACTGAGATGGGGAGTCTAGAAAAATATGCCTGGGTGGGTGGACAAAAAGTTGGCCATGTTTTATCCCAAGAACACCAAGGTACCAAGGTACTTATAGGAGGTATCTAAAATAGTCAAATTCATAAAAAATCAAAGAGTGGAATGGTGGTTGCCAGGGGCTGAGAAGAAGGGAAACTGGGGAGTTATTAATCAATGGGCACAAAGTTTCAGTTAAGCAAGATGAGTATTTTCTAGAGATCTGCCGTATGTATCGTTGAACTACAGTCAACAATAACATATTGTACACTTAAAATTTTGTTAAGAGAGTAGATCTCCTGTTGTGTTTTTACCACAGCAAAGTTTTTTTTTTTAATTTGTTTACTGTATGCCTTAGAATCAAGAATATAACCACTGGATGACATATATATGTACCCCAAGCTCTGTGTCTCACATTTACTTCAATTGCATGCAGATAACAGAAAGAACCTTTAGACAACTCAGATTGCATCTGAGCTTATCACCTGGTTTGTCCCTAAATTTATTGTTTCTTCAGGGTGAGCAGACACGTCCCCCTCTCTCTCCCTCTCAGGGCATATTTCAATAACACTCCTTTTTGATGAAGTAAGACAAGACACAGAAGCAGTCCTAAAACTCAATTTATGGAAGTCAGTTGAGACGAGAGTTTGGATTGAACCTCCCAAACCTGCCTAATTAATGACACACATTATTGCCCCTGTTCCCCTAACTGAATGCAGCCTCCAAACCTTGACATGTTTTCCCAACGATAAAATGCAATAAATGAATTAGTGTCCTGAGGGACTGTGGCAGGAATAAAGGGAAAGCCATGAAAGATAGATGATGTCTCAACTAATTTTATGATTTATCGATCTCCACTTTGCTCATTTTGCAATGTGGGAGAGCTCATTTTTCCTGCCAGGCCCACAGCAGTGTCACCCTTGCTAATAGACATGATTACCATCCCCAAAACTGTGTTTGTGAAAATAAGAAGTGTGCCATCTCTCTGCTGCTGACCTCAGCACTTTTCTTTTATTATGTGCTGGATCTGCTAAGAACCAAAATTGATGCACTTATCTGGGGACTCTGTCGGACGGTCACAAGCATTTTTCTCATTTTTCTCCCAAACAAGTTCATCTTTAAGCAAGTACAGATTCATGGTTTAAATTCCCGAGTTGACACATCATCTGTTTTCAGTGTGTGTATTCTTACAAGGAGGATCTTTTACGCCATCAAAGGGAGCGGGAAAGGAGATAGAAGTGTCACTGCTAATCGTTTTTGGCCCACCTGCCAGCTTGAGTTTAAAGATATACTTGTTAGGACACAACACAAACTGGTTTGGATGGTTCAACAATTCCATTCGGCAAATATTGATTGGGTACAGGAATTGTGCTAAGTATTCTGGGGGTATTCAGTCATTCAATAAATGTTTATTGAAGATTTTTTGGTATATATAACTGGAGTTACAGAGGGAACAAAATAGACAATGTCTCTATTCTTGTGGAAACTATGTCCTAATGAGAAAGAATGAAAATTTCAAAATAATGGTTATGGAGAAAGTACAACAGGATGTATTAGTCAACCCTGCCACAGTAGTGCTGTGTAGCATGCAACCAGTGGCTTACAACCACAAGCATTCAGGTCTCGCTCATGCATCTGTACTTTGGCTTGGGTTTGGCTGATCTAGGCTGGGCTTGGCTCGGTTCAGTCCTATTCCACGTATCTCTGATTCTTCTGGGACCAGCTGGTTACCCAGGGCATGTTGCTCTCACAGCCATGGCAGAAGTAAAGCAGGCAAGCCCAACTACTCTATCCTACTGCAAATCTCTCTTCATGTCATACCCACTAATACCCTATTGGCTAAAACAAGTCACATGGCCAAGCCCAAAATCAGGGCATAAGGGAGTAAAATTCATGCACAAATGGAGGGAGAAAGGAGTGAACGTTTGCTGGGCAATAATCCAAACCATCACAGAGAATGACATGATTTTAAAAAGTGATTCGTGAGGGATGAGAGAGAGGGGAGCACAGTGAGTGATGGGAAGAGTCTACTAGAATGATGTCAGAGAGGTAGGCAGGGCCAGATCTTGCTGGGCTGTGGAAAAGAATGACACATTTGATTTGTGATTTCAAATAGTCCCTTTCACTGCCATGTGGAAATGGGTTGTAAGGGGCACAAGAGTGGGTCCAGGGAGTCCCATTAGGTAGGACCCTGGGTCAGTGTCCCAGGTTGGAGGTGACTGATGGCATGGACTTGAGCAGTAGCAGGGGAGATGAAGGAAGTGGCTACATCAAGAAACAGAAGCCAATGGACAGGGTACTGAGGTAGGTAACCTGTGGGCTCTGACCTTACACGGCTGCACCTCTCTTGCAGAAGTCAAGTTCTTAAAGAACTTGTTTGCTAATATATTAGATGAGAAAAATACGTATGGAATAGCCATGGCATGATGAGATATGTTTATTAATAAGGCCATGAACAAAGTACTAAGAAAATACAAAGAGAGCGGTGAACCTTATCTGAGGGCATCTGGAAAACCTCAGAGAGGAGGTGATATTTAAGTCGGGCTTCAAATGTGTCATCCCAAATGGCGTCAAGCTGGTGAGCATGAATCACCCGAATCAGATGGACTGGGTGTCACAAAGCTGCACCTAGGATGGGCACACAGGCAAGTATGGCAGCCAAGCAGAGGGGGGACCAACTCCCCACGAAGACAGGTGTCAGTGGTGTAAGAGTGCAGACTTCGGCCCACTGGCCCCAAGCCAGTGAATCTTCAAGGAGGCGGCCACCATGCAACAGGGTGGGCGCTGTGTAGGCAGGTACTCCGAGAGCCCTGACTCAGTACACCCGAAGTGAATCCCCCACTTTGCTACCATTCTGCCAAACAAAAAAAGACTGGAGGTTTGAGGAAAGCAGTCTGACAAAGAGAAAGTCTCAGAATTGAAAGACCTAAGAGCACAGACCCAGCTGTGCCCCCAACTAACATAATGATTTCTTTGCTCTTCAGATTCCACCAAAGTAAAATGATGGGTGCTGCGTAACACAAGCAGATATAACACCAAGATACATGGCACGTCATAGACTCTTGAGTATTTGGTGAACAAATAAATGAATGCAACATTATGTATAATCATAAAAACTTTGAAACTGCCCAAAGGCCCTCAGTAGGACAATAATTAAATAAACAATGGTATGTTCATACCTTGGACTACTATATAGCTGTGAAAATTTTTCTCATCATTAAATTCATCATTAAAAACATGGAAAACACAGAAAGATGCCAAGAAGAAAATAAAACATGACCCCAAGAGATAACCTGCATTAATATGGTAGGATAGCCTCCCATTCCGTGTAGTACTTTTCTAGTGTGTGGAGCATGTGTGCGCCCATGTGTATTTATCTAACACAACTGAAATTATACCAAACATATGAATTTGAATCCTTCTTTTTTTCTTTTAATATTGTTTTGAGATTGTTTCCCATATCTACAAATTTTTACAAAGAAGTTTAATGATGTGAGAAATTGGTACTGATTTTATGAGGGTGGAAAATTGGAATGCAAAATTATATATTCAGCGTGGTTTTGATTACATAAACATTTCATGTAGACAGGCATGTGCGTGTTTTGTGTACATCTGTATCAGTAACTGTCAGGAAACATTCCCAAGGTTACCAGTGGTTGTCTTTGGGCTGTGGCATTATGATAGGCTGTTATTTCATCACTTCTATTTTTCTGCATCTTCTTCATATCATATAATAAGCATGTATTACTATTGCAATGAGGGGGGGAAATAAATGTTTTTTAAACAGGGAAAATGAATTCAAAAGAAAAATTAGGGTGAGCTAATTAACCAACTCTGGTATGTATGATTCCATAATCTAGGGGGCACATTGGCAGCTCCAGGCTCACCTCAACCTCCTGCACCTACGCCTCCTCCTCGGGCGAGGGCTTAGATGTCATGGGACAGGCAGGGAGTCCATGGCACCCAAAGGGTCTGTCCCATTAGCTCAGGAGTCGGTGAATAAAGCGGACAGAACCTACAGGTCTAGCAAGGTAAGACACAGGGAAAACTAGACAGCAAGATTCCAGCCATGGGGAGGTCAAAGTGTCTGGAAGAACAGCAGCAGCCAGCCCTCATTGAGACCAAGGACATTCCAACACCCCCTACACCACAGGAATTGGAAGACATTCTAAAGCCTGACTCTGAGGACTTCTTCACACCCTCACTCCCCCGACCACAATGGCAAGAAAAGTCTTGACTGTCACTCTCCCCGTAGAAGTTAGTGGAGAAGAGGGCAGTGGAGACCTACCACGGTGATTAGAAAGGGCACTTTGTTTGCATCGGCTCACTTACAGGCTCAGAAAACACTGACAGCCTGCTGTTGCCCAAAAAGGAAAACCAAAATCTTTTAGCACAACATTCAAGGCTTCCCTGGGTCTGTTTCCAACCATCAGCCCCCCTTCCCCTACACACACACACACACACACACGCACACCCTACTGTCCACACCTGCTCACACCACACCATTTCCTCTACCTGCAATGCCTTTCCCTCATTTCCACTTATTTAAATTCTTCACATCTTCAAACCCCTCTTCCAAGAAGACTTTGGAAAAACTGTTGAGCGAATAAAGCAAGAGCTTGGATCAGACAGGTTCTGTTTCAATCCAGACCTCTCTCCTTAACCAGCCGTGTGACTTTGGACAAGTCAAATCACCCTTCTGATACCCATTTTCTGGTTGGTAAAATTAGATTATAATTGTAGCTGCCTTGATGCCTTGCTATGAGGATTAAAGGAGAAAATATATTTTACAATATCTGTTGAAAAATAGTCAATTTTATTTCAATAAATGTCAACAAGTGTCATAAATGCCTTATACTTTTTCCTGGTTTCAGTTCTCTGCCTCATTTTCTGGGCGGTATTTTGCCTGTGTGTTCACCATCTTCTGTCCAAGTTCACATTTATGTCTCCTGGACTCAAGAGTTGTGCAATTACTACCTCTGAATTTAGACGCAGTGGGGTGGCATCCCAGCTCTGACATCTCATAGCTGCGTGATGTCAAACAAATCATCGCACCTCTCAGAGCCTCAGTTTCCCCATGTGAAAATGAGTTGAAGGTCTACTCTTAAGAGGGTTCAGTGAGTCAGTGTACAGAAACTTCTTAGAGCAGTGCCTGGCACACACAAAGTGCTAGAAGGGTTTGTTGTTACTGCCTCCGGGATTATGGTGAAGACGGAATGGGCTTTGTGTGCCTGCAAAGCTCTTATCCAAAGTCCTGGCATGTAACAGGCGTGCCATGAACATCGGCAGTATAATCCGGAATTTAGTAAACCAGTCCAATGCCCCCCTCTGTCCTCCCCCTGAGCAGTTTTAGAGATGTCAGTCAATCCCTTTTCAAGCTCTACCTTTGCAGACCAAAAAGGCCTGTTCTCTCCTCCACTGGGGTCGCCCTGGGCTAACTTAGTTAAACAGGAGGATTCCGGGAGCCAAGTAGGATCGTCCTCCAGCACCACAAGGACCCCAGGGCAGCTAACACACCGTCTGGCTAATTTGGAGCCAAGCAGAAACTGGCGCTGGAGGACATCGCCGGCTTATTGCATTTCCTTTCCCCATAAAGGAACCCTACGGTCCAGCCCAGCAAGCGCCTCTCATCGACCAGCTAATGGGGTTACAAGATTTCACTCCCCATGAAACTGACTTTAATAATGGGATGCCACGGAAAGAACAGTCCTAGCAGGGAAAGGGAGGGAGGGCAGGTGAGGGTATGTGTCTGAGGCTGAGTGACACATCCTATAGGAAGCTGATTCATGTCGGAGCAAATCTGGGCAGGGACCAGCTGATTCAGGCAGTTAAGTTATTGCTCTGCCAGTTTAATATTTCGCCATCTGCTAACTGAAGGCTCTACTGCCTGCTGGGTCCTATAAAGACTTTTATTTATTATATTACACATGGCAACATCTGCCACCGGATGAGGCTCTACTCGGCGCCCTAATTAAACAAACACACACTTCAGCATCGGCAGAGGGCTGGCTCTTGCTGTGAATGAGCTGAACTGTTGCATGGAGTTAAAAAACTTGGAGTGTCCCATCCGGAGGAGTTTTCCTGAGAAAAAAGCAGCATGTGGGGCATTCAGCTCACCTCCTGATGGTCACTGAAGACTTACAGCTGATTAAAAGTAGGCTGGAAAAATGAGTTTTAAAAAAAAATAGGCTGGGTTTTCAACTACTCTAACCTGCCTCATTCCCAAACAGAACTTGAATTTTAGGACTTGTTTTGGCCAGTGGTCAGAATTCCTGGTCTCCTGGTCCTGCCGCTCCATCACATGGGCCCCTGCCAGCTTCACCCTTCAATCTCCTTGTGCACTCCCAGAAACATGAAGCCCTACAGAGGGAGAAAATCAATTTCAACGTTTTCATCCATTTTTTTCATGCATGTATGCGTTCAATAAATGTTTATTGAGTATGTGCTACATGACCCACACTCTGGCAGGTGAACGGGTAAATAAAGTAGACATTGCTGTCTTCATAAAAGCCACATTTGACTAGAATCATCGAGTGGACAAATAAACAAACAAGATAATTACCGATTGTTATGAGTTCTAGCAAGGAAATAAAGAGGGTGATGTATGTGTTGGAGACTGTTAGCAACCGGGCTGGTACGTGGATGCTATAGTTGCCTATGGCTGCTGGAGCAAGTTACCATACACTGAGTGGCTTAAAACAACCCAAACATATTGTTTTACAGTTCTATGCTTCAGAAGTCCAAAGCAGCTAAAATTATCGGGCTAAAATCAAGATGTCAGCAGGGCTGTTCTTTCTGGAAGCTCTAGGAGAGAATCCACTTCCTTGCCTTTTCCAGCTGCTAGAAGTCAATCATATCCCTTGGCTTGTGTCCCCTGCCACAAAGGCAGCACCGTGGCATCTCTCTGACCCTGTTTCCATCATCACACTTCCATCTCTGACTCTTTTCTTCTGCCTCTCTTTTCCACTTTTAAGGATTTTTATGATTTCATTGGACCCAGCCAGATATTCCAGGATGGTCTCCCTATTTTCAGATCAGCAGATTAGTAATGTTAATTCCATCTGCTACCTCAATTCCCCCTTGCCATGTCAGCTAACATATCCACAGGTCCTGGGGATTAGGATGTGAACACCTTGGGGGGAGGTCATTGTTCTGTCTACCACAATGGGCAAGAAACTACAGTGGTCTTAGGAGGGCTTCTCTGAGATGTGACAATGAGAAGTGGTTGTGAGCAGAAGGAAAAGGAATCACATAGATCCAGAGGCAAGAAAGAATTTGGAGTGGTCTTAGTACGAAGGGAAACTAGCTATGGGCTCAGGAGAGTTCTAGAGAATCATGAGCACAGGAAAGGTGGCCCCAGATGAAGCTGAAAAAGTTAAAAAAAAAAAAAAAAAGGGTCAGATCACAGAGTCTTGCATGCCTTACAGAGGCAGCCTCGTGCAATGATTAAAAGGCCAGACATAGGAAGAGAACTTACTTTCATTTAGCACCTAATTTTTACCTGACCCTGTCCCAGGACCTTTAAAAATACTGTCATTTAATTCCTAGAACAAGTACACAAAATATGCATTGTAATTTCCATTTTACAGATGAGAAAGTAGTGACTTGAAAAACTAAGTGATAAAGACAGGATGGGAACCCTGAAATATCTGACTCTTAGCCCCATGCTCTCTCCACCACTCAAGACTGCTATCTAAATGATTCTGCCTTCTATGCATTTGTGATTATGAAGCCAGGACGCTCTATCTTCCTCTTCCTCCTTTAACTTGATAGGCTGCAGAACCCAAAAATAACATGCAACACAGTATCCCACTTAAATGTTTTACTTGTCACCACTTTATCAAGAGTTATGTGAAATTCCCCTTGTCTGCCCTAAAGAAGTTGGATTATTGGTGAGACAGAACTTATATGCCCTCCAGTCCCACTGGTGAGGGTGCATGTTAGTCGGGACACTGGCTGAGTTGCTGGTACAAAAGACCCAAAAAACATAGTGACTTAAACAATAACACTGTCACAGATTGGTCCAGGGGTAAATAGTCTGGGGTGGCCATGGTTCCTCTGCCCTTTGCAATCACCCTACGATCTGGTTCCTCGTATTTTATTGTTCTTCTTTCTTCCAGAGTATTGTCCACATCCACACCGCTGAAGCAGGCTTACCAGAACCCCGTCAAATCCCAGCCGAAGAGGAACATACAGGAGGGAATTCAAGTATTTTCCTTTTAAACGCTGTGACTTGACGTTGCATGCATCACTTCTGCCCACACACCACTGGCAGTAACTTAGTTACCTGTCTAGACACAGTTGCAAGAGAAGCAGGGAAATGCAGTCTCCATCTGGATGGCCACGTGCTCAGCTAAAGCTTGGGAGGGTCTACCACTAACAAGAAGGATAAAATAAATACTGCAGCATAATTAGCACTCTGCCACAGGGATGACTGTCCTTTTGGTTTATTGAAAGCCTAAGTGTTCTTTGCCCGTTGGGTATTGTTTGAAAAAATTTAGAGGCAATAAATCTCTATTGTCCAGGAAAGAGAACCAAATTAATTCCTTTTTTTGTTTGTTTGTTTCAGGGACTAGAAGTAAAAATGGCCTGATCCTGGGTAGATCTCACTCACCTCCTGTCCTTGAAAAAGGCAC
>CM052448.1:10011510-10042703 GCA_028533085.1 Varecia variegata | reverse complement strand
ATTAGCTGGGCATGGTGGCACATGCCTGTAGTCCCAGCTACTCAGGAGGCTGAGGCAGTAGGATCGCTTAAGCCCAGGAGTTTGAGGTTGGTGTGAGCGAGGCTGACGCCACGGCACTCACTCTAGCCTGGGCAACAGAGTGAGACTCTGTCTCAAAAAAAAAAAAAAACGACTTCTGGCCAACCCAGAATCTGGTAAATCAAGTAATTTGGACTTACATTTGGGGGGGGGGGGAATTAAAAACATGTGACAGTACTTGCTCTTGAGGTGTTTGTGGAAATGCTTACTCTGTCAATACACAAAAGAAATAATTTTAAAATCCCCAGAATATCTCCTCAAACATGCCGCAGAAGCCTGGGTCGATAAAATGCCAAAGATCTGGCTTATAAGAATGCAGAAAGACTCACGAGGAGCCAAGGTGACCCCCTAGAACAACTGCAAGTGCAATTTTTGACCAAAATCTCACTTTGGTGATTGTTTACCTAAAGTAACTGAAGGACTGCAGCAGGCCCAATGAGGAAAGAACTTGAAGTGTGCCACTGGGGCAGATATTGACTATGGCAGTCACCTGACAATCATATAAACATATGGCCCGTTCTCCATTTGTTCCTTGTCTCACCACCTAAATTTAAATTTATCCAACATTTCTGAATGGCTCCTTTTAGTCTCGCATTTCGTACTTGTATAAGGAAGGTGAGGAACTGGGGGTTGCCCAGGAGGGATGGAGAAGGATGAAGCAGAAGTAACTGAGGCAATTGTCCTTGCTGCCAGATTACGGTTTTTAGGAAAATCTGCACAAATGCCTATAAATAAAATTCAGGGGTTGTTTTATGCACTGTATGGGGGAGGGACACGCTTGTAGCCCTGGCTTGGGTGGGGCAAATGCATTACATGTAACCAAAATGCTTGTACCCCCATAATGTCCTGAATAAAAAAAAAAAATTCAGGGACCCCAAATGCTTTATCTGGGAACTCAATGAGTACTCCGATAGCTGGTACAAATTATGTGTTGTAAGAACACAGGGAAGCAAAAACCTAAGCTTGGCTCTGTGGGTCCTGTTAGTGTCCCTGAGGAAGCAGCACTTGAGGTAGGTGTTGAAGGAAGGCAGGGATTTTGATGAGCAGAGTCTGGGCGGAAGCACAGGAGAGAGTTGTGTGGAAGAGACTGTGTGCAAGGCCTCTCTGAGCCTTTGTCTCCAAATAAGTGAAGTCGGTTATTGTGCAGGTCACAATGTTTGTAGACTACCCAGGACAGTGTATGGTATTAAAAAGCTACCAAGTGATTATGATGAAAACAACAACCTATCACTGACTGTAGCAAGGTTGGGAATACAAATCTGAGATTCTCACCTGAAGCCAGTTCTTTTGAAGGGAAGCAAAGTAGATGATGTCCCCTGGCTTCTAACAGAAGCAAATGAACACCCTCTCTGCCTAGAAGTGGGCCATCAGGATTTCCATAGATTAAAATCAAACTTCTATGAACTCACGATCAAAGGCCACCAAACTCACTAGGAAATAAGCCACCATGAATGAGAATTAGCAGAAATAATAAACAACCTATTTTTACCCCTACCAACCTTAGATCTTGGAACCCTCGAAACAACCAGATATATAACATAAAATAATTGTGATTAAAATATCTATTTAAAAAAATAAAAGATGGAATTAGAACAATGAGAAAGTAATTAAAGATTATTTTTAAAATGATGATACACAGTTGAAAAAGAGCCAAATAAAAATTTTAGAAATCAAATATATAACTGTTGAAGTCAAAAACTCAATTCAGATTAAAAATGGCAGAAAAGACAATTAAAACTTGAAGATATTTCTAAAGAAATTATCCAGAATACAACACAAATAGACAAGATTAAAACTATTAAAGAGAGGTTAAGAGATACAGAAGACAGAAAGATACAGACTATTTAACATGTGTCTGATACATTAGACATAATATCAGGAGAGAATAAAGAGATTGGCTGAGAGGAGATATTTAAATTTATAATAGATGGGAATTTTAGAGAAATGGTAAAATACAGTCTTGCACTGCATAATAATGTTTTGGTCAATGACAGACCACATCCAACAGTAGCTCTATAAGATTATAATACCAGATTTTTACTGTACTTTTTCTATAGTTAAATATATTTAGATACACAGATGCTTAACCATTGTGTTTAAATTCAGTACAGTAACAAGCTGTACAGGTGTGTGGCCTCCAGGGGTGGGGAACCTGCGGTCTTAAGGCCACATGTGGCCTTCTAGGCCCTTAAGTGCAGCCTTTTGACTGATGGCCACAGTTAAGGACCTAGAAGGCCACAGGTTCCCCACCCCTGTAAGTACACTCTGATGTTCACACAACGACAAAATCACCTCATGATGTACTTCTCAGAATATATCTCCATTGTTAAAATCTTCAGATACAAGCACAACATATATAAGCGAGATGAATAAAAAGAAACCCATACCAAAACATATTGCAATGAAACCGCCAAGCATCAAAGACAGAGAAGACCTAAAAGCTCCCAGAGGAAAAAGACAGGTTCCCCTTGAAAGAGCAACATTTAGATCATCTTCCGAGTTTTTCGACACAGCAATAAAAGCCAGAAGATTCTGGAATAATACCTTCAAAATTCTAAGAGAAAACAACCATCATTCTAGAACTGTGCATCAGGCAAAATATATCTTTTAAGGATGAGTCTGATATGACAACATTTCCATATAAACAAAAACTGAGAGATTTTATTGCCAACAGATTTCCACTACAAGAATTCCAAAGGCAATAGAAAAAGGGAAATGGCCCAGAAGGAAGGTCTCAGGTTCAAGAAGAAGAGTTAGCAAATAAACTCACAAACTGGAAGGTAAATCTAAAACATTATCTATATAAAATGTTAATAATAACAATCTGGTTTGCGAGGGTTTTTGAAAAAGACAAAATTGAAACTAAATGATAACATTGACATTTAAGTCAAGAGGAAGCCACTGACATTAAAGTATTATAACGTCTTTAGGTTGTTTGGAAGGGGAAGTTAAGACAGTTATAGACTTTTTTTTAAGAAACTCTGTGTCACCCAGACTGGAGTGCAGTGGCATGACCATAGCGCACTGTAACCTCAAAATCCTGGGCTCAAGTGATCCTCCCACCTCAGCCTCCTGAGTAGCTGGGACTATAGGTGCATACCACCATGCCCAGCTAAGTTTTGTTTATTTATGTATTTATTTATTTTTACAGATGGGATCTTGCTATATTGCCAAGCTGGTCTCAAACTCCTTGACTCAAGCAATCCTCCCACCTCAGGCTCCCAAAGACTTTCAATTTTATTAGATATACATAGTAAAATTTCAAGAAAAAAATAATAGAAAAGGGGTTTTTAACTTTTGAAATTTGGGGAATTTTTATTTTTTAATTTTGGAATTATGAAGTTTAAATTTTAGAATTTTAAAATTTCACACCAGTACAGGGAAAAACAGAATATGAAAAAAAAAAACCAAACAAAAACTTCAAAGAAAGGAGAAAATGGAAGCATAGAAAAAAAATGGGGTAAATCTTAGAAACTACATGGAATGAAAAAAGCAAGTCCCAAAATATTATTTATGGTACAATATCATTTTTATAAAGCTCAAAAGCAAACAAAACGAATATATATACATATATAAACACATTAGTAATGAAGGTAATAAAGCCAAGGAAAGGAATGACAAACACAAAACAGGATGATACGACAGATTCCTGCATAAGGATGGGATGGGGGATGGGAGAGGTAATTCACACCCAGATAGATCACGTAGAATTAGTAATTTTAATTAATAATTTAGACAATGATTTCATGGGCCTTAATTTTGTTAATATGCTCTATAACTCACATATATCATATACATTCTTTTGTGTGTTTCAAATATTGCATCTTAAAATATCTAAAAATAAATTAAATGAGTAAAACAATAGGAAGATAAGTTTCCTGAGGACGAGAGCAAAACCAAAGCTTTTCTGTATCCCGTTTGCTGTGCACACAGTGGGCCCTCAACAAATATCTGCTTACATAACAGCCGGGCAATTGGTTTGCCTTAGTGCATCACAAAAGGATGAAGAAAACCAAGGCTTCTCAAAAGCAAAAGTCAGTGGAGCAGACGGAGGACTAAATTATATGATAATACAGCATATAATATAGTATAATGGGCATGATACAGGTAATAATAATGGAAAAACAAATCAGTTTTTCAGCCATGAATTATACCGTCTCTGTGGCTCTAGGCAGGAAGCATGCCTGTAGCTACCCTGGGCTTCATGTTGTTAAATCATGATGGATGATCCCATAAGGAACCAAACAAGATCAGTGGAATTCATTCATTTGCCTGGTGCCCTGGGAACTCTTTCATTTCCCCCCAGATCTGACTGCCTCCTCCCATTACTGGAGGCAGCAGACGGTCCACACCACACAGACTAACAATGAAGTGGGAGAGGACCCAGAACACAAAGCCAGCACCTCCAATCCAGCCACAACAGTTAGAAAACAAGCCTCTCTCACATCCAATCCAAATGAGCAGCAGGGTGGTTTGGGGGCACTTTACCAGGCTACACTCAGGAATCCAATCTTACATCTGCGACTGCTGGTTATGTGCCTGGGACTGGGTTCTTTTGCCTGCACAAGGCTCAGTTTTTGCATTAGGAGAATGGGACTAATAATGTGTAATTCGAGGATTATTGGCAAGACGTCAGCTTGCACCAGGTCTAGCGCATAGTAAGTGTTCCCAAAATGTTCCCTTTTCTTATAGTCAGTTCCTTCCACATCTTCACCTCTGACCCCCAACTTTTAAATAAAGAAAAGATTGCAATCATGAGTAACAGAGCGAGGAAAATGCTATTTAAAACTGCTACAGACTACAGCTGCTTCTGTCCCTAGGGAAGAGACATTATTTCTCTCCAGACTAAATATTAATACATTTTCTTTAGCAAAAACTTTGACAGGCAGCTTTGGTTATAAATGTGGGGCCCCCCCAGGACACAGTTCACAAGGAAACAGTGAAACAAGGAAGTGGTAGAACAGCTCCGCATTGGAAAAACGAACAGAGATGCTAGGGTTTGGCAGCACGCTGGGAAGGGATGACAGGAGAACACACATTGCAAGAGCAACCCCCGTCTCCACCTGACAACTCATCCCATCCTCTTCCCCTACATTATTTCTCTCATTGGAAATTATCAGCATCTTACATACTGTACATTCTACCTTATTTTTTTAATGTCTGTCTCTTTCCTCAAGAATGTAAGCCCCACAAGGGCAGAATGTATGTCCAGTGTATTCCCTGCTGTTTCCCCAGAGCCCAGAGGAGTGCATGGAAAATAAGAGGTACACAATACATTTGTCTTCAAAAGATAATTAGGAGGGGGATTTTGAGGAATTTTGAAGCTGAACTGCCAGAGCCAAACTCCAGCTCAATGAGAATCAGTGACTATTGTTTTAAGTCTGAATTTAGGGGCTGTTTGTTGTGTGGCATTAGTACAGTAATAGCTGACTGATACAAACAGCAATATTGGCTGGTTCAGATATGATAAAAAAAATCACATCAAAGTTGTGTGACGGACTGAGGTTTTGGCCTAAGATCATCCCAGACTTAATCCTGTCCCACCATCTCTGAGCCTTTGTTTCCTCCTCTGTAAGGAATAAATCCTCCTTCCAGAGGAATACAGTGATACTTTCTTCACAGGTAACTATGTGAATTAAAACACCACTTTTTCTTATAATAAGCACTCAATAAATGGTTGCCATTATTTGCTTGACAACAATTCCGATGTTTGATGAGCTCTCTGTGTAAAGTCAATCCTGCTAAAAAATGAACATAAGATTTTTATCTTATATATATTATTGTGGATTACACATCTTTATCTTCAAGATGTATAATCCATAATATTTCTCTAATAAATTAGCAAAGTTAAATTAATTATAATACTCAAAGCTTGTGAGGAAATTGGTTATTCTCATTCACTGAAAATAGGTATAACTTCTCTTTTTTGAAAAGTAATAAAGTAATATTTTATTTAGAACCCAAAAAACCTTTTAGATTTTGACCCAATATCCACCTTCTAGAATTTATATTGAGGAAATTATCGTAAATATTTTTCTACAAAAACACTTTATGAATGCAGGTATTTATTTTAGCATAATTGGTTGCATTTTACTTTTAATTTAGAAGTAGAAAGTCACCAGAAAATGCCATTCTCACCCAAATAACCAAAACAAATTAGATGAACTACAAATCTGGTTTTTAATAAACATTTCAGTGAGCTAAAAAACAGAGAAATCCAAATGAACTAAACCCCAGAAAGTGAGGGTCATTTTAGAGGACAGAGGAGATTTACCACTGATGTTATCCCTGGCAGAACCACAGGAAGAAGAGGGCGATGGACAAGGTAAGGAGGAAACAGACAAACTTCTTCCAAACTGGTAGTGGCCACTTGTAGCCTGTCATGATGGATTAGAATCCCAAGAAGCCAGAGATGGAGAAGTGAGATAAATCCACCAGAAGCACTCTTGACAGGCAGGGCAGCGGAGATGCCCAAAGCACTATTATTTTTACCTACCGAAGTCTGGAGGAAGGGCAGGAGGAGTAAGAGAACCTCCTTAATGACATTCTGGATTTCACAGGGGGTAAAAATGTCCCCTTCAGAATTCCCAAGAGCAGAGCATCAGGGCTAAAATAGATCTCACGGTGTTCAGAAAGCAAGGAAAGGAGACTGGAGAGCCAGGAGAGCTCTCCAATGACCCAAAGGGCAGGTATCCAAGCTATAAAACTTGATAAGTCCCAAAAGGTGGTGGCTAAGCCTTGAATCACAGGCAGTTTCCTAGAATCTCACACATGCTCAGATCCTGGGACCTGCTGGAAAGTTCTGATCCCATCATCAAAGTATTTGGAGCCAGTGGTGAACTGAATAAAACAGAAGCTGCAATAAAGTCCAGACTGAGCTCAACTACAGCCAGATAGACTCAGCTGTCACACTAATTAAAAAACAAAGCATGCTTTTTATGAAGGTAAATATTTTTTACTTTAGTCTCTACTGCTGTCTTACACAGAATTTTCAGCATACAATCAAACATTAAAAGACGCATTAACAATATTTTTAAAAAGACAAAAAAATGTGGCCCACACTTAAAAGAGGAAATAATCAATAGAAGTAGACCCAGAAATGACCCAGATGGTGGCATTACTAGATAGGGACTTGAAAATAGCTGTAATAAAATTGCTAAAAATCTAATGGAAAATGTAGAGAAAATGTATGAAGATATGGAAAATTTCACAGAGACATGTTCACCATGAAAATATCAGAAATGTTAGAAGGAAATCAAATGGAATAATTAGAAATGAAAAATACAATATTAGAAATGAATAACTCGTTAAATGAGCTTAATAGCAAAATGGGAGGAAAAAACAGAGGAAACTATCAGGAACTAAGAGGTAGATCAGTAGAGAGTTTCCAAATTGAAATGCAAAAAGAAAAAAAATAGAAAAAATCAGAGTAGAATATTCAAAATCTGTGGAACAGTATAAATTAATCTAACTTGATATCAAGTAGGTGTTATAGAAGTCCCACAAGGAGAAGAGGGGAAAATGAGGCAAATGACATATTTGAAGTAATAATATAAATAGCTGAGAACATTCCAAAATGAATGTAAGATACAAACCTTTTGATCCATGAATCTCAGTGAACCCCAAACAAGATAAATGTAAGCCAAACTACACCTAGACACATGACCGTTAAAATCATGAAAAACAATAATAAAGAACAAATCTATGAAGCAACAATAGCAAAATGACACATTATATAAAGGAGGGGAAAAAATAAATGATGGCTGACTTTTCATCGGAAGCTATAATAAAGAAGCCAGAAACCAATTAAATGATATCTTTTAAAGTATGAAATGAACAAAAATAGAAGCAGAGAATTTTATATCTAGCAAAAATATCCCTCAAAAAAGAAGATGAAATAAAGAGACAAAAGCTGAGATATCTGCTGAAAGAAGTTCTGTGCTGTTTTCAAGAAATACAATTTTATTATAAAGATACAGAAGTAAAAGGATTAAAAAAACTATAAAAACGCAAAAAATAAGAAATATGGTATGACTATGTTAATATCAGATAAAGTAGCCTTTAAGACAGAGTATTACTAGAGATTAAGAAGGACATCTCAAAATGATAAAAAGATCAATTCAAGAAGACAAAGCAATCATAAATATCTATACAGCTAATAACAGAGATACAAAACTCATGAAGAAAAAATTGACGGAACTGGCTGGGTGCAGTGGCTCATGCCTGTCATCCTAGCACTCTGGGAGGCCGAGGCGGGAGGATCGTTTGAGCTCAGGAGTTCGAGACCAGCCTGAGCAAGAGCGAGACCCCGTCTCTACTAAAAATAGAAAGAAATTATCTGGCCAACTAAAAATATATATAGAAAAAATTAGCCGGGCATGGTGGCGCATGCCTGTAGTCCCAGCTACTCGGGAGGCTAAGGCAGGAGGATTGCTTGAGCCCAGGAGTTTGAGGTTGCTGTGAGCTAGGAGCACGCCACGGCACTCACTCTAGCCCAGGCAATAGAGTGAGACTCTGTCTCAAAAAAAAAAAAAAAAGGTAAAATGCAACCAATTATGCTAAAATAAACATCCCTGGTCTCTACCCAGTAGATGCCAGTAGCATACTTCCATTTACTTGTAACAGCCAAAACAAACTGTCTGCAGACATTGCCACAATTTCTCTTGGGGGTAGGGGTCAAAATCACCCTCAGTGGAAAGCCACTGATTCAGGGTTTAATATGATGTCTGTAATGTATTTTAAACCACTTCAGAAGAAAGGAAACACAGACAAAAGAAATGTGACAAATATTAGTGTTAATTCTAAGTGACGAATATGTGGGTGTTTATTACAGTATTCTGTCTTATTTTCTGTATGTTCAAAAGTCTCGTAATAAAAGTCAAAATAGTTTTTTAAGATCCCACAGGTGGAAAATGCAATACTCACAATTGCATGTTCAGTAGGATTATAAATAATATAAAATTATGTCTACAAAAACTACTCAAAGAAATATGTTCAAAGGGAGTAAGTCTTCACTGCAGTGAGCACCAGCCACTCCAGCGACCGTGGGGACCAGCCCAGGTAGGCTGTGGGCATGGTGAGAGATGCTGCTGCCATAGCTACCTGCATTTGCTTTGAGGAAAGGATTGAGCGTCTCCACACATCTTTTGTGCTTCACCAGATGTATAATGAATCCCAGTATGAAGCAGAAACAAGAACAAATCAAAGAGAGTGTAAAGAATAGTCCTGTCCCAAGAGAATTCCCAAGATGATTCAGCCTTCACCAGCCGGACCCCTTATTGGAAGAGAAAACGAGAAAATGATTTGGCTACAGGATTATCCAAAAGGAAACATTCGAATGACCAGTTAACGTATAGAACTTCAGCTCTGAACTTGTTCTTGTCCCAGAATATAGTGAAAATAAAAATCTTGGAGGAGTCACCCAAGAAGCATTTGATTGTATGATTTGAAAAAAAAAAAAAACCCATCCTCTCAATTTTGGAAGGAAGTACCAGAAATACAAAGGAAATCCCTCTATTAAGCACTTAAGGAAAATGAGAAACTTTATAAAGAAATTGAACAAAAGGACAATGAAACTGCTCACCTGAAGAAGCGGAATAAAGAATTGGCGTAAGTGGCGAACATGTATAATATGTGGCAAAGGTAATAGAGACTGAATAATGAACCTCTGGGTAACTCTGAATCACCAGATAGTCAGGGATTTGATTCTGAAAAGGAAACTGGTGAGAATTCTGAAGCAAACTGTATCTTGCTCTGCAGATGCAAAACCCTGTATGAAATTCACTCATATTTGACTCTTGAGAAATGCACTGCCAAAGTTTACCTCTACTATAGTTCTTTGTAGCAAAGTACATAACTACACAATGCGAACTCCAGACTTCCTTGTTTGAATCCTGAAATTAAAATACAAATACTATGTATTTGTAATCTATGATGTTTTATGTAAATAGCATTTTCTCAACTGTCAGACATGACTTGTGTATATGACTAAATAAATTTCAGTCTCCTATTAAGAAAAGAAAGAAATATATTCAAGGGGTTGTGAATGAGTTAGAGTGTCGTTCATGATTTCCGTTCCCAGATTTTAAAATAATCTATAATTATATGCTTTTATATTGAAAAAATGGGCAAATCTAAGTGTTGGAATGCAATATTATTAATCATTCGTGGTCTAATATTAGAAGAGAATATGCAGTAAACACAGCAGGGCCAGGAAACTTGCAGATTCCAGTCCCTCTTCCATTCACTGCAAAGAAAACATGGAAAGGCAGAATGGCTTTGAATGGGCATACATCTGCATAATGACTTTCCTTTGTTCTTTTCTTGCTGGCTAATTGAGTAACTTGTTAAAAAAAAAAACATCATGCCTTCAGACTTCACACCAGATTAAAGCCTTTTGTAAATAAAATTATAGTTGGGAATATGTTTCCCCTAGCTGGTAAATAAATTTAAGAATTTTGAGATTTGGCATTGCAATGCCAAGATGTCCAAGTAAATCTCAAATTCTCCCACATTTACAAATAAATGCCAAGGATCATCAAATTCCGAGAGCTCAGAAAACAAAAAGGGCTCACCCTCACCCTCTGAATCAGAACAATCCCACCTGAATCAAAACATCCCACCTGAAAAGTAGTCCCTTTCTCTCCTACCCCATTGTATACATATGGATGTCACTGATATCATACTTGGCTGGGATATCACCCAGTTCCTATGCTGAGGACAGTAAAATCTCTTAGGATTCCGTGGCAGTCTCTTTCTCCTGAATTCATGCTTTCACCCATCTCTCCATATAACATGAGAGCCTCCCTTGGTACCAGACATTTTTCTAATCACTGGCATTACAATAGTGAACAAAAAACAAACAAACAAAAAAAAGTCTGTCTTCAGAGAGCTTACTTTTTAATAGATTCCTATTTAATTTCCTGCAAGGTCCTAGGAGTTGTGACCACAGGCAGAGGATGGATGCTGTAATGGAGTTAAGTTGTTTGGGCAGTATATCTGTTGTTCAAGTAAGGATAAAAATCTTCACCTGGTTTCAGACACAGAATAGTCACAGTCATGGACCATTTTAGGAAATGCTGATTAGGAAGGAGAAGACGTGCCTTTGAACCTTTCTGAACAAGA
This sequence comes from Varecia variegata, assembly GCA_028533085.1. Classification (NCBI taxonomy): domain Eukaryota; kingdom Metazoa; phylum Chordata; class Mammalia; order Primates; family Lemuridae; genus Varecia; species Varecia variegata. The sequence goes on along the minus strand of CM052448.1, from coordinate 10,031,501 downwards.
TAGGTGTCTACCTAGGAGATGAGGAAGCTGAACGGGGTCACACTGAGATGGGAAGGAGGCTGACTGCCCTGGGGAGTTTGGGGGAGGGTCTCTCCTCCCCCCCCCCCCCCGCCGCCCCGTGATGTCCTTGTCTCTCGGGACAGCCAGCCTCTTATCCCATAACTCCCGGATCAAGAAAGCAGGGTGCGGGATCAGAGGAGCCCTCCAAGACAGGTGGTTTCAGTCTAAATATCGGCTCTGCCACTTACTTGTTGTGTTTCAGTGGACAAAGTACTCGACTTCCCTGCCTCAATTTCCTCATCTGTGAAGTGAGAACGACAATACTTCACAGAGCTGCTGCGAGGGGTAAGTGGGTGTTTCATGGGAAGCAGTGAGCACAGTGCCTATCACATAGTAAACACTCCACAAACATTAGCTATTTCCCACTCATATAGTGAAGTGTGTTAATGGAAAAGAACCAAACCCTGTAAAATATTTTAAAGAGGTTTATTCTGAGCCAAATACAAGTGACCGCAGCCTGAGGAGACGTAGTCTCAAGAGGTCCTAAGAAAGTGTGCTCAAGGCAATCGGGTTTCAGTCTGGCATTATACATGTTGGAGAGAGAGGAATTGCAGGTAAAATCATAAACCAATACATGGAAGGTATACATTGGTTCAGCACAAAAACGTGGGACATCCTGAACTAAGGGCTTAAAAATTATAGGTGGCTTTAAGGATTTTTTTTTTTTTTTAGTTGGCAATTGGTTGAGAGTGTTAAAAAGCTTTGTTTAATGATTTGGAGTCAGTAGGAAGGAATGCTTATGTTAATAGAAGGGAGTCTATTATCTGTCATGTGATACCACACCAGCAAAAAATAGACCTGTTTACCTAGATTTTAGGAGTGGCAAGATGTGACTTAACCCTTGCCTGGCATGGCTTTACGTCTTGTTTATAATTTGGTATCTCATTGTAACAAAGAGTATGTTTTGTCAGTCTTACGATCTCTATTTTAATATTAATGCTGGTCAGTTGTTGTGTCTAAACTCCAAAAGGGAGGGAGAGTAAGGAGGTGTGTCCAACCTCCCTTCCTCTCATGACCGGGATCTCAGTTTTAAGATTTTTCTGGGGTCCCCTTGGCCAAGAGAGGGTCTTCCCAGTTGGTGGGGAAGCTCAGGATTTTACTTTTAGTTTACAAGTGTATATAATATAATGCTGGCTAGTTATGAGTAATTACGGTCTTAGTTACTCACCCAGAAGTCCCAGTTATATTCTGAGTGCCCACTATGTGCCAGGCATCATGCTAACTGCTGTTTCCATGCTCTTCTTTAATCCTTCCAGCAGCCTATAAGGGAAGTATTATCATCTCCATTTTACAGGTGAGGATACTGAGCTCAGAGAGATGAAGCAACCTGCCGAAGGTCACACAGCCATGAGTAGCAAAGTCAAGATTCAAACCCAGGTCCATCTTACTTGGAATTCTATCCTCTCTTTCCAGCACAATCCAGCTTCCTCTCTTTCTGTCTTTCTAATGACACCATTATCTCCAAGCTTTCACCTTACCATGTTCTTTAAGCAACATGTCATTCAGATTTTTTTTTTTTAACTGGCAACCTGAGGCAGGTCTCTCTTAACCAGCTGGCAGCTTCAGCTCATTGCTAAAGCACATCCCCATGTGCCCTTGGACCTTTGAGCACCATCAAAGTGACAAATGCACTCACCCTTTAGCTCCGCAATTCTACTTTTGGAAATTTATCCTTTAGGTAAACATACATCTGGGCACAATGACATGGTCCCAATGTTATTCATTGCATTGTGGTTTGTAATAGCAAAAGATTGAAAATATCCCAAATGTCCATCAAGAGGGGAATAATTAAATAAATCATGATATATGCACATTATAGACAAACATATAAATAAGAATGAAAGAACTCACTATATGCCCTGATATGGAAGGGTAAGCAAGATATATAGTAAGTTTAAAAAGGCAGGATACAGAACTGTCTGTGTAATTTTTTTTAAAAAGAGCATATATACACATTCTAGATGCCTGAAATTCTGCAAAGATAAAGAAAAAACAAATAGCAGTGGCTCCTGTGACAGTGGAATGTCAGAGGTAGGAGGGAGCGTTTTCACCAGATACTCTAGCATACTCTTATTCGTATATTTGTGAATCATGTGAATGAATGGCCTATGCAAAAAAGGAAATAATAAAAAATATATTTTAAGAGCATTAGATTGGGAATCAGAGACTTGAGGGATGGCTGACTTGACCCCTGTCAGCCTTGGTTTCTTCATCAGCAAAATCTCCAAGCCCCCAAAATCCTGTGATCTAATAACTGCTTACTATTTGCCAAGCCCTATACTAGAGCCCTGTAAGGACTCACCGCATTAAATCATCTCAAGCAACCCTATGAGGTAGGAACTATATTATTACCCCCATTTCACAGATGAGCAAACTGCAGCTCAGAGCAGGGAGGTAACTTGCCCAAGGTCACACAGACAGTATGTAGCAGAACCAGAATTTGAACCCAGGTCTCTCTGCCTCCAAGGCCTGTATTTAGACTTGATGGTTTGCTGTCTCTATCCACACTGGTAATTTTCCCAGTTGTGCTCCCTGCCCCTTCCACAAATCCCATCCACCACTTCCCTCCTGAGCATTGCTGGCTTCCACCAGGCCTGGCCCTCACTCATTTCCAATCACCCTTTATCCACCATAGCTTTGGAAATGGACTGTTACTAATGGCTAGTCATATGTCAGCCTAATGAATGGGATGCAGACTTCCATTAAAATAATGAAATTAGCGAGTTTCGAATTTGGTTACATCGCATGGCATACAGCCTCAAGTAATTACCACCCCATGCTCTTACCCTCAAATTAAAGTCAGTTTATTTATTTAAGGTCTTTGGCTGGGCCATCGCTATTAAGCTCACATCATCTGTTTGTGGATGGATTTTTTTTTTTGGCTTGTTTATTTAAATGATGTTCAGGCTGTTCCCCTGATTAATAAAGTCGTAAACACAGTCAGAAGCAGCTTCTGAACCATGTGCAAAAGCAAAGAATATAAGTCAAAGAACAATTCTTTGGGGGGTTGGGTTTTTGTTTGTTTGGTTGTTTTTTCCCCAAAGAACAGAAACGATGAGAGAAGCTCTTTGAGCTCCAGGAACTCCAATTATGCTGACATTTCTGCTGCAGAAATACACCAAGATCCATTTTGCAGGAACCCAGTGAACTAGCTAATCAGATTTCCTTGGGTAATTTGCTCCAAAGGTCAGCTGCCTTAAAAAGCACCCAGTGCCTCATTATTGGATGAAGCAGGCTGCGCACGGGCTGGGATTTGGAACCCAGCCTCCCATGGCAAGGAAGTAATTCCGGAAATTTTTACCCCAGATCCTGCAGCCTTGGCCTTGGCCAAAGTCTCATCTACCTTTGTAATCGACCTCCAGACAAAAACCACCACCACAAAAAGCATCTGAATCTGTAAGGTCACTGTCTCCAAGATGGGTCTCTCCCACGTCCCAGGAGAACCAAAGATGGCACACTCCTTTGACATTTTCATGCCACTGATATGTCTCAAGAGAGGCTTTTATTGATACTGTGATGGGTAGATGGCCAGACCTAGGTTATAATCACCAAGTCCAATTCTGAAAAATTCCTGACCAGTACTCTTCAAAACAAACAACATCATGAAAAACAAGAAAAGATGGAGAAATTGTCACAGACCAGAGAAGGCTACAGAGACATGAGATGAAATGCAACATGGGACTCTGGATTGAATCCTGGACAGAAAAAGGACATTAGTAGAAAAAATGGTGAAATCCAAATAAAATCTGGAATTTAGTTAATAGTTTCTAATGTCAGTGTCATAGTTGTGACAAACAGACCACAGTAGTGTAAGATGGTAACCTGAGAGGGAACTGAAATTCGATAGGGATCATTGCAACTTTTCTACACATCTAAAATTATTTCAAAATTTTAAAAAATATCTTAAAATATTTATATACCATAAAAAATCCACTGTGCATTATTTGTAATTTGATGAAAATAATTAAGTTTAAGTTTATTCCTAAAGTTAAACTTGATACAGTTGTCTAAAAACAAAACAAGTCCAGAGAGGAGGGCAAAGCCATTTCTATGACTCCTATTCTTGGGGAAAAGAAAAAAATCTCTTTTACAATCCCAGCAAAGACAAAAAGAAACAACAAAAAAGAAAACTAAAACTAAATTCAAATATGATGGATGTTCTCTCTCTATGAACCGAGACAGGAAAAACCCCGACAAAGGAACTTGGTTTCTCAATGTATGTTTACCATTCCCACCAACCTCACCACCCTGAAGGGTTACAACATCACCATGTCAGTCACAAAGGCGAATGTCGTGGGCTCAGCTCCCATTCGCATGCGTTGATACGACCCCCAGCTCCAACCCCCACCCTCTGATCCCTCCTCACCTCTGTGAGCCATTTCATAGAAGGAGATGCAGGGAAGAGTCCGCTGCGAACCAGGCACTGAGCTTGACAATGGAGCCACCAAGTCCACCGAGACCAGACCCTTCTTCTTCAGGAGTCTTGGAAAACTTGCCCAAGAGTCTGAGCTAACTCTTGAAGGAAGAACAGGAGGTAGTTGGATGAAGACAGGGAAGAGGCTTCCAGAGAGAAAGATGCAGGCCAGAGCACCTGAGTCACGAGACTTAGACGCACGCAGAGAGGTGGGCAAAACTGAGGTGGGAGGAATTAGAAAGGGCTCCCAGGTGAACCTTGTGTACTAAGGAATTTAACTTTCTCCTGAGGGTGATGGGGAGTTTTAAGCAAGTGTTTTAGAAAGAGTCAACAGATAACAGCAGATGGAGGGTGAGGCCAAAAAAAAAGGAGACCCCAACCCAGGCCAGAAGTGTGAATACCCTGCCCAGAGAGAGTGGGAGACATTTCTCCAAGGATTCCTTGCAGGAAATAGGGTCCTCCACAGTAACCTGAGGTTACTGTTTCTCTGTTGGTCTTGTAGCTCAGCACCTGTCCCTACTCCAGCTGGAAGGTGTCCTCTGCCATCCCTCCATTCCATACTCCAAATCCCTGCTCTGCATTATTGCCACTAACCCTCTGACTCTTTTATGCTGTATCTCGAATCATCAACCTAAAGATCTCAGTTACTTGCAAAAAACCAGGGAATCACCTGTGCTTAATAAAGTTAACAGCAGTTATCATGATATGAGCACAGACTATATCTAGGCACCGTGCTGGCCTTTAACCTATAGAACAAGATACAGTTATCACCATTTCACAGATAGGAAAACTGAGACTCCAAGAAGTTAAATGACCTCATCCTATGGCTCTTTATGGGACTAGAGATGGAATGTGGATCCAAGAATGTCTGACTCCAACCACCCTTTCTATGGCACCTCACTGTTCCTCTTTACATTTCTCTTTGCTCATTTATTGCCAGTCTCACTCTCCCTCAGAATCAAACACAAGCCCATAAGGTTGGACCAGAATAAAATCTGAATAGCCATACCCAACTGTTTCCAAAATGTCTGTTCTTTCCTGACAGATCTCTGACACTTCAACACTACAGCCTTGGAGTGGCTGGCTAAACAACAAGAAGAATGGTTCCAAACTTCTTTTGCAGTGGATCAGTGGAACAAGTTCTGTTTACCACCTAAAACCAAATAATGGTGGCCCTTTCCCCATTCCTGGAAAAAAATAATTATATGGATGTATGGATGGATGGATGGATAAGTGGATGGATGGATGGATGAATAATAAGTGGATGGATGGATAGATGGATGGCTGGATGGATAGATAAGTGGATAAATGGATGGATGGATAGATGGATGGATAAGTGGATGGATGGATAATGGATAGATGGATGGGTGGATGGATATGCATTTACAATATAGAATATTTCTAAAAGGTAACATAGGAAACTATCAACAGTGATTGCCATTCCTGGGAGGGAACACAGTGACTAAGACAAGTCTGGGAGTGGAAACTACCATTTACTATGCAGTCTTTTGTACCTTTCAAGTTTTGAGCCATGTCTGTAATACCTATTTTTAAAATATATAGCAACATAAAGCTAATTTTTAAACATTTTTGTTAAGTAGATACATGTATGAATGGGTGGACAGAAGAATGAATAAATCCTAAAAATAAAATTTAAGTAAATAAATAAGTTTCAACTGGTAAAAAAAAAATCCCACTGATTTTTCTTTAAATCTTGGCACTAACTTCTACTTGCCTGTATGAGAATCTAATGGGCTGTGTATCCAACTTAGCACATGATCAATTAGAAAATTTTATTGCTGTAAGTCAATTATCCCGATAACGCTGTCGTGCTTTGCAAAGAGCATGTTGACTTCAAGTTTGCTCACTGAAGTCTATTTAAGGACCTTTCTGCAGGAGTTGGAGTGAGGGACCACAGGGCTGAGGCCTGGGACACGTGACCCCACCCAATTTTCTTTAAGCTATAATTCTCCTCTGCGCAAGGAACCCTGCCTGCATTTCTGGGCTTCTGAACACATGCCCTGCATCATTGTGAGGGCACAAGGAAGAGCTAGGAGTGGTCAGACCCAGCCAAGGGAAAGTTAAGAAGACAAATGACTTCCCCAGCCACCCTCAGTAGCATTTCCAGGAAGAAATGAATAGAACTGACTCTTGGCCATAAAGGATTTATTGCTTCTCTTTCCATTGCTATGGAAATGAAGCAAGGTTGCTCCAAAGCTTGGGTTTTCCACCTTTCCCAGGAGCTGTGTGGTCCCAGAGAGTCAACACCACTCAACAAGACTCTATAGAGCTTCCGATGGGTTGGCATGGACCCCAGGTCTTGCCCTCAAGGCCCTTATACTCTAATCCAATGTGTAAAATATAACCCACAAAAGGCAGAAGCAGACTTTGGATACTAAGTGTCCATAGCAGGTGCCACAGTATTTGCATGGAAGGGGGATAGAGGCAAGTGTATGACAGGCTCATTCTAACTCCTCTGTGTGCAGAGTTGGAATTTTTAACCACAGGCGATGTGATAGGACTATCAGGGGTCTGCGAAACCACCTTTTTAACAGTGGGATACAAGTTACAGTTCTATTCCTTCTGGGACTTTGGAAATCACACATTTCTCATTAAGAAAATGAAAACAGAGAAAACCCAATTGACAGCGATGGCTCAATAGCGCCATCTCGTGGTGAGTTCTGCTCCCATCCCTGGAGCAGTGCACGGCCCCGCCCCTTGCCAGGTGTTTTCCTCTCTCTGTGTCTCTGAGTCCCAGCAAGCAGCACAACAGAATCTGGACAAGACAGAACATCCTGCAGACTGGAATGGTAACCAAAGGGATCTGTGAGGAGAACTCTGAGATGGACCCAAAAGGGGTAGATACCCAGGCATCAAGGTGCAGGAAAGGCGTTTTTGATGAGGGGCGTGGCGTGAACAAATGTTGGTGGCTAAAATATGTCAGGTCCTCTGAGGTTATGAGGCTGGAAAGTCCTTGGCCGCTGTGGGTAGGAGGCCTCCCTAGACTTTCTGAGAAACAGAGCATCAAAGAGCACCTCTGTCCACCTACAGACCAGCCCTGTGCTAATCACATACATACACTAGCTCGTCTACCCTCAGGGAGGGGTACTATTATTACCTCCATTGTACAGATCAACAAAGAGAGGCTCAAGGAGGTTAAAGGGATTACCTGAAGTGACTTAGCTAAACGGTGGTACGGCCAGGATTTGAGCCAAAGTCTCTTGTCTGAATCCAAAGCATGATCTTGCTCTTCATAAAGATGTTCTGAGCTGCAGGTCTGTGCTGTTGCTAGTGACAGAGACAACTGCCACAAATGAAAGTGCTCGATCCAGAGCCCTTCTGCTTGCAACCTAAGTGGCTGCCAAACAATCTGTCCAGGTAAAGTTCAAGTTTCCCCTATGGCCCTTCAGGTTTGCACTCTGGGCCCTCTTGTCACCTGGCCAGCTGGCCACAGAGTCTTTGAATGATTGGGACACAGATGTGGCAAAATGGGAAGGTGTGATAGCTGATTTTTCGTGTCAACTTGATTGGGCTAAAGGATGCCCAGATAGCTGATAAAACATTATTTCTGGGCATATTTGTGACAGTGCTTCTGGAAAAGATGAGCATTTGAATGTGTAGACCCAGTAAGGAAGATCACCCTCCCCAATGTGGGTGGACATCACCCAATCTGTTGAGAGCCCAAATAGAAGAAGAAGTGGAGGAAGGTACGTCTTCTCTCAGTTTGAGCTGGGACATCCATCTTCTCCTGCCCTCAGAGATTGGAGGTCCTGGTTCTTAGGCCTTAGGGCTTGAACTGGGGCTTTCACCAACAGCTTTCCTGGTTCTATTTCTCTGGAGAATCCTGCCCAGTACAGAAGGGTTGTGAGGTCTGGGGTCCAAATCCCAGCTCTGCCCCTGAGAGGCTCAAGCATAACATGTCCAAAAGTGAGCTTCTGATCTTTCTCCCAAACCTGTTCTTCATCACTTTCAACTTTCCTACTCACTTACTCTCCCCCAGCCACACTTTCCACCTTGCCTTTCCTTGAACAAAGGAGATTCCTACCTCAGGACCTTTGCACTGGCTGTTCCCTCGGCCTGGAAATGCTTTGCCCTCCAATACGCACATGGCTCCATCCCTCAGCTCCTCCAAGTCTTTGCACCAATGTCACTGTCTCCATGAGGCCAAGTCCAGGCACCACCACCCTCAACTGCACACCCTAAAGCCCTTTACCTGCCCTATATTTTCCATAGCAGTTGCCACCTTCAACAAGCTATATAATTTACTTATTTCTGCTTTATTGTCTGCCTTCCTCCACTAGAATCAAAGTTCCCCAAGGAACGGGAGAATCTAGGTAGTAACTGTACATGTGTTCCCTGCGAACCTTTTAATTCTGCTGTATGTGTGAAATTTTTCATAGTAAAATGTTGGGGTAGTGTTCCCAAAGCCAGGAATTTTATCTGCTTTGTTCACTGGTGTATCCCAAATGCCTGGACAGGACCTGGCACATAGTAGGTATATAACAAACATTATAAAATGAGAAATTAATGGGCAAATAGTGTTACATGGGGCATGTTATTTTGTCTCCCTTAATCTTTGGATGTCAACTGCAAAATGGGCAGAAGAGTAGCTATTTTTCATTTATTTAACAAGTTTTTGTTTTTTTTTTTAATTTGAGACAGAGTCTCGCTTTGTTGCCCGGGCTAGAGTGAGTGCCGTGGCGTCAGCCTAGCTCACAGCAACCTCAAACTCCTGGGCTTAAGCGATCCTACTGCCTCAGCCTCCTGAGTAGCTGGGACTACAGGCATGCGCCACCATGCCCAGCTAATTTTTTCTATATATATTTTTAGTTGGCCAGATCATTTCTTTCTATTTTTAGTAGAGATGGGGTCTCGCTCTTGCTCAGGCTGGTCTCGAACTCCTGAGCTCAAACAATCCGCCTGCCTCGGCCTCCCAAGTGCTAGGATTACAGGCGTGAGCCACCTCGCCCGGCCATTTAACAAGTATTTATTGAACATTTACTACTTATCTGGAACTACGTTAGGCACCAGGGATGTAACAGTGAACAAGGTAACTAGGTCCTTACCCATGGAGCTTATGATCCAAATATGTAAACATGATCACAATTTCATGTAACTCCAACACCATCTGTGAGATGGCCTACCACCCGTATGTCCCAAGTCAGTCTGGGGGGTTCAGGGAGGACCTCTCAGATGAGTGGCATCTAAACTGAGTGCTAAAAGATATGAAGAAATTACCTCCTCAATAACCCTTTCCTTCTCCCTTATTAACAGAATCCCATTGTGTCTTTTTTTTTTCCTAAGGCCAACAATTTATCCAGCTTAAAACTCTCCCTTACTAGCATCTCTTGCAGCTAGGGCTGGCCATCTGACCAGTGAAAGAAAGGCAGAGTGTGCCTTTAGCCTTTTGTCTCTTTGTCCTTCCTTGGCTTCCAGGCCTGCTGACGTGATGCCTTGGAGGTGAAGCTGCCATTTTGTCACCATGAGGATGGAAACTGCATGGCAGAACAGGAAGATGAAAAAGCTGGGGTTCCTGATGGCATCTCTGACTCACTATCTCAACCATGGCTTGCCTACTGCTTAGTTTATTATTGTTCAAGCCAATTAAAACCCTTCCTCTTCGAGCCATGGTAGCAGGGTTTTCTGATACTTACAGTCATGTGCAATCCTGTTGTCCCATGCAAGATACTAGTAAGGGTAAGAAAAGAAAAGTGAAATGTACTAATCCCAGGGCACAGCATGTGCAAAGGCCCAGGGGTGCGAGTGAGCAAAGTCAATTTAGGCCACAGAAAGAGTTCAGCACAGCAGAAATGGAGTGGATGAAAAGAAGGTGCCGAGTGAAGAGTTTGCAAAACTAAACAGGGATCCCACTGAAATCGAAGTCTTTGTAAATCACATTAGAGAAACAGTGAGGAGCAACTGCAAGCTGCTAGGAAAAAAATCAGAGTTAATTTATAGAAAGTGCCCCACATAGAATGGGTGCCCAAAATATGACATGCATTGTTGATTATTGTTTAACCTCTGAATAAGCACAAACGACTCCTGCAACAAAATGAAGATGCATCACCTTTATTTGCAAGCCCTCCAGAGGTCACAAACACATGCGCAGGGGACACAGCATGGTGAGATGGAAGAGAAAAGCAATCCCTCCAGGACAGTTAAACCAAAGCTTTACCCATATTTGCTGCCACCAGGATTTATTCCCACATAGAACTCCCCCACAGCACAACCTCAAGGCCCCTCCGCAATTCACCGTGCTGAGCAGTGACGTTCAGAAAAACGGCAGAAACTCTAAGGCAAGGTGGCCCTCCTGAAGTGGCCTTTTCCCTTCCGTCCTTGTCCCTGGGCTGTTTCCAGCAGACAGCAGCGAATGCCTAAATGAGGGTTTGATCAATGGGGGCCAGGCTGATATTGATAAAGCAGCTGCAGTTTCTGCAAATCACCCGGCACTCATAGATACTGAAGATTAATCTTTACAAATACGGGGCAAAGGCGGAGAAAAAAAACCCAGGTCGATTTAGTTTCTGATTATTACTTTCTCCAGAAGGCACAGAAGAGTCAAAAGTTTAACTGATGTACATTAGACAGGGAGACAAATCCAGAAATATCACCCAATTACCTGGTAGCTTCTAGAAGGTATTTTTCATGACAGCAGGTGGGTTTGCCTTTTCTAAATCAGGAAGGAGACAAGACACCACTAAAAGGATGTTGACTTGGCCCAGCACACAAGCGCTAACCTCACCGGACAAACTTAAGCCCAAAAATTTGTTCTCAGTCTACATAGTGCCCTTGAAAATGCATTTCTACCAATTTCCTGGTTATTTATGTTTTATCTTTAGAAATTGTACTGACAGTTCCTTCTTGGAGATGGATTTTTTGTAACTACAAAGAAACAATAAATAGAAGTGCTTAGCTTCTCTAGGCCTCCATTTTCACATCCAGAAAGTGGGTACAGCCTGGTATGTGATGAATAGCAGGCACTACTGACTTCTGGAGCCAGATCATTTTCTACTAGGGATGGGATGGGTTTGGGGGTGCTGTCCTGTGCATCGTAAGATGTTTAGTAGCATCCTTGACATCTACCCACCAAATGCCAGTGGCAACCACTCCCCATTCCCCAGTTGAAGCAACCAAAAATATCTCCAGACATTGCCAAATGTCCCAGGAGGGGATAAAACCACTTGCGTATAGCAGTGAGCAAATAGGTAACATAAGTAAGAGTTGGAAAAACACTTATCAAAAAATCTTCCACGTTGTATTCACATAAGCACCACCACCAAACGCCCAACCTTGATGCCAGTTGTAACCTCTTCATTCACATCCATATCACAGCCAAAGAACTTGAGGCAGAGAGTTTTCTAAAAAGTGGACCACAGAGCAATTACCTGAGGTCAAGGCCACTTCCTGGTGTGCCACCTGTGTAGCTACACAGCCCCATGGTTGGAGGACCCCATTCTGCTGCTGGTATCTTAAAACTCCTACTAATTTTCATAATAAGGAGCCCTCCATTTTTATTTTGTGCTGGGCCCTGCAAATTATGTAGCTAGCCCTGCCCAGCATGCATGTTTTATTGCATTTTTTCCATCTTTACTGACAAATAAAATTGACAAATAAAAATTGAATATATTTACCATGTACAAAGTGAAGTTCTGATACATATATACATTGTGAAATGATTACCATGACCAACTAATGACCCTATCCATCGCCTCACACGGTTATCTTTGTGTGTGAGGTCAGAATGCTCAAGATCTACTCTCTTAACAAATTTCAAGTATACAATATAGTATTGTTTGCTGAAGTCACCACGCCCTACATTACATCCCCAGAACTTAGTGCATCTTATAACTGAAACTTTGTACGCTTTGACTGGCATCTCCCCATATCCCCAACCCTGCAGCCCCTGGCAACCGCCATTCCAATTCTACTCTGTCTTTCCAGGAGTTCAACTTTCGCAGATTCCACAAATAAGTGAGATCACACTGTATTCGTCTTTCTCTGTCTGACTTACTTCACTTTAGCATAATCCAAGGTGCTTGTTTTAAACTCAGGTTCCTGGGCCCCACTGTTTTCAACAGCTCAGCTTGATATCAAAGCCTGTAAGAGACACTTTGATTCTCTGAATTAAAGTGAGAGATGAGAGAGAGTAAGAAGAGAGGAATTCTCTCTAAAACCTGGGGAATTCCAATTAAAAGTCATCTCTCATTTTAAGTGTATAAAACGTACAGCAGAGACCCAAGATGCGTTGGAAGACAAAACTCTGAAACTGGTCTGGGAGGCTTACGTGACTTCATGGAAATGAATACAAATATATTTAAAATATTTAAATGGTCTAACCTTTCCATTTTTACTTCTAAATGAGCTGAGAAGAAAATCAGATCAATTGAGGCGAATGAGAAAGGACAATTTTTATAAAACTAAAATCACATTCCCTGAACCCTCAACTTGCTTGGCATAGGGAATGAAACTGACCTGGAATTTTCTTTGTGTGAGAGGGAAGACCAAGTCCCCAGTGTGGATACGTTACTAGTTAGATTTTCCCAGCACGGTCCACACTGCATAATTTGCTTAACTTGATTCCGGTTTCTTCTTTTTAATCAGTTTTCACTTGCACTCCCAACTACTTCCAAGAAATAAATAAATAAAGGGAAGACCTAAACTCTTGGGAACTTGGTTATAAAAGGAATTTTCCACTCTGCATTTAGATGCCTTATTTAATTAGCTACCAGGAAAACAAGACAGACGGTATTTCCAAGGAGTTGACTCAGTGTAATGATATCACGCTATACAGATCTAACATCATACTGGGTGAGACACAGGGTCCCCGTTCTAGAAGGCAAAACAGAAGCAAAGCACGCCAAAGATGTATTCTGTCCACTTCGCTGTATGAGTCCTGAAATCCACCTGGTAAAGGACGAGATGGAACTCAGAGGACTTGGGAGAATCACAGAACACAGGAAAATGTTTCCAAAGGGGCCTCATCTGATGCTGCAAACAAGATGCACGTTTTGTCTGGAGGAAAAATATAAAAAATAGTGTTGCTTGTTTCTTAGGGTTTTTTTTTTTTTTTAACTTCATCAATGCTAAGTTCTCGTTCTTATGAAGCCCTGGAAGCATGTAGGAAAGGAAATGTGGAAGCAGGAACTGGAGAGAAATGACCTACTTAATAAAAAGGGAAAGGTTTTGAAGCCCAACAAGAAAGGGGAAGGGGCAGAGCTGGGGAAAGGACAGAAGTTTCCAGAAACTTGCATGTGCCAGAAAATCATCCCCTTCTGAAGCCCCCAGTCTTCAGTGGGGTCCCATGAACTCGCAAGCTGTGAGTAGGTTTCCCGTAGGCAATGAGGAGAGGACAAGTTCTGCATTTGGGCTTACGTGGGGTGAAACCAAGACAGCATGGGGGTACTGGAGCCAGAGGCAGATGGGACCCTGAAAAGATCCCCCTCCCCAAATTAGCCTGGGTAAATTTTACCTAGATCTTTGAGGATCGAGGGGATGATGGCCGACATCTGGGTTGTTCTACCTTGTTATAAAATGTTTGGGCTTGGGCCCATGGGACGCGGGAGCATTTCCCAGCCGTCTCTGGATGCTCTGCCGTGCAGTCCCTGTCAGTGCGCAGTCCACCCTGGCCCTTACCGTTAGGGTCCACACTTGCCCCATTCCCAGTGGCCAATGTCTGCATATTATTTATACCCCATAACATTCCATTGCGTGAAAGTGTATCAACTATGCCCCTTTAGTTGGATATTCAGAGTCCTTCTAGTTTTCTTCCTAATTAAATGATGCTGCAATAAATGCCTGTGTAGCAGCTTTGGTGAGGCTTCCTCAGATCAGTGTAGTGGGGGCTTCTCCATCACGAGTGGTGGGTTTCAGGGGCTGTCTGGGACCAAGTGAAAAGCAAGCATTTCATGGGTCCTGGTTCTGATTCTGCCACATCCTAGCTGCATGACCCTGAGCAAGTAACTTGGTTTTTCAGGGCTTCCATTTCCTCACCTTTCAAATGGAGGTAATACCAGATGAGGATCCTTTGTGACTATCAAATTTAATTGATGGCATCATTTTCCAAAGATTCCAATGTAAGGTGTTTGTGAAGGGGAAAATAAACATTGTGTGGTCAAAAAAGTTTAGGAAACCCTGGTATAAACAATGTTAGCAGGACTTATCAGAGCCTTTATTATGACAGCATGCAGTCCTAGAGGGAGATGCTTATAGTACTATCTTAGCCAGTTCAGGCCGCTGTAACAGAATACCATAGATCGAGTGGGGTATAAACAACAGACATTTATTTCTCACAGTTCTGGAGGTTGGGAAGTCCCAGATCAAGGCACAGGCAGATTCAATGTCTGGTGACAGTCTGCTTCCTAGTCCATAGACAGCTGTCACTTCACTGTGTCCTCACATAGAAGAAGGGCAAAGGAGCTCTCTGGGGCTTCTTTTAAAAGGGCATTAATGCTGGCCAGGGACAGTGGCTCACACCTGTAATCTTGGCACTCTAGAAGGCCGAGGCAGGAGGTCTGCTTGAGGCCAGGAGTTTGAGACCATCCTGAGCAACACAGTGAGACCCAGTCTCTACAAAAAAAATTGTTTTGAAAAATTAGGCAGGCGTGGTGGTGCCCCTGTAGTCCCAGCTACTCGGGAGGCTGAGGCAGGAGGATCACTTAAGACAAGGAGTTTGAGGTTACAGTGAGATGTGAGGTTGCCACTGAACTCCAGCCTGGGTAACAGAGCAAGACCCTGTCTCAAAAAACAGGGGGGGAGGAGTCACTAAGCCCATTCATGGTGGCTCCACCCTCATGATCTTAATCACCTCCCAAAGGTCCCCCCGACAAATACCATCACGCTGGGGGATTAGGTTTCAATATATCTGGGGGGATACAAACATTCCGTCTGTAGCAAGCATGAAGCATTTATCAAGCTTATTTGCCCACAATGCCTATGAAATTCTGAAGTCTGTGAGCAGCTGAGCCACAAAAGTGAGGTTCACTCAAGCCTGAATGCCCAACTCCAAAGGGTCCCAAGAAATAAGTCAACAACCCCGTCTTTCCTGTCCACATGGGCCACCCTAAGGCTCTCATGACATCTTCCAATACTCAGACCACAGGTGCTCTGGGTCTTGTGGTCAGCAGTATTTGCAATCAACCTACCACACTGGGGCTCTGGGTTGTCTACTTCCAGAAATTGTAGAGGAGCAGAGCATGAGAAGGAAGAGATATCATAAGGAGGTAGGACTGTGGTGCATTGGGGCAGAAGCCACTGATGAGAAACTGCCCCTCAAAAGCACCCCAAATAGTGATGCCTATGGGTACACCATCAAGGTAGAACCACCATCGATGCCTTCTGGAGCCCAGGACCCGATCTCCAAGCTGGCCCTACATGACCACCAAAGTGGTGCTAGGAAAGCCCTCCCCAATCCATCCATCCAGAACCACTGTTAGGAGGCTGCCCCCCCCAGGCTCGGAGGGCTTCCTAAGCCCCATCTGCCACTATGAGCAGACCAATAGAGCGTAGTACTGTCCCCAACTCTGCTATCTCATCTGTCTTCCATGGCTTTTCTTTTAAAGAGTTATTTAGGAAGAGCTAAAGCAATTTGATTTTAAAAATGAAAAACAGCAGACCCAGTATTTTTTGAAAGTCAGCTTGAGACACAGTAAACAACCCTGCCAAAAGCAAAGCAGAAAATGCTGAAAACGTTCGTGTCCCTTCAACTGCCCTGACCAAGGTTTGAGAGGATGCTCCAAGGGGAGACACAGGCTCAGAGCTACAGCAGCAGGAGTCATGGACACTCCAAGCTTGTCTTTCCAAGGAGCAATTTTACCAGCCCGTTTCCCTGGGACCCTTTCTCTACCACCTCACAACCCCACTCCCATTTGGCAACAAAAATACAATCTTTGGAAGGAGAAGGGAAACAACTGTTTAAATAAAAAATAATACATTCCTAGCATTCATTCACCCTCTTCATCCTCCTTCTTGCCCTTTCCCCCCCCCCAAAAAATCTCATTTATCATGTTGATTTTCTCGTCTCTTACAAACACCACACAATTGGGTAAATAAGTTCTGTGTTCAATCTTTTAACAGGGGTTATTCAATTTACTCCAGCCAACATGAATATTTCCCCCTGGTTTCCATGACAACCTCTCAGCACATTCAGTCTTCATATAAATGAGTTATTGCTTTTATGTTCTCATACCCTAAGACAATGGGGAAATTAACATAATGTGGTCATACTAAAAAAAAAAAAAAAAACAATCAAAACAATCAAAATCCTCATATCCTCCCCAGAAATTCACAGATAGCGTTCGGTGAAAAAGAACCAAAGAGAAATGAGGCCTTCACATCTGACAACACTGTTAACATTAGAGATTTCATTTCAGATGCATTTAAATGAAGCCAGACCATAATAAGGTTTTAAAAAGTGTACAGACAGAGAACCAAAGTGAAGGGGAAAGAGATATAAAGACAGGAGCCCAAATTCACTTTCAGGCCACATGTCCTCCCAACGTGACCACCTTCCTCTACCTCTCTCTGCCCTCCAGGCACGCTGGCATTCCTGCCCCAGGACCTTCACATATGCCGTTGCCTGTGCGTGAACATTCTTCCCCTGCTCTTCTCCCCAAGCCTGCTTTGCTTAGCTAATTCCTATTCATCCTTCAGGTCTCAGCTGAGAAAAGTCACCTTGTCGGGGAAGTCGTGCTTTGCCACTCCCTGTCATATATTTATATATCCTCCTGGTTCCTTGTATTCCTCATTGTCTTAGGTTGCGTCTTCCCAGAAGCAGATCCTATGGGAAGGATTTGAAGGTAAATGGCTTATTTGGAAACCGATCCCAGGAAACACTGGTACAATAGTGGAGCCGTGAGGCAGAGAAGGGGAAGAAGTCAATCCAGGTCATGCTGATGAGCAGGTTGCTACTATGGGCAACCAGAGATCGATCCCACTGGGGACATCTGGGGGACAGCATAGAGCATGCCTCACCCTGGGGTAAGGAAGATGGAACAACTGCACTCAGTGGTTGGTTTGCGGGGGACTCTCCTGGGCTTTCATTTCTCTGCACTTCCAACCTGCCCCGCAAGGGCCCAGCATGCTACGGTGGCCAGAGAAAGCCCAGGCATCACTGCAGTGCTGACGGGAGGAATGGTGAGCACTGAAGGGATGTGTGGGCAAGGCACCAGGCGCACCTGCCACATCCTCCAATGCAAACAGCATTAATTACAGCTGGAGACTGGAGATCAATGGAACAGAAGACAAGAAGTTTAATTCAAAGCCATTAGGCAAACAGCAATGGGAGTCTGAATGAAGACAAAGAAAGGCATGGGAACAGAGGGGAAAGCATAAATTCACAAGATAGGAAAGAACTTGGCTCCAGGCCTGGGTGAGTGATTGTAAGTTGGGGTACAGATGTTGGCCAAAGAGCTGGAGACTTGATGGAAGAGGGGTGTCTAAGGACCTTCCTGCCATCCTAACAACTCCCGATCTTCTCTTTTGCTGGCCAGGGCCTACCTGGTAGGACAATCCAATCCAGGGCAATTCCAGCTCACAGGTCAAGGAAGATCAATCTTTGGTCCCAAGGTTAGGAGTGGCTGCCCCCCTACAATGGACTTCAGAATGACCTCTCATCCTGTTTGTTGAACTTAGAATCCTAAGCCTCTAAGCTTCCTCGTGATTCTTATTAGAGAAAGTAATTTAATTACCCACCAATAGAGAAATGGCTCATTAAACAAGGATATAGCCATTCAATCAAATATTATGCAACCACTAAAAAACAATGGCTATTTAGGGGTAAGTATTCAAAAGAGATGTATGTAACAGGATAATAATAACAAATGTAAATGATGCTCATTGTTCACTGATTGTCTCCCTACAACAGTATGGAAGTTCAACAACAGCAGGGACCTTTGTTTCATGCTCAATGCTAGATCCTTACTACCTCAGATACCGTCAGGCACAAAAATATCCAATGAGATCAAAGTCGCAATGTCTGACATCTACCCAAAAATTATTTTTAAAAAATAATAAATAATTAAATATTTTAAAATTAAAAAAAAATTACTCAGCCTACCCTGGGTAGGGGTAAGGAGCCGGCTTCCATCACACCCATCCACTCCCAGAGGTCCTGGATTCTCCAGCAGCTGCTGGGAGGGGCTGGGTGCCATGACGCAGAAGTATGGGGCGGAGCAAGCTTTGACCAATAAGCAACCAGAGGCGGGAGGGAGCTGGCAGATAAGTGACTCCAGACGTGTCCCATGCCATGTTTCTGCAAAACTGTGGCTCTGCTCGGTACTATGCACCTCTTTGTGTTTGCTTCCCTTCCTTCCTTCTTCCCCTCATTCCTGCTTCCTTGGGATTCACGACCCAATAAAGCACTAGCATACTTGTGTCAGGCACTGCGGCTAGGCTGAGATGATCTCTTCCCAAATCTGTGACACATGGAGTATCTCCTGAAGAATACTGCCCTGGTTAATCCCAAAACATCATGGCTTAAAACATCAACTGTTTTTATTAGAGCTCCTATTTTGAAGAATTCAAGCAGGACCCAGCTGGACAATTTTTCTATTCCACATGGTGTCTGCTGGGGTCATTCAGTGGTATTCTGATGGCTCCTGAGCTTCTCTGAAGGGTCCAAGACAGTTTCAGTGACACGCAAGGCTCCCTGATGGGGCCAGCTGGAAGCTGGGCTCAGCGGGACCCTCTCCCTCTGCCCATCATCTTGGGGTCTCTCCACGTGTCCCTTGGGGTCTCTCCACCGTTTCCCTCCAACTGGGTCTTCAGATTTTTTGCACGGTAACTCGGGGCTTTAACACCAAGAGTTCCAAGAGGCAGGAAGCAGAAACTAAACGGTCCCTTAAAGGCCAGGATAAGAACCATTATGGCGCCGACTTCTATGGCATTCTATTAGTCAAAGCAGTCCCAGGCCAGCCCAGGCTCAAGGGGAAGGGAAATAGATTCCACTTCTCAATGCCTGGGGTGTCAGTTTGCAGTCATCTTTAACCTACTGCAGATATGCAAGAAACTGGGGAGAGGAGTGGGCTGAAGCCTGCAGCACTGGCGTAGGAGGGGTCCTTTCACGCTGCTGACATGATTTCCCATGTGCATGTATTGCTTTTTTCAAATAAAAAATGGGGAAGGACAAAAGCAGGGGGAGGGCCGATGTCAATAACCTGAATCCTCCTCTTGCATGGCAGAGAGTCAATAGAGAATGTCTTAAATTGATAAATCAAGAAACAGCTGCATAAGCATCTTATTTGGAGTTCCAGAGACAAATACCAGAAGACCTAAAAATGGAAACATTTCAAGCAGTTTCCTCTGGGAAATAAGACTTGAGGAGAGGAGAGCTGGGGGAAGGGGTGAAGAACCCCTGATTTCATTAGCAACTCTTCTGCATTTGACTGTGTACCACGTGCACATATGACTTTGATTTAAAAATTTCAAAAGCGGAAAAAAATAAGAGAAAACAACTGGTGATGATTATTTTAAAAACTATGTAATTAAACCTAGAAAAAAAAGATCTCATTTTGGCCGGGCA
>CM052448.1:9927636-10011010 GCA_028533085.1 Varecia variegata | reverse complement strand
GGGTGGATCGCTCAAGGTCAGGAGTTCAAGACCAGCCTGAGCAAGAGTGAGACCCCGTCTCTACTAAAAATAGAAACAAATTATCTGGCCAACTAAAATATATATATAGAAAAAAATTAGCCGGGCATGGTGGCGCATGCCTGTAGTCCCAGCTACTCGGGAGGCTGAGGCAGTAGGATTGCTTAAGCCCAGAAGTTTGAGGTTGCTGTGAGCTAGGCTGACGCCACGGCACTCACTCTAGCCCGGGCAACAAAGCGAGACTCTGTCTCAAAAAAAAAAAAAGATCTCATTTTGCTAAGTGGAAAAAAATAGCAGGATACAAAATGATATTGTTAGTATGGTCGCAAGTGTATTTAACAAAAAACGAGAGAAAACGTATGGGAGACAAAGGCTGCAAAGAAATGTACCTAACAAATGATGGCAGGTGGGTTTCTCTTCTTTTCTGGGTTTCCCAAATTTTCAGTAATGTGATTCTCTTGCTTTGCTAAGGAAAAGAAGTAAATTCATGACATTAAATAAGTGATTGAGCAGTGATTAAATAAAAATGTCAGAAGAGTCTCTGAAGAAATCTCGGCTACAACATGAGAAGCGTGTTTTAAATCCCTGAGCCTTTGTCTGCAGATAGGGGACGCGGTCCAGAGGTTCTGGAAGACTCCAGTCAGCCCTGCTGGCAGATTTGGTTCTACAACCTTCTGAGAAGGAATTTAGCCCATTTTAATTCAACTCAACAAGAACTGTTTTAAGTCTCCAATATATTCAGTTCTGAATTTGGAACACCCATTCAGCCACAAAATAAACATTTATCGAGCACCTACTATGTGCCATCCAGATGCTAGTTGCTGGGGTGACAATGATAAATGAGATAGGCAAAATATCCACCTCTTTGGAGCCATAGACTAGTGGGGGAGGCAGCCAAGTGACCGGGAAAATGCAATATATCCTAGTTGGGGCTCTCATGGGGGAAAGTACAAGGAGCTGTAGAAGGAGATAACCTGGAGGGCTTCCCGGAAGAGGCCAAATCTAAGCTCAGACTCAAAGGCTGAACCAGGAGGAGATCAGGCTAACTCGGAAAAAGTGTTTCCAGCACAGAGAACAGAATATGCAAAAGACTCAAGAGACAAGAGAGAAGATAGATAAATTCAAAGAATTAGGAGTGACCAAAAATGACTTCCCATGATTACAAGAGACAGTCCCAAAAGACCACTCACTTGGGGGCTCTGGGACTAGATAGCTTGAATGGGAATCTCAGCCCCATCATGTGAGCTCAGTCAAGGTGCTTCACCTCATGTGCCTCAGTTTCCATATCTGCAAAATGGAGTAGAACTTGTAAGAGTTACAAGAATTAAATGAGAGAGTGAGCATTGTTTAGTTGCTTGTAAGTGTTGCTTGTTGTTACTATTCCACAACTGCCAGTAAAAGTAATAGCTTGGGCTTTTGTTGAGCCCTCATTTTGCACAAGGCCAGTAACAGGTACATTATGTCAGTAACACAATTGCAGGTATCTCGTTTAATCCTTTCATCAACACTCAGGTAGGTTTTATCAGCATCCCCATTTTACAGATGAGGAAAACTGAGGCAGAGAGAAGTTGTGTAATACTGTAGCTGCTCCTGGTGCCTCATCCAGAACCTCTTTACGAGCTAACCCATCCATCCTCAGCCTTTGCCAGTCTGTGTCTAGTAGTATAACCAACACTTGCTCCAGAGAACTCCCCTTGGCTGATGGAAGTCATCTCACCCAGAGCAGTTAGGCTATTTCATCCTGGGACAGTCATGCACCTGATATGGGACTGGTCGGGGGTGGGGGCTGTGGGGAGTAGTACAGAAGTCCAGTCCTCTTGCCTCGAGGCACAGCACACTCCAGAGCCCCATGTGGGATCAAGGCCACACCTGGCCTGTAAGACCCTACCCGTGCTTGGCCCTCCTTCCCTCACTTCCCTTCTCCTGAGAACCCTCCTTGAGTCAGCGACACCTGCCCAAATCCCTATCTCAGCCTTCTGAGGAATCCAACACAAGTCACACAATCCACAGACCAGGTGTCCCCATGCCACAGGGCCCCATGTTAGACCACCGAGCTTCACCGTGCTCACCTCTAAATCTGCAACCTGGGATCAAGCAACAGTTGCTGCTGCCAAGCCCTGCCAGGAATGAGCCTGCTGTTGGGGGAACAGGGTGAGCCAGACACCAGCTCAGACTGGGGGAGCAAGTCCAGGGAGATGACAGAAGGGTCACAGCAAATGTGAGCACAGCCTGCTGCACCCTCATGGGGGTTGCTGAAAAGCATCCGTAAGGGTAGTTTAAAGGGGGCATCATGGAGCAGGTGGGCTTTTGAGCCCTGGTCTTGGGGAAGAAGTGACAGAGAGTGAAAGAATATGGGCTCGAGACAGATCCCTTCCCAGCCCTGCAAGTTGCATGGCCTCAGTTTCTTTATTTGTGACATGGCCTGACCATCTGGCATCTGTAAAGTGCCTACACTGTGCCTAGCGTGCACTAGGTACTTGGCACGTGTCTATTCCCTTTTCCCTTGTTCAAGGCCGCCTAGTGCAAGACTGGCAGAGCTAGGAGCCTTCTCATCTACCAAAATCAGAGAACTTCTCCGAAAAAGAAACAGCCCTCTGCCCTCTCCTGCCCCTACCTTAATAGTTTATTTCCCAGTTATTCAATGCAAGAGATTTAGCCCACCTAAAGTTATTCAAAATCGACCTTGAGATCAGGAACAAATTGGCTACAGCAGTCAGCGATTGGCAAACGCAATCTAAATG
Source organism: Varecia variegata (assembly GCA_028533085.1). Lineage (NCBI taxonomy): Eukaryota > Metazoa > Chordata > Mammalia > Primates > Lemuridae > Varecia > Varecia variegata. The sequence goes on along the minus strand of CM052448.1, from coordinate 10,008,251 downwards.
CTCCAGGCGGCAGTAGAGCCTTCCACGTTGACAGGAAGCGTCAATGTGCATCTTGGAAAATTCTGAGAAAAAAAAAAAAGTAAAGGTCACCACATTTGTAGGCAGCATGGATTTTCTTGAGACCATTACAAACAGACTGCCTGAACTGCAAAGATTCCAGGCTTGACAGCTCCCGGAGGACTCCAGATGGAAAGACCACCGCCCCCGTCTCGTACACATCCCGGCTGCCGTCTGTGGCCATCCTTAGGTTCTCCCGCTGCCCGTCCTGTTGTTGAAATGCCACAGGCAGCCTGCGCTGCCCCAGAGAACTGTCCTTCTGGGAGGACCAACATGGGGCCACCCTGTGTCCCAAGGGTCTGACCAGGCAGAGAAGCCAAGGGGACACAAATCAGGACGGTGGCTCCAGATTCTTTTGTAGGAAGAGAATCTTGAGCCAAAGCAGGAGGACCAAACCCCAGGTAAGTCTGGAAGGACAGAGTAGGATCACAATCAGGAAGGAGACTAGATTAGGGGCCAGCAGACGACAGGCTGGAATAATTGCCTTGAGCAGCATTAGAATTCTTGTGTTGTCTGTTTTTGTTGTAAAAATAATATTAATATTAATAAAAACAGCTAGTATTTAGCAAGTGTCTTCAAGGGCCTGTGCTAAACCTTCACATGCATCCTCCCACTTAATTCTCACAGTGCTCTGCGAAAGGGGTATTTCTTCCTGACCATTTCGCAGAGAAGAAGACTGAGGCGCAGAGAGTTCTCTACAAGGTCACCCAGGTAACCATGAAAGCCCAAGAAATCCAGCTGCAGACCTCCAGACCTTGTCCATGTCACTATTACACGTTGGGAGCTCTAGGGTGTGTTAGCTTAACTCAAGTAAATAGTGAAAGTTAATTCTCAACATAAGCCAGTCATTTTTTAAAGTATCTTACATTTATTTTATTTACTTTTTATTAATTTTTTAAGCTGCCAAATCAAATCGTATATATTTATCATGTACAACATGATGTTCTAAAATGTTCTAAATACATTTAGAACATGATGTTCTAAATACATGATGCAATGGCTAAATCAAACTAATTAACATATGCATTGTCTCACTTTTTTTGTGATGAGAATACTTAAAACCTACTCTCTTAGCAATTTTCAAGAATACAGTACATTGTTATTAACTATAGTCACCATTTTTCAAACAAGGAAATCAATGCCCAGTAAAAGTATGGGGCATAATAGAACCCTTCACTGAAGCTGGGGTCATGGGTGAAAAAATACAAATACATTTGCATATAATGCAAATATGATATTGGTATATGTTGTTGTTCAGCAACTATTTACTTCCTACCATTCCTTCCACCATGGGAGGAATATAATTCTCTGCCCCATTAATGTTGGCTTTGTTTTGGTCAATGGAACATGAGCAAAAACCCAGCTTAGGCTTTAAGAGACAACAAACGTTTCTGCTCACCACTCTGGAAGCTGCCCGCCTTCACCAGGAAACCACTGCTTCTCCAGTTGGGGCCTCAGAAGTAAAGAAATCAGACCTGAACTCAACCTACAGCCTAAAGCAGAGTCTCCCCAGCCAAACCACAGACCCAGTAGGGATTTTTTATGGTTGCTTATTACACAGCTATAGGTGACTGATACATTTACATGGATGTGTATAAGTATTATATTAATACACGTACGTATTTTATAGGACACATATCTGTGGATGCGTTACATAGAGACACATATGTATAAAAACTGAAAATATATCTCCATATTTGGGAGACAGTAAATGGAATCGGATTTGGAGACAATGAAATTTGCATTCTTGCTCTGACACTTATTGGCTGTGTGTTTAGGGGAAAGTACTTGACCTCTCTGAGTGTATTTTCTCCTTTGCAACATGAAGATAAAAATGGGGCCTATACACATAATAGATTTAGCATAGAGCCTAACACAATACTCACTCATTTATTCATTCAACAAATATTTATTGAGTGACTGCATTTGCCAGTTCCTCTTCTAGGTGTTCAGAATACAGTTAGTAGCTGTTGGAAGGCAAGAAAAAAAGCAAGCAGGATAGGGCAAGCCAGGGAGGAGGAGGGATGCATTTGATGTGAAGAGTTCCACGCAGTGTCTGGCACGTAAAATCATTCTCTCTCCTTCCCAGCAGACCCAGGTCCTCAGCACCTTTGGCAAACCTCAGCGATAGATCAAGGACCTTCAGTGGGTGGATACAGCCGCAGGCGCTGTTGTGCCTGACACACAGTCCCTGCAACGCAAGCCAGACTCGTACAGCCGGGCTGAGAACAGACAGGCCAGCTGCCATTGGGAGACGCGAGCTCTGCTTCTCCATGAAAGAGGAAGATTCCTGGTGCCTGCACCATGCTTCAAACTCCCCTATCACATCACACACACACCGCCGGGGGAGTCGGCCAGGAGCTGAGAAGCTGAGGGCGACCCTATGTGTGGGTGTCGGGAGTCAGGAGTGCCTTCTGGGACATCAGCAGGTGGAGAAACACGCACGCCTTTGCAAACCACACTTACTTAATGTGCTGCCCTTGAGGCCACCTACTGTTTTTTGGCCCTAATTGGCATGTTTTTCTGTCTCAGAAACAGCCACGGGGGACAACATAACAGAGCAGTTAAAAGCATGGTCTTTGGGTTTATAGCCCGACTCTGATATTCACAGCTGCGTCCTTGAGCTGGCCACTTAACCCCAGGAGCTGCCCACTCCATTGCTGGGAGGATTAAATGAGATAACCTTGTAACACCTTATATGTAAAACACCTCCAAGTAGAGCGCTGAGCACAGCGCGCAGTACAGGGTGCTTATATAACCATGGCTGTTATTATTGACTCATTTTACAAACGAGGACCCCGAGACCCAGACAGGCTAAGCAATTTGCTCAAGGTCAGAAGGGCACTCTGGCTTTGGCATCAAACCTTTGGATTTGTTTCCTCTTTCACACCATCCCCAGCTGATTTATTCCTCAAACTTCAGAAATCCTCGAAGAATGAATGTTGATCTACCTACAGCCCCGCTGACTGAACTCAAGAGCCTAAGAGATAAATATTTTCAGAACAGGGGAAACTTGGCCATGGCCTTGAGCACTATGGATGACAAAGTCACTGGAGGTGAACTTACGACTGGGGTTTGGTCCCTCTATCAGCAGTGATTAGCACAGAGCGTGAACTCAACAGACGGAACATAGCAATGAAGTCACAAACTCAGATGCGTACGAGTCTGGGTTCTACCAGGGTGACCATCCAGCCCAGTTGAGCACTGACAGTCCCAGATCCTGGGAAACTGCCCAGTCTTGGGTGGAGCAGGGCAGCTGGTCACCTAGTTGTAACATAACTAGGTGTGAAGGTGAGTGAAAGTGTAAGAAGGCACCTGTCTCTGTGCTCTGCACTTCTGAGAAGCAACCATGTGCAGCGCTTAGGTTAAAAGCAAGGGCTCCAGAGCCAGCCTCACTTGGTCTATATCCCCCTGCCAGTGCTCAGCAGCTGTGGGACCTTGGGCACAGCATCACCAACTCTCCATGCCTCAGTTTCATCACCTGTAAAACGGAGATAATAGAGCAACCTCCCCTAAGTCAACCTCAACACCATTGACATTTGGGACCTGATCCTTCTTCAGTGGGGGCTGCGGGGACAGTCTGTGCACCATAAGAGGTTTAGCAGCTTCCCTGGCCTCTACACACGAGATGCCAGTAACACAGTGCACATACCCCCCACATACACACACACTTATGATAATCAAAAATGTCTCCAGACATTGTCAAATGCCCTCTATGGGAACACAATTGTCCCCAGTTGAGGACCAGTTGTCTGGGCAGTGTTGGAAGGATATGGGAAGAGATTCATGCAAAATGCTGAGCAGACAGCCGGGACGTGGAGAGGCTGTTTCTACAGAAACAGTCACTGAAGCCTTAGCAAAAGAGCAGGAAGATGGCAAGCCAACAGACTAGCAAGCAGGACCCTGGATGGACCAGGGGCAGGGCGGCCAAGCCACCACTGGGGGAGGACAGCTCTGCAAATGGAGCCCAGCTTGGCCAGCACACCTCTCAATGAGCTTGGGCTGTTATCTCACCCCAGGTGCAAAGCTGAGTAAATTACTCCTCAGGTGCTGGCACAGCAGCATCCTGCAGTGCAAAGTTTTCTCGTTTGATGTATTCCTTTTCTCTCGAATGTGTACATATTCTCATAAAATGCATTTGTTCAAATACTGAGTGCTTACTCTGTGCCGAGGATATAGTGGTGAACAAAATGGACATAATCCCCTGCCCTCGTGATGCTTTAAACATATGGTGTTAGTTTGTGTGTGATACATGTCTAACCAATAAGAATCGCGCCGTGCTACAGAACTGATTCTGTTGCTTATGTTTCCCCGCTTCGGTGTTGGTTTTTAAGATCCACCCACACTGGTGTGGGCATGTCACATCTGTTCTTCTAACTACTGCGCAGTAGTAGTCCATGCTGTGCACCCGTCACGTGTCCCCCTCGGATGGACGCCTCAGTGGCTTCCAATTCCACACAACCACAAGCCCACCTCCTGGAACATCCCTGGGTGCAACTTTCTCTGGGGTGTAAATCCAGGCGTGGCACTGCTGCCCGGGTGACACTGGTGCTGCTGGTCCGCAGTTATGTGCAGACTTCATTTGCTTTAGTACCAGGTCTCTCTAGAATGGCTGCACCAGTCAATAGACACTCTCGGGACTTGCCTTTAAAGGGCGCCAAGCCCCTCTGCTCCTCCCTGACATGACGGAGACTTGTGGGGCTCTGCTAACAGCCACCGTTAACCAAAAAGTATCAAGTCTCTATTCCCACCTCCAGTCAATACCCTTGGCCATTTTGCCGTAAGCGACCCTCAGTTTCCAAGTACATCCCAACATCAGAGCCCCTAAATGCTGGAGTGGGATGATCTAGGAGGACAACCAGCCCAAGCTCTTGGCTTCACAAAGGGAGAAACTGAGGCTCAGAGATGTGCAAAAAATCACAGAAGTGTTTTTGGCAGAGCCGGGTTTTAGAAATTCCTGTTTCTTGGCATCTTGCCCCTTCACAGCGCACTCTTGAGTGATCAGAAACTCGTCCACAATTTACAGGAGTTAGTTCACCATATTGATCTTTCTCTATATCCCCTGCCCTGCCCCCCCCCCGCCCACCCTGCTTTTTAATCCTTGCTAGAATCATCCATTTTTCAACCAAGTGTTGACTTCAAATGATACATGAGACGATTGACATTTCAAATATTCCAGGCAGGATAAGAATTCTGATCATAGCCCAGTCTGAAACATCTCCTCCACATCTCCTTCCTTATTCCTTCTGGGCAATAATTGTTTCCCCATCACCCCACCGTCCCACCCTGACATTAATTTCCCCTGATTCATTTTTCATGCCTTTGAATTCTGCCTTTTCAAAGCAGAATATGTTTCTGTAGCTGTTTCTCATACCTCCCTTCCCCTCATGAATATTTCAAATGCAATAGTGATATGATCGCTCAACCTTACAGGCACACCAACTTTATCTTATTTATCTTACTGAGCTGCTTCCGATCTGGGATTAAGTCCAAAACATCCTCTGAGAATCTGTTTGGGTTGTTTTCCCTCAGGCTGTTGCTGCCGTGTATATAAATTATAAAGAAAAGCGGCCTCTCTCTCCACCCCCAGCCCCAACCCCGGGCACACGCCCCTGGCCCTGCACCCGCCTTGCCTGTGCCGGTCCTGCTCTGGGGGATGCAGGACGCGCTCCCCTCCAAGCCAACTGGCAGGACTTCTAACAGGTCCCTGCCATGGCGTACATCTCCCCCTGCCGCCAGTCCAGTGGTCTCTTGGAAGCACAAAACTAACTCGCTGTGTGACCTTAGGTAGGTCATTTCACCTCTCAGGCCAAGTTTCCCCATTTACAAACAAGGAGGTTGAACATCGTGACCCTAAAGTCCTTTTGGCTCTAAGGCTCCACATGATGTGACATAACAAACAAAGCACAGGACTCTGATTCATATCTCAGCTCTACCCCTAAACTAGCTGTGTGGCCCTTGACTGTGTCTGCCACTGACTAGCTGGCGTGACCATTATGAGCATTACAGAAGCTCTCAGAGCTTCAGACTCCTCCCTGTGACATAACTTTGGTTAATAACTGGTGTCTCTTAGGGTTGTAGTAGAGTGACCAGCCATCTCATTTGGTTTGCCAGGGACTGAGGAGGTTCCAGGGACATGGAGCTTTCACTGCCCAAACTGGGAAAGTGCTAAAACCCAGACAAGTTTGTCACCCAAAGTTGTAGTGATAATTAGAGGTGTGTGAGATGACATGTGAAAAACCTAGTACAGCCATATAAGTTAGTATCTAGCATCAATTACTATTAGAAATGTTAATTGTTCTGCCCATGGTTATATGGGAATTTTTTTTTTTGCTTCTGATTTTTTCAAGAATTTTTAAATTTCTCTTTATCCAAGCAGAGCAAGTGCATGATGCAAATGGCTTGAAATGAAAAAGCCCTCTTGCTCCAGCCCTTCTTACCACCTAATCCTTCTCCCCAGAGGCAGCCAATGTGAGCCCTTTTTAGCATCTGATCTGCCACCACCACTGAGGATCAGCTTCTCAAGGCAGGGTGGTGTTCCTTATGTTACGGTTCTATGGCAGGAGCACCGGGGGCCAGAACAAAGAATGGGAGTAGCCTCTGGAGACCCCTCTGCCAGGCCAGATGTTTGCTCTTTAATGCAGATCATGGGGTGTGGGAGGAAAGAGTGGCAGGAGAGGGAGCAGCTGCCGTGGTGTGGAAGTATTTTGACACTGGCAAATGCCACTGAACATCAGCCCTGCTGTGAGGGGCTCGTTGACTCCAGAGGTGCAGAAATCATCCAAGCAGAGAGACTGGAAGAAGAGCCGGACATCTGGACCTCCCAGCAGAACCACGGCCAAGGCTTCCTGGACACCTGTTTTGCACCTGGGTCTCCCTGGCAACACTGTCTCCAGCAGATGACAGTCAGTTTGGAGTGAGAGAATGTCAGATCCACAAGGTAGATGTAATCAGCGCCAGGGACCCGTCACCTCCTGGCTAAACCCAAACAGCACAGGTGTCCAAGCAAGTCATGCCCCAGACAGGAAGAAGGTCCTAGACCAGCTGCTGACCGCCCTGCCTGGTGTGGACCATCGGTTTTCATTATCTCCACCTGACAGGCGAGCAGGCGGGTTCACACTCCCGCAGCTGGCGTGGCTCGTCCCCCCAGCCAAATCAAAACCCCACCCTGGAGAGGTGTGCAGAGTAGCAGATCGTCTAGCAGCAGGTTGTTTAATTTCCATGATTTTGTGTAGATTTGAGTGTTTCTCTTGGAATTGATTTCTAGTTTTATTCTACTGTGGTCTGAGAAGATACGCGGTATGATTTCAATTTTTTTTCTTTTTTTTTTTTTGCTGAGACTTCTTTTGTGGCCTACACTATGATCAATCTTGGAAAATGTCCCATGTGCTGAGGAGGAGAAATGTGTATTCAGTAGTTTTTTGGTAAAATGTTCTGTAAATGCCTGTTAGGTTCATTTGTTCTAGAGTCCCATTTAAGTCTATTGTTTCTTCATTGATTTTCTGCTTCGATGAACTATCCAGTTCTGTCAGTGAGGCGTTAAAGTCCCTAGCAATTATGATGGTACTGTTTATTTCTTTACTTAGGTCCAGTAGAATTTGTTTTATGAATCAGGGAGCTCCTGTGTTAGCTCTGGATTGGTAGAATCAACATCGTTAAAATGTCCATACTGCCCAAAGTGATATACAGATTCAACACAATCCCCATTAAAATACCAATGTCACATTTCACAGAGCTAGAAAAAAATAATTCTAAGTTTCATTTGGAACCAAAAAAGAGTCCAAATAGCCAAAGCAATCTGAAGCAAAAAGAACAAATCTGGAAGCATCACATTATCTGACTTCAAATTATAATATAAGGCTACAGTGACCACAACAGCATGGTACTGGAATAAAAGTAGACACATAGACCAATGTAGCAGAATAGAGAACCCAGAAATAAAACCATTCACTTACAACCAGCTTATCTTTGACAAAGCCTACAACAACATACACTGGGGAAATGACATCCTATTGAACAAATGGTGCTGGGAAAACTGGATAGCCACATGCAGAAGAATGAAACAGGACCCCTATCTCTCACCATGTACAAAAATTAATTCAAGATGGATAAAAGACTTAAATGTAAAGCATGAAACCATAAAAATTCTAGAAGAAAACATAGGAAAAACACTTCTAGACATCAGCCTAGGTGAAAAATTTATGACCAAGACCCCAAAGGCAAATATAGCAATAACAAAAATAAATGAAGCAGACTTAAATTAAAAATCTTCTGTACAGCAAAGGAAATAATCAACAGAGTAAACAGACAACCTACAGACTGGGAGAAAATATTTGCAAACTATATATCAGATAAAGGGCTAATATCCAGAACCTACAAAAAACTGACACAAATCAGCAAGAAAAAAAACAAACAACCCCATTAAAAAGAAGGCAAAAGACATACATGAACAGAAGTTTTTCAAAAGATGATAGACAAATGGCCAAGAAACATATGAAAAAATGTTCAACATCACTAATCATCAGGGAAATGCAAATTAAAACCACAATGAGATACCACCTTACCCCTGTCAGAATGGCCATTATTAAAAAGCCCAAAAACAATAGATGCTGGCGTGGATACAGAGAGAAAGGATGCTTACACACTGTCAGTGGGACTGCAAATTAGTACAACCTCTGTGGAAAACAGTATGGAGATTCCTCAAAGAAATAAATGTAGACTTACCGTTTGATCCAGCAATCCCACTACTGTGTTATTTACCCAAAGGAAAAGAAGTCATTTGATAAAAAAAAGACACCTGCATCCAAATGTTTGTCGCAGAACAATTCACAATAGCAAAGATGTAGAATCAACCTAAGTGACCATCAATTCATGAGTGGATAAAGAAAACGTGGTGTAGATATACCATCCAGTACTGCTCAGCTGTAAAAGGGAATGAAATAATGTCTTTTGCAGCAAGTTGGATGGAACTGGAGACCATTATCTTAAGTGAAGTATCGCAGAAATAGAGAAACAAACACCACATGTAATTGGGAACGAAATGATGGGTACACGCAGGCACAAAGAGCTGTAAATGACATTGGAAACCAAGAGGAGAGTGGGTGGGAATGAGAGATAAAAACTCCCTATCAGGCACAATGAACACTAATCTGGTGACGGGCACACTAAAAGCCCAGACTTCAGCATTATACAAGGTATCCATGTAACAAAAACATCTGTACCCCCTTTATGTTTTGAAAAAAAAAAATTTAAATAAGTTAAAACCAAAAGAAAATATTCCTTACAAAGAATGGCAGAAAATGATCCATAACTACATGATTATTTTCTGTGGTCTAGAGTAATTTTAATGTTTGAGAATCTCAGAAATTGGAAGCTAAATAAAGAAATTCATGTCCTTTAAAAACAACAAAATCAACATGTAGAAATAAAAAGTATTCATTAGAAATTAAAAAGGAGACACTTACGGCAGCAGAAAAAGAATAAAGTTCCCACACCTGATGAGGTTTGGAGGGGGGGGACACCTCTCTACAGCGGTGGTTCTCAGCCCTTGCTGCAGGTGGAATCAACCAGAAAGCCTTTTAGAAACCACTGATGCCAGGACCTCACCCTCAGCAATTGGGATTTAATTGGCCTGATGGGACTGTCTTGTTTCAAAGCTCCCCCAGGTGACTCTAATGTGAGGTTAAAAATGAGATCCACTGCACATGGGCTCCACAAACCAGCAGGACTGGCATCATCGCCTCCGGAGGAGCTTGTTGGAAATACAGGCTCTCAGAACCACCCTGACCTGCTGAATTAGAATCTGCCTCTGAACAGGATCCTCGGTTAGTCGTAAGCAGATTAAAGGTTGAGCAGCTCTGGACTGGAGGGTCATGGAATGACTGGACTCCAATCACTCTCCACTCCTGAGGATCTTGCCTTAGGATGCAAATCCCAGAAGACAAGCGCTTGCTGGGCCCTGCTTCAGTCACACTGTGACAGAGGATGGAAACTGTGCCCGGCTGTCCCATCAGACCCACAGGCAGGAAAAGGGCTGTCCCTGAAAAGATTGGGATGGAGGGCAGATAAATACTACATAGGTTCAGCACAGTGACCTTGGACAAGTTCAGAGATAGCGATGCCAACTACCACTTACTAAGTGCCTGCTGTATGCCAGACACTGTGCCAAGGACTCCAATTAGCTCATACAATCCTCCCTGTAATCCATGAGGCAGATATTACTATTCTTACTATTGCTACGGCTACTATGACTACTGCTATTATTTTATAAAGGAAGAAACTAAGGTTAGAGCAGATCTCAGACCTCAGCGTGAATCAGAATCACCTAGACTTCCGGCCGCACCCTCAGAGTTTCTGATTCAGTGAGTCTAGGGTAAAATCTAAGAAGTTGTATTTGTAACAAGTTCCCAGATGATGCTGGTGCTGTTTGTCCATTCACACATGGTAGGAGGCAGGCATTAAACCTGCAAGTCAGGAGAAGGCAGTAAAAACCAAGTTGATGATTTTTCAAGAAGTCCAGAAATGACTACATTCCCCAAGAAAGGTAATGCCAAGTATTAGGCAAGTCCTCATCTTCACCGCAAGAGCCCCTCCAACCTCAGCTTAGAGAAATGCTTTTCCCAGGAAACAGGTGCAGCTGGCATCTTACAGAAAGCATACGCTGGAAAGCAGCAAACCTGCTTAGAAAAACAGTTCATGGGAATTCTTTGGAATCCATAGGATCAGGAGAGAGTCGTTTCCCTCAGCCACACACCTGGCTGGGAAAGTGACAATGTCCTGAGGAGGGAGAGACTGGGAAAAAACTAGTATCAGAGCCCTGACTTTTGTTTGCAATGTGTAGCAATGCTTTTGCTCAAGTTATATCTTTAGGGAGCTGTGCACAGTAAAGCTAACCATTCAGGTAGAATTACCCTCAACTAGTCATCTCTGTCTTGCCAAAAAAGTAAAGAATAACACTTGTAGAAGTCGAACTGCATGGGGTCAAACCTGCCCGGGGTCAAACCTGGGATCCACTGTTTCCTGGCTGTGGTCATTAGGCAAGGTGCTCATCTTCATCTGTAAATGGGGAAATTAAAATAATACCTTACCTATAGGTTACTGGAAGGACTAAAGGAGATAACATAAGTAAAATTCTCAGTTAAGATAGCTGAAATATAAGCTCCGAGTAAGTCTATTTTATTATAATATTGTTATTGGCGGAAGTGCTGGTGGTGTTAAAATATTGTTGGTAATACTGAAACTATTTGGATCCCTGTCAATAACTGCAATCATGATTCTGACATCTGACACTCCCGTGGGTGGGAATGTAAACAGGTATGATTTTTCTAGAAAGCCATTTGGCAATATGTATCAAGAGACTTATAAATACCCACTTGCTTTCACCCAGAAAGCCTGCAGCTAGGAATTTATTTTAGGGGAGTAATCCAGTATGGGGACAAAGATGTGTGCCCAAGGATGCTATCACATTATTGCAAGTAGTAAAAAAATGAAGTGTCAACCAATAGAAAAACGTTTTTAAAATTATGTTATGTCCATATGATGCAACGGAGTCTTTTGCAGCTATTAAAATAATGTTCATGATTTTTTCACTTGGGAGATTCTATTTTTTTAAACACATACGTAAAATTTCACATAGACTATGAACTCAATTATGTAAACATATGAAAGACAAAGGAAGGAAATAATTCACAAGGCATCTACTCTGAGTCTTGAGATGGGACTTCTCATGGTTTTGTGCATTTTTCCAGATTTTCCGCAATAGTCACCTTATAATCAGGGAGGTCTGGGTAGAACCTGGTGCAGGAGATTGCAGCAAACTAGAGAATTAACCTAGAAAAGATTATCTCTGTCTGGGTGTGCCCTTAAGTTACAAGGACCTTTTGTAAATGTGGGTAATAATTAAAAGAGGTACATAGTGTTGGGAAGAGAAGGGGGGTAAAGAGAAATGAAGACGAAGAGTAGATATTATTTCCATGCAGCTTGAGAGATTAAGAACAGAGAGATGAAAGGTACCAGCAGTGATGGCCGAGCCCCAGAGACAATGGGGAGGGTTGAGGGAACAAGAGCAGAGACGTCTGTGATGTTCCCATTTGATGGGACAAAACCAGTCATTGGCAGAATTAAAGTTGCATAAAGTATAGATTAGGAAAGAGGATAGAGAAATATCTCGTGGAAACACATGGCCTTTTTGAATCGCAAGTTGACAGAAATGCAACTCAGACTGGCTTAATTAAGACATTGACTCTAGCTCTGTCTTCAGGCTCAACGGAGGGTAGGCTCCTGGGCAGTGTGGTCAGCGTGCTTTCTCCTCTCACAGCTTTCCTGTGACGTCGTTCTCGGGCAGGCTCTCCCCCCAAGGTGATCAGATGACCACCAGCAGCTCCCGGATTCCATCCTACCAGCTTCTCAACCCCAGCAAAAAAAGAACATCGCTTTCCCTGTTGATCTAACAAAAGTCCTGCAGCTGACACTCATTGGCCCAACTCAAATGCCTGTTCCTAAACCAGTCACTATAGCCAGGACAATGGCATTCTCCCATCTGCCCAGCTCAGGTGGGCGACTCCCCTGTCCCCTGAGTCACCCAAAACACACAGACTGTGAATGGAGGAGGGGAAGTTCCACCCCACCCCCCCAAAAAAAGTGGGATGCTGGTCTAAGAAAAATAAGGATGGATGCTAAACAGGCAAAAGTAACAGAGAATCACTTCATGGAGGTTTTTCTATCCAGAATATGAACCAAATACTCCAGTTACGCCCAGATAGTATCAGGAGAAAGGATTCAACAGTGCCCTCTAACTAGGGCTGTGGTTCTCAACCCGGGGGGGATTCCTCCCTCCCCCCAGGGACATTTGGCAATGCCTTAGGGGACAGGGGGGTGTGCTACTGGTATCTAGTGGGTAGAGGCCAGGGATGCTGCTAAACACCCTACAGTGCATAAGACAGCCCCCACAACAAAGGATCATCCAGCCCAAAATGTCTACAGTGCTGAGATTGTGAAACCCTCAGTTACGGTGACCACAGAGTCTATCGCCCAGACCACAATGCTTTTGAGACAAGAAAACCAGGAAAGCAAACATAACAGGCATGGTGGCAGCAAACAAGAACATATGGTTCCCCTACTCTCAACACCCTGTCCAAATCTGAGATGAAGCCATTATCATTCGAGGCTGAGATTCAGAGAAAACATTTCCCCCCCACACTTGTCAATTACAGGACCCCAGAGATGCACTTCCCAGCTGAGGCTCGCCTTCAATGCCTTCGACCCCTTCCCCCCGCTCCCACTCTGGCACTGCTGACAGTCCCCGCTGCCTACTTCTAGGAGGTCACTAAAAGCCACCAGGGCACGCCAGCCGAGTGGAGTTGCCCAGGTGTCTGCCCACAGATGCCGCTTTGAAAAGATGGTGTCTGGTGTGGTCCACGCTGCTGCAGTGAGGCAGACTGCCTTGCTGGGTGGAAGGAATCCCACCCCAATTACACTGCTGGAGCCCTGAAGGGAAGGAGGGGAGGCGTGGGGGGAGGGGAGCCTGCAGAGCTGCTCCTGCCTCTTTTTCATCTCGGAAGAGCCAATTTCAGACTTGCCTTGGGTCATAAAAGAAATTAATTTGATTCTCTCAACCTTGCTCAGAGTGGACACATGTCCTCCACTGGAGCATCTGCTGCTGGTAGAGCCTGAGCGAGGAAATGATTCCGGTTGCAGGACGGGGCCAAAATCATTTGCCTGGAGCCGGAAAAGCAGCTGCCCAGAATTCTCTGGGCTGTCAGTTTGGCTGGTAAGTTCCAAAAGCGTCTCCCGCTGCTAAGGTGAGTCCTGAGTCGCAGGAGGGATACGTGCGGGGAAGGCTGGTCCCTGGCGAACACCCAGACAGGATTTAGCACTGGCACCTTCGTATTAACAAGCACGATCGCATCGAGCCCTGGGATGTGCCAGGAAGGGGGCCCTGGGCCTCAGCCCTGACTGCTCTACCCATTTGCAGTGGACACAACTAAGATGACCCCCCCCCTCCCCGGACAACCCCCTCGCCTGGAGTGTGGATGGAACCTGGGACTCGCTACTGATCAATAGAATATGGCAAAGGTGCTTGTTAGGGTGGAAAGCTCACTAGGTGCTCACGGCATGGATGGAGAAAGATTTCTCATGCAGAGGTTAGGACATATAAAAGTAAAAAGTTTATCTTCTTAGAGGAGAGAGAGTGAGAAAGGGAAAAAGAAGTGGAAAAACAGCAGGGAGCCGGGTGGCATCCCAAAGAAAGAGAAGGGGTGCCAGCTCTGAGGCCAAGTGGCTCGGTGATTTTAAGGGGGATAAAGAGGGAAAAAAATAGTGATGGCTGTCAGTTGATAAGAAAAGCAGTAGCAGGATGTCACAGTCCAAGAGTTGGTTTCCCGGCCTTTCCTTGGAGACAGGATTATCATAGGAGCTGTGACTCTGTCCTTGAGACGTGGTTGAGGCTGTAGCTCCTTCTCCTGCTGTTTACTCAGGAATTCTGTAAAAGCATATTCTCAAAAAAAAACAATTTTGAAAGAGAGAGATTTATATCTCTTTTCCATCCGTTCAGCTCTTTTCAGAAGTTGTGCAAAACAGAACTCCTGCAGGGCGCCTGGTAGTAAGAGAACTCTTGGGATTGATTGACTGGGGAAATTGTGGGATTAGGTATTCTCCTGTTATTTTTTTTGCAAGGCCGCCCCTTTCAGTGCTGGATGTCACTGCACTGACAATGTGACATCGTACAAGGTTCCATCTCAGCAGACCGCAGAGAGAGACTCCCGTGCCGGCTTGGAGGAAGGAAGCTACCAAGTTGTGGGAGGCCCACGTGGTGACAATGCAGGTGGCCCCTAGGAGCTGACAGCCAGCAAGAAAACAAGGTCCCAGCTTCGCAGCCACAGGCAGGTCACCCAACAACTGCCTTGAGGAGCCACTGTCTAAACCTTTTCATGTAGGAATAGAATAAAACAATGCTGGAAACCACACAAAACAAATGTGTAGCTTATTCAGTCTTTCCTTGTTTGTTTTTCATGATGTTGGCAGTTTTGAGGAATGCTGGTCAGGGGTTTTGTAGAACGTACCTCAATTTGAGTTTGTGTGATGTGTATGTTTGGTTTTGCTTTTTCATGATGAGACCGGAGTGATGGGTTTGGGAAAGAAGACCACAGAGGGGAAGCGCCTTTCTCTTCTAATCTCATTGCTTTCACATGGTGCAGTTCTATATGTCCCCCTGCCCTGCGATGTTCCTGCAAGTTGGCAGCCGGATCTAGATTTTTTAGACCAAGATAATCCCATTAGAAGGTATAAAACTCATTCAAGAAGGATGAAGGGTGTATTCGTTTCCTAGGGCTGACATAACAAAATGGCACAAACTAGGTGGCTTAAAACAACAGAAACTGATTCTCCCACAATTCTTGATGGCAGAAGTCCAAAATCGAGGGGCTGGCAGAGCTGGGCTCTCTTAGAATCCCCAGGAAAGGATCCATCCTTGCCTGTCCCTGCTTCTGGGAGCCCCGGCGTTCCGTGGCTTGGAGCAGCATCACTTCATTCTCCGCCTCCATTCTCACATGGTGTCTTCCCTCTGTGTCTGTTTCCAAATCTCCCTCTTCTTATAAGGACAACAGTCATATTGAATTAAGGGTCCCCCCTGCTAGCTAAGCTATCACTGTATCTTACCTAGTTACATCTGCAGCAACCCTGTTTCCAACCAAGGTCACATTTTGAGGCACTGAGGAGTCAGGGCTCCAATATATCTTTTTGAAGAACACAATCTAAATCTAGTAAACAGAGTATCCCACAAAACCCAAAGTCAGAAAGCACAGCAAGGCTTTGCGACAGAAAGACAGCAGGAGCCCGTCTTTGTCTTTCTAGAATTTCCCAGTCTGTCCTTCCTAGTCTCTGTTTTTATGTTTTATTCACTCTCTTGCTCCCTCCCCCTCACTGCACACCAGTTTTTTCTGCTGCAGCTGCCCACAGGCCAAACATGACTGTGCTGTCATCAATTTTCCATCTCCCCTAGGTTCAAGCACCTGCCAGAGATGAGCTCAGAGACTCTCAACTCCAAATTCCTAGGAGAGAGTCCACATGGTCTGGCTGTGATCTCATTTCCCCCTCTTGGTACAATCAGCCCATGGCCGGAACCAAAAGAATCATAGGTACAGAGTTCTGAATCTTCTGGGGCTCCGGAAGTGCATGAGAACAAATGACTCTCTGAGAAAACAGTTGGTGGACAAGATGGTATCCATGGTAGAGAATTCAAGAGGCTGCTGTTCTGGAACACAAAGAAAACTCCCCCTGGGTTCTCAGGACTCTCTGAGTAGAATTTGAAAGCAGCTGAATTCTCACAAGACAGACAGAGTGGAGTCAGAAAAATACTGCTTTGTGGCACTTGGTGCAACTCTATATCTCGTATCTTTGGGAACATGGGTGACATCCATGCCCCTCCTCTCCATTTTCCTCATCTCCCTGAACAAAAGTTCTAGTTCATCCAACCTCATCATTTCTGAAAGACAGTGTCAGGGGTAGTGTCTTAGCTCGAATTGCTGTAACAAATTACCAAAGACTGGGTGGCTTAAACAATAGCAAGTTATTTCTCATGGTTCTAGAGGCTGGGAAGTCCAAGATCAGGTGCCCGCATGGTCGGGTTCTGGTGAGGACGCTCTCCTGGCTTGCAGAGGGCTGCCTTCTCACCGTGTCTTTACATGGTGGAGAAAGAGATCACCTCTCTCATGTCCCTTTTCCTAAGGGCACCCATAACATTCATGAACACCCCATCCTGATGACCTCAACATCTCACAAAGGCCTCACCTCTTAAATGCCATCATTGGGGGTTAGGCTTCAACATATGAGTCTGAGAGCAACATATACATTCAGTCCACAGCAGACAGTGAGGAAGAGGCAGCGGGGAGATTTATCCTGGGAAGGGCTGGTGTTGAACTCTGAATGCATGATGCACGAAGACCCCGTCAGTTCTCCGGGCCCTGGTGACTCCTCACAAGGGCTCCCACATCCAGTTCTTCCCTGTCAGGAGTGAGCCCAGCCCAGAACTTCATAAACAACTATTATTAGGAGTCAAAAGATACAGGAAGGGTCTGATAAGCAGGGTGAGGAGGAGGTTTGGAGAAGGCAGGGTGTGCCAAGCAACTCAACAAGCATTTCCCTCCAGCTTCCCCTGGATTTGCTCTATTATCTCCCCTGCTGTAGGGATGGGTCATCCAAGACAAAGCGTTGGTCAACATCGTCCTGTGTCAAGGTCTAGGAGACAGGACTGGATTGCAGTCCTTCCTTCTTTATTCTGCAGAAAGAAGTGATTGCCAAGGTATCCTCCACCCCATCTACATTTGACAGAATTATGCTTATGTGTTCGTATGTTACTATGGTGATATTAACTCATTTATTCCTCACCCCAACCCTGTGTCACCCCCATTTAAAGATGACAAAACAGAGGCACAGAAAGTTTTATTATGCTTAAGATCACTCGGCTGATAAATGGCATATCTATGTCACCCTAAATCCCTTGTGTTTTCACACTGGGCAAAGCTGCCTTAGATATAATTTGTTGGGGAAAAATGGTGGATGCTTCCAACAGGTGTCTCAGAAATAATTTGTTGTAATTTTCTCTGTGAATAGCTCAGACTCAAGAAGAAAAGAAGTTATCTACATAATGATTTGAAACAGTCATGATTCTTTATTATGCAAATATAACCCAAATCACACTTGCATAACTAAGCAAAAATACATGGTTTATTAACTTATATCCAGAGGTAGACTCAGGCACAGCTGGATCCAGGAGTTCTGACAATGTAAACAGAAATCCATATTTTATCTCTCAGTTCTTTTTTAAATTCTATAATGACTCTTCCCATACACTAGCTCTTCATAACAACTTTTGGTTTATGTTCTACCAACTAACCATTCCAGTGGACAGACAGTCCCAGCGAAAGTCTTGGGGCTGATATTCATTGGCTTGGCCTGGCCACATGTCCATTCCTGAGTCAATCACTGTGGCTAAGATGCTGGGTCAGCTGATGGGCGAGACCTGGTACACAAGCCCACCCCTAAAAAGGTGGATAAGAAACAGTCCCTCAAAAACCACAAAGCCTGAAAATAAAGGAGAGGGAGGGGTGACATTGAAAACAGTTAACAATTAGCACAGCACACCCACCAGTCAGAATGGATGCTGCCCAGAAGTAACCAGTGTGGCCATACCTGTATGCACTGGCTAATTATCAACCCTGGGGAGCAGTGATTGCCCAAAGAACATTTTACTCTTACTGTAAGAGCAGCAGATGAATTCTGAACAAGCAAAAGTACAGACTTCCTCTACAGGGCTGTTAGATGTGTCTTTCCCCATCTCTGTTCATTTGGCAAACTCCTACTCACTCTTCAAGACCCAGCCAAAAAATCTCTTCTTCTATAAGCCTTTACTTCCCCACCTCACCCTTGTCCAAGTGGTTCATTCCCTCATATGGCCCATAAATGCTGCCTCTACAATACCACCTTTCATACACTCGAGTTTGTAAGTCTATGAGTTCCTGGTGCTGGGCCTGTCTAGGGCTAAATGTATCCCCAGCTTCTAGCACTGGACCTTTGACATGGTTTAAGTGTCCAATATATAATGGTGGATGGATAAACAAACAAACAAGTTTCCATATGTTTTACCTCACAGGGTAAAAGCAAAGGGAGGAGAATTACACAAAGGAGAAAGCTTTCCTGGAAAATAAAGATAGAACAGCTCAGATGAATCAAAAACAGCAGCCAGTACAAAATCAAAGTTCAAAAATATGAAAGGGTTATCCCAATTTTTCTGACCTAGTAAATGGTAGAGGAAATTTTTCCCAAACACCATGTACTTGAAGGAAGAGATTTCTGCAGAAACATCAGGTTAATAACAAAAGTTCATCTTCAAGGAATGGGGCTGGAGTTACCCCTAGAATCAAGCAGGAAAATTTAGGGAGTGTGGCTGGTATATCCAGCAGGTACCCCCAAGATGCATCTAGCACCCCAGCAGGAAGCAGAGAACCCAAGGCTGTGCTGGCAAAGAGAGAACTCTGGGGACCCAAACGGCACAGAGAGCTCAAGAATTCCCAGTGCAAACCCTCAGATGTCTTGGTGCCTTAAAGGAG
Source organism: Varecia variegata (assembly GCA_028533085.1). NCBI lineage: Eukaryota > Metazoa > Chordata > Mammalia > Primates > Lemuridae > Varecia > Varecia variegata. The sequence continues at coordinate 9,989,091 of CM052448.1, read as the reverse complement.
GACACACCAGCCGCATGTTGCCTAACTTCAGTGAGGAAAAAAAAGGACCATTCCCCTTAACATAAGCCCCAATTACCTTGATGTCTTGTGGCTGTCATTTTAGAGAATTATAATGCCACCTGTGATTAATCCTGCAATGCAGCCGCACAGCAAACGCTCATGAATAACCCCCCAGCATGAATGCTGAGAAAATCCAAACTGATCACAGCTTCATATACATTTTAGATTTTTTGCTAAATTGGCCCTTGATAAAGCATGTGGCCACCTTCATCACAGAAATCAGCTTCCTCCCTGGGCCTAAAATTAGAAGCCCCAACTGCCAATCGTTAGGTGCAGAGCTCACTACCTGCCGAGCTTCTCTTCTGCAGGGAATATTTCAAGTAGTCACCAGCTCTCCTGTCGGCTGGCCTGGGGGAGGGCAGCGGGCAGCAGGCAGCAAGAAGGACAAGCTGGCATACAAAGAGGCCAGGAGATGACGGATGACCCTGGAGACAGGGGAGCTGGCTGGTCCTTGAGAAGCTTCCTGCTGCAGGTCTAGAGCAGAGAACTCGGACTCCCACAGAGTAGAGTGTGGCTTGGCAGAATTACAGACCAGATGCAGGGCTGGATACTGAATTTTGAGGGGGGCCCATAACACTTTGTCTAAAATCATTTATTTTGATAATCAACACAACCAGATGCGCAGCCACTCAGAATGATGGCTGAAATCAAAATGAAAAATACCATGTTATCATTGGGATAAGAGTTCTGAGGAAAGAGAATTGGCGGCTAGAAGAGTGTAGGGCGATCCAGTTGGTCTGAGGAGAGGGGTGTATCCAGGGGGCTTCCCCAGGGTCATGACAGTTAAGGTAGGTGTGAAGTGAGAGGAAAGCCTTCATACAGAGATAACAGTATGTGCAAAGGCCCTGGGGTGAGGAGTGTCATGTATGGGAGGAATTGGGATGCTGAAAGGAATAGGGAGAGTGTGGTAAGAGAGTTAGGCCAGCGAGGCCAGCAGGATGGCAGGGGCTAGTTCAGACAGGATTAGGGAAACTCTGTTACGGATTTCATGTGTTCACAGAAACCCACCAGCTTCACAGAATGCTAATATTTATTTGTCAGGTTTGGGGTTGTGTTTGTTTGGGGGGTGTTGTCCATCTTCTCCACTAGAATGTAAGCTCCTTGAAGGCAATGACCTTTGGTTCAAAGCTCTATCACCAACATCTAGCACAATACCTAGAACAAAAGAATGTTCTCCTAACCCTCAACACCCATAACCATGACCTCTCCCTCTTACAGAAGCTAAACAGAAGATGGTCCCTGTCCATAGTAACTGTTGTCAGGGGTCCCCCAAGACCACCCTCAGGCTTGGTGATTTGCTAGAAGGACTCAAAGAATCAGAAAAGCCATTATACTCACAGTTACGGTTTATTACTGTGAAGGGATACAGAGTAACAGCTGCATAGGGCAGAATCCAAGAGGCAAGTTTCCAGATGTCCTCTCCCAGTGGAGTCACAAGACAGCTCCTAATTCCCCAGGTAACAATGTGTGACAATACATACAACGTACTGCCAGACAGAGAGGCTCCCCCAAGCCTTGGTGTCCAGGGTTTTGGGGTTTTGTCACATAAGCACAGAGCACTTGCACAGCCGACCTTCCTTACTCAGTCTCCAGCCTCTCTGGAGGTCAAACTGATAACACATGGCCCAAAGCCTGCCATGCAAAATCAGGCACTCAGCATAAATCACATCATTAGCATGGACAATCTGGCTTGGCCCAAGGCCCCAGGTAAATAAAAACACTTTTATGAGACAGGATATTCTAAAGACAGAGAGGTTATCTCCTAGGAGCCAGTCAAGGGTCAGAGCTTTGTTTTCAACATGCAGGGTTTGAACACCCCAGACCTGCTGAGTCAATTCTTTCACTGCATGGGGACAATATACACATGAGAAAGAGGCCACACTCGTTAGCTTCAGGGTAGCTGAGTAAACAAATGGAACCAGGTTGAAAGAAGACACATTCAGGTAGAAACAGGAACCACCCCTACCCCCAATCCTACATAGGACCTACCAGACAGACAACAGGAACATCACCCTTCCCTGGGAGTACCTGGGCCAGGGTTCCTTGATAGGCAGGATAACTCTCCTAACCCCCACCCATGCCCTGCTGTGATGTTTGTAAGCCTGTCAGTTTCTGGGGAGACTAACCCTGGGATGGAGATCTGCATGCACCTGTCAGGAAGCAGGGGAGGAGTGGTACTGTGGAACAGTTGCTATGGATACCTGAGGCAACCCCATAAGGGAGCCTTGAAACTGGACAAGTCTTCAAAGATGTCCCAGATCAAGACAAGGGACATAGCCTTTGTAACCCTCAAGGATCAGCCACTGGACATGGGAAGCCTTTGAGGGGAAGGAGGATCTCCTGGAAGCATATGACTCCGCTATGAGCTACAAGGAGCCCGCTCTCCCAGCAGCCAGGACGAAGAGTGCCTTGCTGCTATTGCACAGAGGTCTGGGTGGTGCAGCACCCACAGCAAAGCCCATGACCAAAGTGGAAACAGAAAGACATAAGGAACCTTGAACTGACTAAAGTTTAAAACCCAGGTTGACTTGGGAATCCTGAATTGACTGTTTACCCAAGAGACTGGGTTTTAAACCAGAAGGGTCTGCGTTTACACTGACTTAGCGAGACTGAGTGTTCTATCCCTGGAGTACTGGGAGGCTGGTGTGGATCCAGAAAAAAGAAGGAAAGTATTGGACAAAGAAGTTTAGGAGAAAGAAAGAAACACATCAGACTTCATGGACTGGGGTAACTGTAAATACGTAGACATCCTGAGTGTTCACTATGAGGCAACAGGTTAGCTAAGCTAAACACATCCATATACTGGAATACTACATAGTTGTTAAAAAGGGTGAGGCACCTCTATACATACTGATATGCGAGAATCCCAAAGATACATTGTTAAGTGAAAAAAAAATTCAAGATACAGAATGATATGCACGGTGGGCTATCATTTGTATTTTTTAAAACTTGGAGAGGACAACATATACGTACATTCTTCTATATAAAAAGGCTATCTCCAGAAGGCTTCAAGAGAAGCCAGTGACATTTGTGACCTTGGACAAAGAGAACTGGTGTGTTGGGATGAGAAGGAGACTTAAGTTTCACTGTACACTTTTCTGGTACTGTTTAAATGTTTTTTTACCATATGCACACATTCCGTATTCAAAAAAGAATTTTTTTAAAACTGGAAACAATGAAAAATCTTATAGGCATACAAACTAAATTAATTAGCCATTCCTATAGCTGCAACATGCATTTAAATTTGCTAGCATCCTGGCCTCCAAGATTGATTGGCTGTAAATTGAGAACCTCAGCAATTTCCTTTCACAGGGACAGATGTTGACATTGTTCCTGTGATTTTTCACAGATGTTTGCCTTCCAGCATCTTTAAAATCGGGTTTTCTGTCAACTTGGAAATCCCAAATTTCTCATATCAAATAGAAATGACAGGAAAATCAAAGCCATTATCACATTTTGAAAGAGTTTATAGATGGCAACTGCCAGTAGGAAGGGAGATATTTAAGGAGGAGCCAACATTTCTTTCTTAAGCTCTCCTTGTCACCCCTGCCTCAGTTTACCTGAATGAGCCAGCTGTCAGGGGCGATTTGCTTCAATATGTATAGACACGGGCTTTGGAGTCTGAGCAGTTGTGGGTTCTCATTTGGGCTCCAGCTCTCTCTAGCTGTGATACTTTGAACCAGTTCATTAACAGATTTCCTTCTCTCATCTGTAAAATGGGATAACGTGACCCCCCTTGCAGTGTGCTTTTGCAATCAGGTGATGCAACAAACGGAAAACCCTTGGCACCTGCTGAGAGCTCCATAGGTGGTTTTTCCCTTCACTCCCCAAACTGCTTTGCCTCTTTCTTTGTGTCCACATTTTGCTTTAAGGCATCGGAGGCTGTCCTGGTGTCCCCAAGTTTACCCATTGTTGAGACATTAGATGGAAACAGCCCCCAGAACTCTCCTGACTTTTGTGTCCTCCCCCCCACACACTTAGGGCTCTGCTATTCCTAAATGACAACAGGCAGGAATAGGATCCACTAATAAAAGCCGAACCTCCGCCGATTGTGCATCTTAGGTACCACCACCCAACGTGCATCCAACGTGCACCACGTCAAGCCCTTGACTGGCATTTCACCCGTATTACACCCCAAACCCTCTCAACAGCAGAAAGCACTATTATTATCCCCATATTATAGGTGTGGAAATGAGCACCAGAGGAGATGTAACTTGTAAACATCTGGGTGGTGGATCTGGGAATCAAATAACCCTGAACTCCAACCACAGACACATCTGAAGTTCAAGCTGGGTCTCCTCACTTTGCTATTATTAATGGGGTGTTATGCTTCCTGGATGGACAGGATGCTGTGGTTAATTCTGCTCCTATGGCTGAATGCAAGCATTTGGGCAACTAGCACTTATAAGTTGTGCAGCCATGGACAACACAAGGCAAGTCTCAGAGCTTTAATTTCCTCATCTGTCAAATGAGAATTGCAAGGATGACAGGGAGGGCTTAAAGGGGATATTTGGAAAAAGAAGCACGATGAACTGAATGTTTGAACCCCCATCAAATTGATATGTTAAAGCCCTAATCTCCAATATGATGGTATTTGGAGATGGATCTCTGGGAGATAATTAGGTTTAGATGAGGTCATGAGGGTGGACCCTCATGATGGGATTAGTGTCTTCATTAGAAGAGACACCAGAGATATCTCTCTCTCTCTCTCTTTTTCTCCCTCTGCTACGTGAGGATACAGCAAGAAGGCTGCCATCTGAAATCCAGGAAAGGACCCTTCTTGGAGAACTGAACCGCCCAGTCATTGGTGTTTTGTCATGGCAGCCTGAGCAGACTAAAGCAGTAACAGGTTGTCGGTCCTTCCTCCAACATTTCCTCTGTCCAATGCCCACCTGGGGCAAGGAAAACAGGACAGTGAAGGCAAGTACATCTCAGGAAAGACCCTGGCATTCCTGTGCTAACTACGCCCACTGCTAGGATTGGAAAGACGTGAAGTCAGAATTACGTCCTTGAGAACATGCAATAACTTGGAAAAAACTTGCTGAGGGGTATTGTCTTCACACACATACACACACACACACACACACACACGCACGCAAAGAAATCAGTGAAGCTTTTGGTTGACTGAATAATTTCGAGAATGTTTAGGAGAACATGGGTTTAGAATCTTATTTTTGTATAATGATAAATAATAATTGCCATTATAATGCTGATGTGTATTGAGCAGGTTATGTGTGCCAAGCACCGTGTGTTAAGCATATTCTATGCATTATGTAATTTAATCCTCACATTATCACCACCAGTATCAGTCCGGTTCTCCAGAGAAACTGAACCAATAGGATGTGTGGGGTGAGAGGGATTTATTATAAGGAATTGGCTCATGGGATCACGGAGGTTGGCAAGTCCAGAGTTCTGCAGGGTGAGTCACCAAGCTGGAGACTTAAGAGAGCTGATCGTGCCCCAGGAAGAGGAGAGTTTCAGTTCAAGTCCAAAGGCATGGAAAAAGCTGATGTCACCAGTATGAAGATTATCAGGCACCAGGAAGTCTCTCTTACTCAGGGGAAGTTCAGCCTTTTTGTTATACTACGCCTTCAACTGATTAGATGAGGCCCACCCACATGGGGGGGTTGGAGGGTGGCAATCTGCTTCACTCAGCCTACAGATTTAAATGTTAATCTCATCCAACACAGCCTCACAGGAACACCCAGAATAATGTTTGACCAAATATCTGGGCACCTTCTGGCCCAGTCAAGTTGACATGTAAAACTAACCATCCCACCACTCTTTCACAAATAAGAAAAAGGAGGCTCAGAGAGGTTAAGTCACTTGGCCAAAGTCACAGACCTTCTAGTGAGTGGTGGGGGGTTTGATCGAGGACCCACACTCTATTGTAATAACAGAAAATCCTTGTGGAATTTTCCATAAGAATAAAACACCTGCCCAGCCCCAGCCAACGCTTTCACATGCAATGCCTCTGGGCCCTTTGCAGCAGAAAACAAGACCTGAGGAAGGGAAAGCTGGAGATGCTAGTTTTATCAAAGTCCCACAGGGTAAATGGAAGGAACTTTCTGGCTGCCTAAGGGAGAAAATTAACAACAGCGACTTTCCAGGGAGAGAGAAAGGGCAGGGACTCAGGCCCTGGGAGGCCAGGGGCTGGGTGTGGCCTGGGCTGATGCCACCTCCAGTTGTAATTATACTGGGAAGCAATGACTCTCTTCAAACTCAGCTAACAGAGAATTTGAAGCACTTAAAAAGTTCTGTCCAGACAACTAGCACTGATGCAGGAGAAAAAAGACAGCAGGCTTGGCCCCACGAAAAGCAAAACAGGAGGAGAGGAAGCAGGGGCGCCCTAAGGAAGCACCCATTGAGTTCATTCTGTCCCCGTGCCTACAGGGGATGGTTTGTGTCCCAGATATAATCAGGGGCCCAGTCTCTGCATTCAGGGAAGCACATTTCAGAGAGCCAAAGGCAATTTAAAAGCGGTTCCACACAACTCCAAGACCATCACAAGGCAGAGGTCCTCAGTGCCATCGGATCCAACACCCCGTGTGTTAACCAGTATTTTGAAAAGCCCTATTCTCCGTCCTGAAAGGAAACTCACTGAGCACATAACCTACCCACCCTTATTTTAACCAATCACTATCATACCCTAATTATAATAAAAAGGAGAAATGACATGAAAGAAATTTATCATGAAATAATTTATAGTGAAATGATAAGGGGTTTCTATCAGGAAAGACAGAGTGAAGTAGTCAGATGCTCACATGTACGCACAGCATAACTGTGAAGGTGACAGTCATAAACACAGACTGCGCAGTGTGCTGTCACAGCAGCACTGCTGAGTGCCGTGGTCTTCCTGAAAGGCGGCTCCTTCTTGATAAAGTCCCCGAAAAAACAAAGCAGGACCTTCTCTTGATTTGCACCGTAGTCGCATGCCTAGAAACTTCAGTATTCATGCAGCGTTTATGTGTCAGACAGAATAAGGTTCTAGACTCAGATAACCATAAAGAGTTTTCTAGCTCATATTATTAAATAATGCCTGGTAGACCATTCAGATACCAACCAGAATGTGGGGAATATATACACATATACACACATACATGCATATATTCAACACAGTCCCCAACCACGACAACTCCCCCATCCACATCATTAAGGCAACCAAAAGCTCTCCACAAATTTTAAACACACACACACAATTCAGTCCCCAGTGAGAATCTCTACAATAGGAGTTCCAAGTCCTAACCCGCCATGACATTCTTAAAGTCCCCTTTCCTGCCTCCTCAGTTCTCTTGCATTTCCCAGCTTCCCTAGAATAAACCCCAAAAGATCTCTCTGACCCCCAGACAGCTGCGATTGTCTTGTCTCTCCTCCAACGCCACGGCTCCCGACTCTCATCGAGCGCACGTCACCACGGGGAAAGAACATTTGTGCCAGACGAGGCCTTGGAGATGCACCGATTGTTGGTACCCGCTCATGTGGTGATTAAAGTGATCATTATTTAGACCAGGGGTCTGCAAACTACCCCTGCAGGCCAAGTCCGGGCCCCCTGTTCTCCTATGGCCCGCAAACTAAGAACGGTTTTCACCTTTCAAGTGGTTGGGGGGTATGGGGATCAAAAGAAGAATAGTATGTCATGACATGAAAATTACATGAAATTCAGGTTTCATAAAATAAAGTTTCATTGCAACACAGCCACCCCCGTCATGTGTCTATTGTCTGTGGCTGCTTTCGTGTGACAACAGCAGAGATGAGTGGCTGCAACAGAGACCCCATGGCCCGCAAAGCCTCAAATACTCACTAACTGGGCCTTTACAGGAAGTGGCCAACCGCTGGCTCAGACACTAAACAAGTGCTTTCAAGCACCTACTATGCGCCAGATACTAAGGCTAGAGAGAGAAGAGGCAGTCGACAAGAAATATTCCTTCTCGGCAATTTTAAAAGCATGTTATTCAGAACCGTGTGGACTTGGGGTGTCATTTCAGCTCTGCTGGTCTTGGCATGTTTCGTGACCTGAGCCTCCCCTTCTATAAGCAGGGCTGTGGATGACCCACCTCGCCCCGATATGTGGCTATCAGACGAGACAAGTTGTGCCAAGTAATATTTCCTTTCTGGCTCATCATCGCTTCCCACGTAGGCCAAGAAAGCAGGCAAGAATGAGTGAGGGAGGTCACAGCCTCGTTGTCTAAATGTTTTCTTGCTAGAAAACATCTTTCTTCTTAAGATCTCTGTCTACATTTAAAAAAATGCCCATCAGAGGAATATTAAAGGGCCCTAACCTGCAGTTAGATGGGAGGCAAGACGGTGATCTCACAACTGAATCACTTTACCCTCCCTCTCTACTGATCTAATATTGCCCCCTTTGGAAAAAAAAATAATAATAATAATATGAAAGTTGGGAAGTGGAAAACTTCATCCTCCGGAGTTTTCAAAAACTAATTCAGTTGTAATCACAGAAGATTGAAACTAGGATTCATGACACATTTCTCTTCCTCCTGGGCAGATGAATCTATGATTTGTATTTGATTTTAAATGTGATTCTCCTGCATCTTCAGTGGGTTTGATTGATAGAGCACATGAGGCCACTCAGTAAAATGATACAGTGGAGATCAAAGCGTGAAAGATAATTTTTGCTGAAACGTCTGTAGCCGACGGTGAGTTATAAGCCTTTGTCTCCCACTTTATAGAACACAATTTCATTTAAAGCCGAAATCTGTCACTTCTGCATTGTTTATCAAAATGCATCTCATACCACAGTCCCCTGAAGAACAATGTCAAGTCAAAAGGTAAAAAATCAAATGGGTACAAACAGCCCAGGACCAAATAAAGTAAGGAGAATGGCTTCCAATCTGCATAAATATTACCCACCGGTGACCTCTGGGGCACAAGATGAAGTCATTCATCTGTAAGGCAAACACCGCCGTTGTCAGAGGTGCCTGACAAAGCCCCGTAATCCCAGTGAGCTCTGCCCGAAGCTCAAACGTCTCCACTGGGTAACTGCTTTATTCAGGGGTCCACAATGAGAGCCACAACTGGGTTTTTATCTTTGCACAACTTTTTAAACCTTTTTTTTGCATTCATTCATGTACCTTGAATACATCACAATTGAGGAGCCACCTTGTAGATTATATGGAGTTATCTAGAAGGCAGGGAGGCAGAGAACAAGGACACCTTTGGTTAAAAGATCTGGGCTTGAGTCCAGAGGTTCCTGTTTTCCAGCTGGGTGACTTTGAGCAGGTCCCTCCACCTTTCTGAACCTCAGTTTCCCCACTGCAAAGTGGAGAGCAAATGAGACCACAGAGCTGGAAATGCTTTGGACACTATCGAGTGCTTCAGGATGTCAAGGCCAAAGACAGCACCATTCTAGGCACTGTTGGGACAACTAGGAGGCCAAAGTTGTCACTGATTCCCTGAAGGGGTCCCTGCAGCTAAAAGTCACCGGAATCAGCAATCCCAGCGTTTGTGGAGAAAATACCTTCTTTTCTATGGAGAAAATGAGACCAGACCTCTAGAGGCCTCAATTCCACCCCCCCCCCCATTGGCTCTGTGACATTGGGACAGTCACTTTCAAGGTTCCTGGATCTTGCCTACTGCACCAGGATGTCATATTCTGGAACCTTCTCAACCTCCAACCTCATCAGTCACCACACTCCTCAAGCTTTTTCCACGCTATGGTAGATGCTTCTATTGCTTGTCTAAGAAAGAGCCCCCTTTCTTTGCTAAGAGAACCTTAATTTTTAAAGTATTGAACAGTCATGTGACTTAGGAGACGCTGGGACCCTTCTGAGCCTCAAGGAGTGAATCTTGACTGTTCTAGACCAATCACAGTAATGCTGACCTTCCTAGCAATTGCTTTAGGAATAGGCACATGATCAGTTCTGACCAAGGAGAGCCGATGGGAAGTTTCTCCTTGCTGTTAAAAAGGGACATGAGGAAGACAAATTTCTCTTCTGATCTTTGGACACTAGACATTGTTATGCATGGATATGATGAGATACCCGGCACTGTGGCAGCCATCTTGTGACCATGAGAGGAAAGGACTAGAGCAAAGCCCACGCTGTACGTAAGTCAGAGCAGAAAGATGGCAAGTGCCCTGGTCTTTAACAATGTCATTGAACTACTGAATAAACTAATCCTAGAGTCACCTACCTCCAAATTCCTTTTTATGTGAGGTAATGATTCCCTGTATTGTTTAAGCCATTTGAGTTGAGCTGTTTATTACTTACTAAAAAATACACTTGGATCCCAACTTGTTCTTTTCTTGTGAAATGCTACTGACATAATTCACCCTGCTGTCCTCAAGAGCAGTGGCTGGACTAAAGACGGTCCAGGAGGAGTTGTCAGAATCAGAGCTGAAAGGAGCTGCTTGACCTCTGACCCCTATGCCTATGCCTGTGGCCTTCTGTACCCCTCCCCCAACAGAGTGACTCAGGCTCAACCAATCAGATGATTTCTCTTGGAGACCTTGACTCACAATGCAAGAGCGAGTGTTTCCACAGATTCTCTGCAGGGACAGCAGGGGGTCCTCCCACTGCCCCTCCCTAACACATGGCCTTGGTAGAGTTGCTGCTCTGTAGCCCTCTGGAGCTACCTTGTTTGGGGTCCTTTTTCAGCAATCCCCTCAGTATGTTTCCTGTTTTCTTTGAAAGTCAGTTTCTGGGGTGAACATGTGAGAACTCAGAGACATAGACAAGAAATCACATCTCATTCTTAAAAGCCTCAGCACAAAGCCTGGCACAGAGTAAGTTTGGAAAGTTTGATAAGTGAATAATGGAGTAAGAAAGTTAAGTGAATTGACTCCTCTCTTTGGGACACTGTATCCATCAGGGTTGTGGCAGGAAACATTTGGCACATTCCAACGGGCTAACTGAAGACAGTTTAGCAAAGGGCTGTGGATTCAAAAAAGGAATGTAGCTGTAGCCCGAACTAGCAATGGTGAGGAGACATTACCACCGCTTGTCCTGGAGGGGAAACAGTGTGGAAGCCAAGGAGAGGAGCCCCACCTGTCAGGGAGAGAGAGCTGCCTGGCAACAGCTGCCAACCTACGGCAAGGCACAGGAATAAATACCCCAGCCCCTCTCTCCTCCCACCCTCTAATTTCCTATGAGGGCCCCCCATTGGCCAAACGCACCCAGTCATCAGAGGATGGGAGACCCAGGTGATGCAGTCCCGAGAGGTCGGCCTCCCAGGCCACAGAGCAGGGAGCAGGTGCCAAGTCAATCTGGAGGGGCAAATGCAAAATATCGAACACAGATACTGCTCTGGTCGCATGTGTCCCCCAAAGCTCATGTGTTGGAAATCTAATCCCCAATGCAACAGTGCTGAGAGGTGGGACCCTTAAGAGGTGTTTGGGTCATGGGGCATGATCCCCATGAATGGATTAATGCCATTATCGTGGGACTGGGTGTGTTATCATAGCAGTGGGTGTTCACTCTCGCTCATGTGATGCCTTCTGCCATGTTATAACACAGCAAGAGGGCCCTCACCAGATGCGGCCCCTCAATCTCAGACTTTCCAGCCGCCAGAACTCTGAGCTAAATGAATTTCTATTCGTTATAAAGTACCCAGTCTGATATTGTCACAGCAGCACAAAACAGACTAAGACAGACACTACCCAGAGATGGGACAGAGAGACTAAGAGAACCTCTTTCACCTCAATCCTCCAACCCCAAACGGGCCAAACCTCCCTGGACAGTTAATCCCAGCAACCAGCCACCAGCATCATCAGCAAGCAGCAGGCTTACCCCAAACTCTAGTGTATCTCCTTCATCTGTACAAGCTCCCACCATTATTTCGCTCATAGGGGCTACTATTCTCCAAAGCCCAGAATAATTACAGAGCCCGGAAGGCTTTCTGAATTTGAAGCAGATTCAGGGCTCAAGAGAGCCAGGAACTCATATCAGTGCCAGGAATCGGGACCGCAGGCAGCTACCCCAACAGAGGCGCAGGCTCTCTTCCCCTTCCCTAAAAAGCAGCAAACGCATTTATTATTCACCGTGAGCCCTTCGCGTCCACTTCCTAAGGTTCAGCGGCATCCAACATGACAGCGTGTCCTTCATGCACAGGAAAGAGAGACTCACTCATCTCTGGGCAGGAAACATGGACTCGAGCTCCCCTTCTTCTTAGTTTGTGCCCACTAAGCCCTTCCTCGGGACGTCAGCCATGGTTTGTGGATTTGTAAATGCTTCTGGGAGGAGAAGGATTTACTAGTGATGAGAAATAAAAACGCAAATGTTTTATTGATGAGATGTGCATGTAAAGTGCTTGATATAGTGCCTGACATGGAAAAAACACTCAATAAATGTTAGCCATCAGTCTTTAGATCATCATTCTTATTAATACTGGCCATTTATTGAGAATCTCCTATGGGCTGGCTGCAGTATAGACATTTATTCCCCACAGCAACTCTGTTTGGAGACCTGTCATATTCCTGCCCATCACCCTTTTCTAAGAACTTCTCCGCCCCTCCCTGACCAGAGTTGCTTGACCCAGGAATGGACACATCACCCAAGTTGGGCCAAATGGTTCTTTCCTTGGGCTTTTTGGACTTTGGGACCAGAAGAACTGGATCCATCTCACTCTTGTCATTGAATCAATAAGATGTAAAGATTTGTCTCGTGGAGAATTCTGTTCTATACAAGAGATGCGAAGTCTTATGCAAAAACCATCTGAGAGATGCACCAATCCTAGAACCAGTTTTCCAAGGCCTGATGGCAATCCTGCCTTTCTGTGGCCTTTTGTTCTATGAACTACCCTGGTGTCCTCTGAATAAATTCCTTCTTTGCACTTGAGATAGCTTCACTTGAGTTGGGCTTCTGGCACTTGCAATCACAAGCATCCAGAATAATGTAAAAACATTTTAGGACAGTTATTAATATTTCTGCTTTCCAGAAGAGAACACTAGGTCTCCAAAAATGGTGACTTAAGTAATCTGCCCACGATCTCCCAGGTACTATGCAGTAAAAGCCACCGTTCAACCAGGGTTGTCTGATTCCTGTGCTAGCTCATTCTGTCCCCTCATGTCACTCTCCTAAGATCTGGATTGACTTAAATACTCCCTTGCAGCCCATACTCTCATTGAGAAAGGAAGAAAAAGGGAAAAAGAGAAATGAAGTTTTTGAAAAGAAAAACAGGGAAAGGAGAAGTACCCAATATAGATTTTCACCCAATTAGACTGAACTGAATAGAGTTGAATTGAATGACTGTGTTTCCATCACTCTAAGCTACATGCTTTTTACATTTTATCATCTCTAAACCAGATTCAACTTACAATCAATGTGAGCATTTAATGCAGCATTTCTCAAACACACACACACACACACACACACACACACACACACACACAAAGAGCTGTTATCAAATCAATGATCTAACTTACAATCAATGGTACCTTATAAATGAGAAAACATAGTAAAAATTGTCACCTAAGGAAGGCACCTACTTATTCTGATGACACTGCCAGTGTTGCAAACAGTTCAGGAATCCACTAGAACTACATTTCTCCAGTGTTCATATTGAGATTTTGCTTTGTTTTTGGTGGGGAAAGAGATCCCAACAACCAGGCATGCTATTTGTTCCCACTCTGAGCATGTGCAGTTGCTGACAACACTCTACAGCAGCTGGCCATAAAGAAAAACTTAACTTGTATCCTCAGCAAACTCCAGGGAACACACTATTTCATTTATAGATACCAAATTTTGAAAACACTTAAATTTGGAAGGCTGCCTTAGTCATAAGTAAAATAAAGTCTTGGGAGGTACATTTCATCAGCTCATTAGAACTGAAGAATTTCATTTCTATATCGGTTCAAGCCCAGCCAGCTCTCCTTCTCTTGCGGAGAGACAGGACTTACAAATATTGCTAGAGGTGGGAGAGTGGGGGAGAAAACATGTGACTTGATATAGTCCTTATCAAGGGGAGTTCAACATTATCAAAATTACAAATTCACATATCCTTTTGACCCAGCAATTTTATCTCTAGAAATACATGCTAACAATGTACTTGCATGTATATGTACAAGATTATTCATAAAAGCAGTATAATATCAAAACATTGAAAATGACATCAATAAGGGACTGGCTCAACAAATATAGCCAATTGATGAAATATTATTCAGCTGTATAAAAAGGACAGAGAAACACCTGTAATCCCAGCACTCTGGGAGGCCAAAGCAGGAGGATTAGTTGAGGCCAGGAGTTCAAGACCAGCCTGAGCAACATAGCAAGACCCTGTCTATACAGAAAGTACAAAACTTAGCTGGGCTTCATGATGTGCACCCGTATTCCCAGGTATTCAGGAGGCTGAGACAGGAAGATCGCCTGAGCCCAGGAGTTTGAGGTTGAAGTGAGCTATGATGACACTACTGCACTGTAGCCCAGGCAACAGAGCAAGACTGTCTCAAAAAAAAAGTGCAAGATTTCTATATACTATTTCTATGTGCATATAATATCTCTCTAAGCTATAGAACGGTATGTGTAGCAGGCTATGTTTTGAGGAAAGGGGAAAGAAGAGTTCATATTTATATCAGCCAGCATTCACATACACAAATCTCAGAAAGAAATAACAAACTCTTAAGGGTAAGATGTACTAGTTACCTATAATTACCCAAAACTACCAGCTTAAAACAACAAACATTTAGTATCTCACATAGTCTCTGAATCTAAAATCCATATACAGCTTAGCTGGATGGTTCTGGCTCAGGGTCTCTCATGAGGCTTCCGGTATGACGTCAGCCAGGACTGCGGTCATCTGAGGGTTGTCTGGGGCTGACAGACACCCCTCCAGCCTCACTCATGTTGCTGTTGCCAGGCCTTTGTCCAGATACCTCCATTCCTCACAACATGGCGGCCAACTTCCTCCAAAGCAACTGAACCAAGAAAGAGAAAGAGTGGAAGATGGAAGCTGCAGTCTTTTATAACTTAATCTCAGAAGTGGCATGCCATCACATCTGCAACATTCTGTTGGTTACAAAGACCAATCCTTTTCCGACGTGGGAGAGGACTACACAAGGGTGTGAATGCCAGTAGGCAGGGATTGCTGGGGGCCATCTTGGAAGCTGGCTGCCTCGGAGGAGCACTGGGAAGGAAGATGGGGGACAAGGACATGAGAGAGACTTTTCACTACACTTTTTATATTATTTCATTTTTGAACTTTACACTATATTTCCTATTCAAAACATTGGAATTAGAGAGAAAGAGAATATCTTCAGGGACAACCAGCTGCCTGGATCATAGTTTGAGACTCCCTCTAATAGAGCCAAGGTTCTCAAACTAGGACAACAGGTACCCCAGGGGAACCCTGCCGTATCCCTGGGACAAACAAAGCTACAGTATAAACATGACCATCTTCCTGGGGCATCAGTAGACTCTAGTAAAAGTAAAAGGAATTTAAAATAGATGGGGCACAAAGTAGAAGGCAGAATTCACAAATATCTAAGATAAAACTTGAGACTTCAAAGAAAGTTTCACCCTTGCAGAGGCTATTTGGGGCTACACTCTGCAGGGTTTGAATTCATTCTTCTTTCTTCTTGGGGATGGTTTGTTAAGAGTTCACAAACCACTGCTCTGGGCAAATTGCCCTCCAGAGTCTCTCACTCACACACACACACTCTCAATCTCATTATGAAAAGATAAACTTTGTTTCAATAAAAATTGTAGTAATGAGCTTGATCATCTATTATTTTCACTCAACTTGGCTACAAATGACTTCCAACTGTTTAAAAAAATTCCAATCCACCCTCAGAGAGCCAATATGCTATTAATGCTAAAGATTACAGGCTAAAGAGGTTCCTCATGTTCTTAGCATTGGCAGCACCACCAGAATAAGGCACATACTCCAATAATGGCTATTTGGAAGGAAAAAACACTAGCAAAAAACATCAGCTTTGCTTTGTTTCTTAAATATAGCTCGTGACCACAAATGGAGTTTGTTTCCTTGCTCTATGTTTTTCCATTTGGTACTTTTGTTTCTTTCCCATCACTCCCCTTTAAACCCAAAGGAATCTTGTTATCCCTGGAATAATACGCAGACGGAGAAGGGATGAGGACCCTGGACTCTAAAAGTCTGACTATCTGAACCCAAATTCTAGCTCCCCTGCTTTCAGATGCTGTGTGACTGTGGGTAAGTCCCTACCCTCTCTGAGCCTATTTCTCTACTTGGAAAATAAAAGTATACGTATATATGTAAAGCTCTTAGCCAGGACTTGGTATAGAGTAACCATTCAAGAAATATTAGTATTATCAAAGAAATAGCTTCAGATCAATTCATTTTGATTAAGCATGGAATGTCTATAACAGTAATGACCTCTGACCAACTAGCCCAAAGCCTGACAAGAGATGTATATTTACATTTTTCTTCTTTATAATTTCCTAGAGTCCAGATTCTCTATAATGAGCAGGTGTAACATTTGCAGTCAGACAGAAAGCTGGCATTAACTCTCTGCATGCCGATCCTGAACCCCGCCTTTGGCCACCAAATTCTGGTTTGGCCCCTCCACTTTCAGAGCATGGCTACTCCCATTAGAGGCAGAGAGGCTCATCTTGTGTTTTGTTGTTGTTTTGCCTCGGTTTTGTGAACAAATAAGTAAATAATCAAATGGAGATACACCCTCCAGACAGCATGTAACTTCCTAGGCTTGGGAAAAACAGGATGAAATTGAAAATGTCTTTCTCTGGTTCGAATCCCCTGCCCTCTCCCATCTGCCAACTCTGGTCTCCCACGCTCTGGAGAAAACCCGTAAGTGGCTCACTTTGTGCTTTCAAGCTGGACAGTCACGGTCAGAGCAGGAGTGAGGCAGCCCTGCTAACGTGGAGCGTTGGGAGAAATCAGGCTGAATTAGAGAAGTGTAAACTCTAGAGCGTGTTTTTACAACTCCATTAGTTCTAAGCACATAAGGATTTCAAACCAAAGAGCATCCACACACAAATCCTTGGATTATTTAAGAGATAAGGCGTATCCAAAATTAGCATATAGATCAGAGGCATGCAGTTGAGTGCTGCTAAAGTAGGCTATAAATGCCTTGGGGGAAGAAAAGCAGTTGTTTTTCTAAAGAAAGCTTTACACTACTCCAAAATCCTGCTCAGGAAGTGTGAACTATAAATCAGATGAACCGCACCGCTATGGACTGAGTTGTGTCTTCCCACCAAATGGATATGTTGAAGCCCTAACTTCCAATGTGATGGTATTTGGAGATGGGTCTTTTAGAAGACAATTTGGGTTTGGAGGAGGTCATAAGGGTGGGATCTTCATGGTGGGATTAGCATCCTTATAAAGAGACCTGGCAAGGGGGAGCGAGGTGGCCAAACAGAAGCCTCCAGCAATCATCCCTCTGCACAAACACCAAATGCAACAACTATCCATGCAAGCAAGCACCTTCAGAAGAACCAAAAATCAGGTGAGCGATCATACTATTCATACCTGGTTTTAACATTATAGGAAGGAAAGAGGCGCTGAAGAGGGCAGAAAAGAAGTCATGCATTGCCTACGCCAACCAATCCCTGGCAGTGCCATACCAGCACGCAGAGTGGAGAGAGAATCTGTGTGCCTGGGGGAGGGAGAGTGAAGTGATTGTGAGACTTTGCATTGAAATTCAGGGCCACCCTGGCACAGGGGAACACGGCCCAGGGCATTCTGCTGGTGCCCACAGAGGGAGCATTTTGACTGGCCTGGACAGAGGGAAATCCTCTGCCCTGAAACCCGAGTTCCAGCTAGTTCTGGCTAGCCCCACCGCTGGCTGACAAAACGGGATCACATTACGCTAAAAAGCTTCTGCACAGGAAAGGAAACAATCAACAAAGTGAAGAGACAACCCACAGAATGGGAGAAAATATTTGCAAACTACCCATCTGACAAGGGATTAATAACTAGAATATATAAGGAGCTCCAACAACTCAATAGGAAACATCAAATAGCCCACTTAAAAATGGGCAAAGCATCTAAATAGACATTTCTCAAAAGAGGACATACAAATGGCCAACAGCTGTATGAAAAAATGCTCAGCATCATTAGTCATCAGAGAAATGCAAATCGAAACTACAATAAGATATCTTACCCCAGTTAAAACACCTTGTATCAAAAAGACAGGCAATAATGAATGTTGGCAAGGATGTGGAGAAAGGGGCACCCTTATACACTGTTGGTGGCAATGGAAATTAGTGCAAACACTATGGAGAACGGGATGGAGGTTCCTCAAAAAACTAAAAACAGAACTACCATGTGACCCAGCAACCCCAGTGCTGGGTATATATCCAAAGGAGGGGAATTCAGTATATCGAAAACATATCTGCCCTCCCGTATTTTTTGGAGCACTACTCACAATAGCCGAGATATAGAATCAATCTAACTGCCCATCAATGGATGAGTGGATAAAGAAATTGTGGTACATATAGACAATAGAATACTACATAGCCACAAAAAAGAATGGAACCCTGCCATTTGCAACACCATGGATGGAAATGGAGAACATTATGTTAAGTGAAATAAGCCAAGCACAGAAAGACAAATCTCACGTGTTCTCACTCATAAATGAGAGCTAAATATTAAAGACAACTGATCTCATGGAAACAGAGAGTGGAAAGATGGTTACCAGAGGCTGGGAAGGATAGCAGGGATGGGGGATGGTTAATGGGTGCAAAGATACAATTGGATAGTTAGAATGAACAGTATTTGATAACACAATAAAGTGACTATAATCAACAATAAATTAGGGTATACTTTAAAATAACTAGAACAGTAGAGCTGGAATGTTCATAACACAAAGAAATGTTAAATGCCTGAGGTGACAGATACCCTAATTACCCTGATTTGATTAATTCACACTGTATGCCTGTATCAAAACATCACATGTACCCTATAAAGGTATACAACTATTATATACACATAATTCAAAATTTTTAAATTAAAAAGAGATGCCGGAGAACATATACACATGTTCTCTTTTTTTTTTTTTCATTTTTTTGAGACAGAGTCTCACTCAGTTGCCCGGGCTAGAGTGAGTGCCCTGGCGTCAGCCTAGCTCACAGCAACCTCAAACTCCTGGCCTTAAGCGATCCTACTGCCTCAGCCTCCGGAGTAGCTGGGACTACAGGCATGCACCACCATGCCCGGCTAATTTTTTCTATATATATTTTAGTTGAGCAGATAATTTCTTTCTATTTTTAGTCGAGACAGGGTCTCGCACTTGCTCAGGCTGGTCTTGAACTCCTGACCTCGAGCAATCCACCCGTCTCGGCCTCCCAAAGTGCTAGGATTACAGGCGTGAGCCACCGAGTCCGGCCTTTATTTTTTAATTAACATAAGTTCCTATAGTGTTTCCAAAAGAGATCATGATGATAAATGCTTGCTCTGTCTCTCTTTTTAAAAAATTAGTCCTTACACATGACATGTAATGTAGTACTTGGTGTCACCCTACAAAGAATAAATTTAAATTGAAGAAGCAGAAACGTGGGCAGAGTCCTTGTTTGGGCTTAATTTGTGCTGGAGTACAATAAAATTCTATCCTAGAAGCTATAGGCATAAAACTAAAAGTCAGGAAGGAGAAGAATGGCTAATTAAGCTCTGAAACTAAAACCTCTTTCTTTATCACTGTTTCGTTAAGTCCTATCAATTGGTCAGGCACAGGGGCTTAGCTGTGCCACTCTAGTTAATGGCCGGTTACAAATTTCCACCATAAACTCATCTTCCTTCCGGCACCTTAAATCTCAGACACTGGAAGCTAATAAGGAGGGAAAGCTCGTAGGCCCAGGGTAATCTCTCTTTCAATCCCAATCTCCCTCTCTGCCCCCTACCCACCCTACTACCTTAACTGTTAGTAAGGGATTTTGGTTGCATGCCCAGAAACCTAACTCTAGCTAAATTAATCAAGAAAAGAATACACTGATTCATCCAGCTGGAGTCATCTGCAGAAAGGGTGTGCTTCGGTTTGAATGAGTCTCCTCCAAAATTCATGTTGAAACTTAATCCTCATTGCGGTGATATTAAGAGGTGGGGCCTTTTAGTAAGTGATTAAGTCATGAGGGCTCCTCCTTCATGGATGGATTAGTGCCTTACAAAAGGGCTGGGGGGAACTAGTTTAGGCCCTCTCGCCCTTCCACCTTTTGCATGTGAGGATACAGCATTCATCCTCTCTGGAGGACACAACAAGGCGTCATCTTGGAAGCAAGGAATGGGGCCCCCATCAGACACCAAACCCGCTGGTGCCTTGGTCTTGGACCTCCCAGCCTCCAGAACTATGAGAAATAAATCTGGGTATTCTGTTATAGCAACAGAAACAGACTAAAACAGGGCAGGGGCAAGAACTAGGACCCCAGGAACAGGACTCACTGTCACCAAGACACATACACACACTCTCTCTCCTCATTTGTCTTCTCTGTTTGTCTTTGCTCAGCCTTATTCTCCATCTCTGTCCATGTGGGAGGACAAGTAGATGGATGGCTCCAGATTCTTATCCTCCCTGTTTAGGAACCACCATAAATTAATCCCAGGGCTACATTCTGATGGGTCCTGCTTAAGCATGAGTCACTCCATGGTCCAACACTGCTAGGTGGATGCAGCCCTTTGGCTGACCCAGCACTGACCACTTACCCACCATACCAGACCCTGGCCACGCCCCACCCACGTCCCTTGGGCCCTCCTCAGCCCACATAAGCTGAAGGCATCCCTCTGCAGGTACCTGAGACTCTCCACCTGAAGGCTTTTACTTGGCCTGGAAGTAAAGGAAGTTCTAGGAAGTAAAACTCCCTGGGAGCATCCCTCAGTCATTGTCAGAGTCACCCTATGAATAAACAATTTACATGCAAATCCTTGTCACAGGGTCTGCTTCTAGGAAACCCAGCCTAAGACACCCATGACTTTCAGAGGAGAAGAAAGAGCTCCAGGATTGGCAGCCTTACCAAACCACACAGAGGGGGGAAGGAGTGCTACCTAAACAAAAGGGTGTAGGCAATTAAAACAACCTAAATCCACAATGGTCCACATTGCTGAACAAATGAGATGAGGTGAGACGGATCTCAGCAAGTGTCAAAATGTTGCTGTGACTCTTGGACTGGCCTGACATAAAGGCAGAGTGTCCACCTGCTCAAACATCCATCTTGACTAAAATTTCTCCATGACAATCAGAACTTTTACTCTCTTCCTGGGCTCTCAGTGACTTCTCCCAACCAGGAAGGAAGCTCTTTGGCTGGGCCCCCTGCTCTATTCCCGTTTGGTCAGCCTCTAGCCTTGTATCCCAAGCTCCAGCTTTGCTCTCACCCATTAGCTTCCATGGCTGAACTTGACTTCCATTGTCTCAATTTCTTAGATGGCTTTAAGGCAAGGGTTGCAAACTTAAATGCCCACAGGGGGCAGAAAGTGACACAAAGGGGTGAAGACGACTAGAGACAGGACAACAGGGCCCAGTGAGGACTGTGGCAAACTGGAGAGCACACACCCCATCTAAAGAGGTAGCAAGGGCTCAATTCTTCAAGATTTGTGGAAATGGAAACCAAATGTTCCCAAACTGCCTCTATTTTTCAAAGAGAAGCAGAAAACCCAGTTTTTTTTTAATGTAAAAGATATACATTGGTGAATGCTAACAACTAACTTTTTAAATGTAAATACTGCATGAGCTGAATCAAATTTTCTGCCAGCCCAGTGCTGCATGGGTCATCATGTTGTAGCCCCAAGAATGGGCCTCACAGACCTCCCTCTGTGGGGGTTGTGACTGACCAGGGCTCCCTTCTGCTGTGCTAGGAGGTCTGTATGCTTCCAGAGCACTTCCCAGCTAGTGACTGAGTATGGCAGGGATACTAAAGCAGACCCCTTCCTGGAAGACTCAGGTTTCCTCTGTCCCCAGCTTTGGCTTGAGGACTTCCCTGTTATGTTTCCACCCTAACGTCCCCTCTCTCCTTCACTCAGGCTCAGACTTGCATTGCCATGTGAGGGTTCTCCTGGTCTCTTCTATCACCCTCCCTATTTTCTATCTCAGGCATTTCCTCTAATAAAAATCATGTATGCTTAATCCCATATTGGAGCTGGTTTCTCAGAAGAACTAAGCTAACACACCACCTTGCAAATTCTGCTTTCGATGTTCAGCTCACACTCACTCACATCCTCCAAACTCTGGCTGTTTGGGTCTAATTCCACTCCAGCTCCCACCCACTGGGTCCTTTCCCCCCTCCCATTCTGCTTTCCTGGTAACAGCATTTCTGCTTTCTTTTGGACAATGACCCTTCCCTCATTGTTCATTCATTAGCTTGGATAGGGCTGACACCATCCCTGGAGCTAGGGCTGAGCACATGACCAGGACTGACCAATCACCATCTTCTATAATACTTCCATAGCCAAATAATTGGTTCAGAGATGGGCACATGACCCTCATGATCCAACGAGATTCATTCCCAAGGCTTCGTATGTCAATTCTCTTGGCAAAGTTCATTTTCCCGTGGGATTACTAAGCTCATAGGAGGTAAGTCAGGAGCTACGGATGACACAAGAAAAGAGACTATCTGATAATGAAGCCGAAGTAGATGAAAAGAGAGCTGAGAGGCAGCAATCAGACAGATGCCAAAGTATATCACTGAGGCACCTGGCTCCAGCCATACTTAAAGTCCAGGGTTATTTGTGGGCTTTGAAGTTGCATGAGCAATAACAAGATGCAACTGAATCAGTTTTGGCTAATATATATACCACCTCACTTCTCATTCAGTTTCCTGAACTATAAATGAAACTTTTCCCACTCTTTTGCCATGTGAGCTAGGTAAATTTCTAATCCATTCTGAACTTCAGCTTTTTTCTCTCTCAAATGTAGCAAATACAATATATCCTGCTTTCCTTGGAGGGAAATCAGATTACCTTATCTAGGAAAGTACAGAGAAAGTTATAAAACATTACTATTTCCAAAGAAATTCCAAAATACAAGTCCAGGGGCGTATGAACAAGGGCTCTAGGGTCAGACTGCCTGAATTCAGATTCCAGCTTCATTACTAACTGGCTGTGTGTCCTTGAACAAGTCAGTTGACCTCTCTGGCCCTTAGTTTCCTCATCTGTAACATGGAGACCCAATCACATCCATTGCATAGGATTGTCATAGAAATTAATAGATACGTAAAGTGCTTAGTGCAATGTCTGGCACTCAAAATATGTATGGTATGATTGTTGTTGATACTGTAGTTGACCTTTGAATGATACGGGGATTAGGGGAACCGACTCTTTGCACAGTCAAAAATCCACGTATAACTTTTGACGCGCCAAAAACTTACCTGATGATATCCTATTGTTGACTGGAAGCCTGACCGATAACATAAACATTGATTAACACAAATTTTATATATGTATTACACACTGTATTCTTACAATAAAGTAATCTAGAGAAAAAAATATTAAGAAAATCATAAGGAAGAGACAATATATTAGCTATTCATTAAGTGGAAGTGCATCACCACAAAGGTCTTCATCCTGTTGTCTTCATGTTGAGGAAGTTGAGGAGGGGTTGCTCTTGCAGAGACCCCGCCTCAGGGTTAGCAGAGGTGGAAGAAAATCCAAATATAGATGTACTCGCACAATTCAAACTGGTGTTGTTCAAAGGTCAACTGTATTCATATTATAATAAATGTTAATGTTTTTACTGTTGACACTTCCACCCTAACTTCCTTCCCTCTCTCGGTCCCCAACACAACTTCCTGTACCTAATAGAAAATTCCATCTTAAAAGCCCCCAGCCCAAGGCCTCCTCGCTAGACCCAGCTAGATGGCTTGTTAAGGACATATGACCTAACAACTTCTTCAGCCCAGTTTCAACTGCCATTTGGGGAAGTTTCCCAATTACCACAACACTTCCACACATCAAATACGAATTACTGTAATTGCCCCATAACACACTGTTGAAACATTTGACTTGCCCAGAACTAATTGTCTGTCAAAAAGATATTTTGCAGCCAAGCTAATCTCTTAATTGGACTTCTAATTTAACTGAAACCTTTTTTTTTCCCTGCTTATTTTACACTTTCTTCTCTTGTTTTTGCCAAATTCTGGATGCTAGGCACTGCTTTCAAATATAATTTATCTGCTTTTTTCTATTATAAAAGTAACACATGTTCACTGTGGAAAACCTGAAAAAATGCCAATGGAAGAACAACTGACCCTAGACTCAGTGCCTAGAGAAAGACTACCAACATTTTAGCAAATTTCCTCCCCAGGTTTTTCATAAGGGATGATTCTACAGAGTTAATAAAAACATATAGTCAAGTTTTGCAGCCTGGCTTTTCTCACTTTAGATTTTAAGTTGAACATTTCCATTTGCCATTCCAAGATCTTCAAAATTTAGAAATGGCAGAATATCTCAACAACAGTCTGTTTAACCTCTTCCCCTAATGTTGGACTTTTGTTACTTTATGAATAAATTTTCTGCATGTGTTTCAGATATAGTTTCCTTAGGAAAGATTCTCTATGTTGGGCGACAATTCTCCATGTGTCTCTCACATTTCTGCACATCTTGAATCAGCTTTTGTTCCATGCTATCTCTACAAGGATTTTGTAATGCTAACAGCATTAGAAGACAGATTACTGGGGGGGCATGGGCAATATACATAACCTGAACTTTTGTACCCCCATAATATGCTGAAATAAAAAAAAAAAAAACAAGAAGACAGATTATAAGGCAGAAGATATTTATTTGCTGACCAGGATTATAATGATAATGTCTCCCTCCAGGGAAAAGGTTGGGCAGCACCTTTACGAAAAGCTTAGGATTCCTAAACTTGGGGTTCCTCAGCCTGATGCAAATCAACTGCATCCACAGCACCCACCTGGATCCACTTCTGTGTCACCCTTGAGGGACTTAGGGGTCAAGGGGAACAGGTGCAAACATGAAGCTCAAGCTTACCATTATGCCATGAAAAATGAAGACCCTTATCTCTGAACCCGGAGTCTCATGTCTTTTGACAACACCCACAAAACTCCAATAGGCTAACTTGTTAGCTTACAGTTAGGATGCTATCTTAACCCTTCATAGTTCTTGACACTCTAGAAGTAAACTTGCTGGGTCAAAGGGCATGGACAATCGCTAAGACACTTAGTATGTATTGTCAATTAGCTCTCCAAACTCACTCACTCAATCCTCTATACTCACTCTCTGAACTCCATGGCCACGCCCTACATAAGCAAGGGCTTGTTTTCAGGACAGGCTAGGCTGTGCTGCAGTAACAAACAGCCCCTGAGTCTCAGGAGCTTAAAACACAATCGCATCTCTTACCCTGCATGCCCACTGCAGGCCAGATGCAGCTCTGCCCCGTACTGAACTTGCTCCGTGACCCAGGCTTCCAGAGCAGGCACTACCAGGAATGTCGCCAGGATCTGCAACAGAAAAGAGTGTGGTGGATCACATGCTTGCTCTTAAAGCTTCTACCTGAAAGTGACAACCATCACTTCCTGTGTGTATGTCACTGGCAAACCAAGTCTCATGGTCATGTCTAATTTGGAGGGCAGGGGAGAAAGGGGTAATCCTACATGTGCCCAGAGACGGGTAACTGGAAATTACCTGGTGAACAGCATTAACAATTACCCTGAGGCTTCAAAGACCTTATATCATCACATAGCATTCCCACCCAGATAATGTCCAGACACCTTGGTATTTGACACTCCATCACAAAGGTGGGGAGGGAGACTTGTAACTTCCCTATGGTTGTCTATAAACACTTATAAAGAAGTCTGGGTTTGGGGTGTTTTATTTCAAAATGTTTTCCATTTGTCAGATTCTGCTGGTCCAGCAGATAATTTTGTCAATGCTTCTTGAAATCCATGCTAAGACCTGTCTATCCATGATCCTCAAATTCCTAGTCCAGTAGCAAAGTGATTCTCGAAATATCTCCAGCCTCAATTCCTTGAGCATGACTCATCCCAACCCTCCAACACTCTTCAAGCTAAGTATGCTGAATCCTGCAGATGGAAGACACCAGTACCCAAAGTTAATGGGATACTGAAGACAGAGGCTGCCCAAATGTCATCACTAGTAGCTACTGAACACTCTGTGTCTGGCAAGTTTATCATTATTCCCCTATTCATTCACTCAATCAACAACTATTTGCTAAATTAATATAGCATTGTGGATATGAGCACAGACTCTGGAGCAAGAGGGCCCAAGTTCAAATCTCACCTTCCCTCTTTATTAGCTATATGACTTCTCAGTGCCTCAGTTTCCCTATACAGAAAAATGGGGATTATAATTAATAGTTACCTACCTCCCACTGGGTTGAGAGGATTAAGTTAATATAGGTAGAGCACTTAGAACAGTGCCCTGCCTATATGAAGTGCTCTGTAATATTTGTTATTATCACTGAGTGCCAGGCACTGTTCTTTATCATGGAGACTACGGCAATGAATCGGACAGACATGGCTCCTGTCTCTATGGAGCCCATATTCAGGGGTTAGCAACTAACCCCTGATCCAGCCATGCCTGAAGCTTATTCCACATCACTGAACTTTCCAATTTCCTGAAGCATTAGTTCTTTTTTCTTCTCTGCATAGGCCAGCTTGAGCTGAGTTTCCCTCCCTTGTGAATCACATTGTTCTCACAAATGCAAGGCTCCGAAGCCAAGCCCTTTCTACTCTGCCCTTCTGCCTCTTTTCAGCTGAGGGCCTATGAGTTTGCACCTAACACCATCACTGTGTGGAATCTGTTAAACCACCTGGTGAGGCCCTTGAATATTCAAACCAGCCTTTAAACAGAGAGTTAGGAACTATAAACAATAAATTATCACAAGCATGAAATGGAAACATGCTGTGGATCATTCCCCAAGAGAGCAATAAAATGTCTTGGCTCCTACATGTTTCATGGAAAACATGACAATGTTTAAAAATCTTTCTTTAATAAAGAATAATTTACTAAGCAAATTAGATTTCCTAATGTGTTATCTAATTAATCCAGCCCTTAGCGTAAGATAACTTTGTAATTGCCAGCTAATTTCATCAATACAGTGGATTGGTCTCACTCCTTAGAGCCCCCTCTCTACCAAGAGGACTGTGTTGCTGTGCATTGGCAAAGAACAGGGTGGACACGAAAGGTGGTGGAGTGTTAGTAAGATATACATGGATTTGGAGTCAGGCCTCATTTTAAATGCTAACTTCATCACTTACTAGTGGTATGCCTCAGTCTAGGTTTCCCCAAATCAGATTCTTGAGACAAGAATCCAAGCATAAATAGTTTATTTGGGAGGTAAATGAAATATGATAGGGGAAATGAGAGAGGTGGGGAAGGCGGCCAATAAAGGGCATATCATCAAACAAGTTACTACTTTCGACAACTGGATCGTAAGCCTGCTGGGAAACTCTAGGAGACAGTATATAACACACCTAGTAGTGTGCTGGCAAATGTTTAATGACTCTCCAGGAACGTATAAAAAGCTCACCCAGATTTGCAGTGTCTGCCCATATCCATGGTGTAAACACGCCCAGCATGGCTGATTTCGTACTACTAGGATGACAACCCTGATCAAGGACTTGGGAAAAGATGCACATGACCAGCTCTTGCAAAGCTGGTTGTGTCTCACAGTTTAGAAGGAGCTTTCACATTCTTGATCTCACTGGGTCCTCACCACAGCTCTGTGGGGCAGGTAGGGCAGACGTCGTTATCCCCCTATTGGAGGTGAGGGCACTAAGGACCAGAAAGATGATGGGCATACCCAAGGTGACCCACCCAATGAGTGGCAGAGTTACATAAGAACTGTGATCTTTTGGAGCCTTAAAGAGCACTTTTTCTATGGTACAATCCTACCTCTCCTCATTAGCATCTTTGAAAATGATACTCCTTTTGCTCAGGCACTCTTAGCTGCTCAGAAGCAAGCAATACTCCAAGATGGCATTGGGAGAGTCATTTCACAGGTGGAAGATGGAGGCTCGATGGAGTAGGGAATTAGCCTTAGCTATCCAGTGTATTTGGTGGCACTGGTGTTGCTGATCCACAGCCCAGTCATGGCAGAGGCTGGTTCTACACTGAACCACGTCACAGTTGGCTGGTTGGGGAAGAGGGAGGTCCAACAATAGAATTTCCTGAAGCAGAGAATGTAAGCCCAGACATTCTCCCAAACTGGGAGTTATCAGAAAGAAAGAAAAAATGGAAGGAATGACAAAGGCATTCCAGTGTGCTTCCTGGGACAGACTGAGCCAGTCTTTCTAACTTCAGATTCACAAGAACACTGCAAAGAATTTCTAGTTGTACCCATCAAAATTGGCTGTCTGGTCCAAAAATAAATTTATTCTTCCTCCCAAATAATTTTACTCCTGTTTCTGGGCTACCTGTCTCAGTGACTATCATCACCATTCACCTAGCTACCCAAGCCAAGAGCCTGGACATCATCTTTGAGTCCTCCTCCCTCACACCCAACATGCAACCAATCACCACATTCTCTTTAATCTCCCTTTTTAAGCCATGGCCTTAATTTAGGAACCATCATTTCAAATTTAGACTTGTCTTCATGGTGAAATATGGCATCTGGAGATCCAGCCATTGCATCCTAACCCACGACCAACAATAGGAAGAATGGACAAAGGTATGATCTTCCCTCTGAGAATATTTCCATATTTCTCTTCTCTTTGCATTACATTGGCCAAAACTAAATCACATAGCCACAACTAGTTCATGAGAGATTGGAAAACGTGGGAGTGTTTTTTCTTTCAGCCCAGTCTATGTCACCCTAATTAAAATCAGGGTTATCTTCCCTTCTCAAAAATTCAGTTTTAAAGTTCATTAAATGGAACAAAACAAGGTAAGCAGCCATGAGAGGGGATGGGACAGACACCCGGCATGGGATGTTGAAGCCTAAAACAGTTTATAACCTGAATCTAGTCACGAAAAAGCACCAGACAATCCCCAAATGAGAGACCTTATACAAAATAAATGGTCTGTATTTTCCCAAAGTATCAAGGTCAAGAAAGTAACAGAGACTGCAGAACCTTCCAGAATAAGATATGACAACTAAATGCTATGCTGGATCCTTTATAAAAGACATCATTGGGACAGTCGGTGGAACTTGAATGGGCCCCATGGATTAGCTGATGGTAATGTATCAATGCCAATTTCCTGATTTTAATGGTTGGGGTACGGGTATATGGGAGAAGGTCCTTTATTATAAAAAATACACAGTAAAGTATTGACAAATGATGGCAAGCATGTCAGAAACTTACAAATGATTAGGTGGAGGGGCAAAACTTATTTGTACTATTGTTCTAACTTTTCTCCAAGTTTGAAATGTTTACCCCTCAAAACTAGGGCTTTCTTTTAGAGAAGAAAAAGGAGTACGGATGTTCCAATATGCAAATAGCAGGCTCCAACACAGATGGTACTCACATAATGTATCAGAGGAGGTCATTCCAAGGAGGTAATAAAATCAGAGCCAAAGATAAAGAGCCATCTATGTGAAGAGTGGGGAGACAGAGTTTTCAGGCAGAGGGAGCAGCATGTGCAAAGTAGCTGAACTTGTTTTCAGAGTTATAACCCTAGCGATCTGGCTGTAAACAAACTAGCAATTCGGTTGAAAATAACTGCTATTCCTTGAGAAACGTGAGTAAACACCACTGTGTACCGTAACTTGTAGCAGTCAGCTAGGGCCACAGTGATGCTGGGAAACAAACAACCACAAACTCTCAGCAAGCATTTATTTCTCAGCCATGCCTGGATGGGCTGGCTGGAGTAGCTGTGCTGGAGGCTGTAGGTTTGCGGGTGAGCTGGCTAGCTCTGCTCTAGACGGATTTCATTTCTCTAAGGCCAGTGACTCACGAAGGCATGTTGCTCTTACAGAGAAGGCAGAGCACAAGACAGAAGGCTCTCACAATGGTTATGTCCTCTCATATCTGATTGTCCAAAGAAAGTCACCAGCAACTCAACAGTCCAAGGGTGGGGACATCAGGGCAAACCAAGTCACATGGTCTAGCCCAACATCAATGAGGTGATGGAGGAGGGAGCGAATATTTACTGAACAATAATCTAATTTACTATATAGGTCAAACACTTCACCAAAGAGCCATCCTGAGAAACAGCCTCTCTCTAATCCATTTTATTGGGGTGGAGGGAATGACGAGGTCCTTGTAAGAATTCTGTATACCCTAGATACACTTAACTTTTGGAGGCCTCACCAGACAGCATTTCAAACATACTACAAATTTGTCAACTTCCTACATTAAATGGGTTTTTTGCTATAAAAACTTTGAGAAAATTTTTAAATTTTTCTCCTGAAAATTATTTGGCAAAAAGTGACTTGTTTAATTTTTGATTACAGGTGATTTCTTGGCAATTGTGCATATTCAGAAGCTCTTGAAAGTGAGAAATTCTAACTATCCACGTTTTCAGAGGTAATGAAATCCCTCCAAACACTAAATTTACCAATTAGTGATATTGACAAAGTAGCACAGTTTGTAGGTAATTTCTTAAATATTCATTAACTTCAATTTTGCCATTTTCCTGTTTGCATTTTGAAGCCAATAAGTTTTGTTTGTTTGTTTGTTTGTTTTTCAGGACTCATTTTTGTAGACCCTCAAAAAGCACAGAGAGATTCTGCGCCTAATGGATTAAAAACACACACGTTGCCTGGAATCAAAGCTAATTGGTATTGGTTGTGAAATGGATCCTCTCCCACTCCAGGCTTTGGCACAGGAAAATGAGAGCAGCTGACTCCAAGGGAACCCAATCCATGCAGGAGGCGCCCTTCCTCTGCACCGGGGTAAATGGCTCGGGTTTGCCGCTCACCAGAGCCCTTCAGCTCGTTCACAAAGCCATTCACACTGTACCACTCCATTTGTAAGGCAAATAAAAATGTCATCTTCCAATCTTGGCTCATTTCATCTTATATGAAAAGTCTCTCTTCCCAATGCCTTGCCATCATTTCCCTGTTGTGATTAAAAAAAAAAAAAAACAATGGGCAATAAAAGTTGGCCTAACGGTTGGTCCTCCAAGGACCAACATATGATTGAAGGAGCAATAACTTACCCCAATGCCCCCAAGGAAGGTTTTCTCAATAATGTAACAAAGCTACAGTTAATGGTGGCACAGTGCGTTTCACTGATACTGTGCCGTAAACTGCTCCCGTTCAATTAGTTACATATGGGCCGGGTGCGGTGGCTCACGCCTGTAATCCTAGCACTCTGGGAGGCGGAGGCGGGTGGATCGCTCAAGGTCAGGAGTTCGAGACCAGCCTGAGCAATGAGCGAGACCCCGTCTCTACTAAAAAAAAATAGAAAGAAATTAGCTGGCCAACTAAAATATATATAGAAAAAATTAGCCGGGCATGGTGGCGCATGCCTGTAGTCCCAGCTACTCGGGAGGCTGAGGCAGCAGGATTGCTTAAGCCCAGGAGTTTGAGGTTGCTGTGAGCTAGGCTGACGCCACGGCACTCACTCTAGCCCGGGCAACAGAGTGAGACTCTGTCTCAAAAAAAAAAAAAAATCAGTTACATATGTATAATATTAAAGGGATTCAACATATATTTACAGCAATCATTTATATGTGCACAAGGTGTCACAAAAATGTAGCTCTCTGCCCCTTCTGGTGATTTGGCAACATGGGAATAAGGACCAACCATAGATGAGATTCTGGATAAGCAATTAATTTTAATCTCTATGGTTGCCCCTGTATCAAGCTTCTATTCTACTCTGTGCCAAGCACTTTACACATGTAAATGGATAGTACATGTTTCAAATTAGGTCACGTTTTTTGTTTCCTACAATCCCTACCAGCTCCTTCAGCACCTGGCCCATTCTAGCCACTTAAGAAATTCTTCTGGGCCGGGCACGGTGGCTCATGCCTGTAATCCTAACACTCTGGGAGGCCGAGGCGGGTGGATGGCTCCAGGTCAGGAGTTTGAGACCAGCCTGAGCAAGAGCAAGACCCCATCTCTACCAAAAATAGAAAGAAATTAGCTGGACAACTAAAAATATATAGAAAAAAATTAGCCGGGCATGGTGGCACATGCCTGTAGTCCCAGCTACTCGGGAGGCTGAGGCAGAAGGATTGCTTGAGCCCAGGAGTTTGAGTTTGCTGTGAGCTAGGCTGATGCCAGGGCACTCTAGCCCGGGCAACAAAGTGAGCCTCTGTCTCAAAAAAAAAAAAAAAAAAAAAAAAAAAGAAAAAGAAATCCTTCTAGAGAGAATAAATGAAAGATCCAGTAGCTCCAAGACCCTACCTTGCAGATGATCGGCATCAGGACCCTGCTTTTGAGGTCCCTACATGTTCCTTCTGCCCCTCACCTCCAGGATCTCTTGGTAAGTACCCAGGGGGTGTCTCACATGAACTGCCCCACCATTTCGCGCCTCTGTTTGCACCATTACCTGTCTCCTTACCTGGTCATAATCATTTCTTCCAAAGGCCACTGTTCACACCTCTGTCAGATGCTCTGCAGCTCTGGGACTCCCTATCTCTTGGAACAAAGCTTATACTATTCTATCAGGCCTGCAGTGCAGAGAGACTTACTTTCCTGGACATTTTCTATTCATCAGACATTTGCTAATTGTTTAAAAAGATCAGATTGTAATACATATGTAAATAAGATATAGAACTACAAATAGAACACACATAGAAACACAAATATTTTTTAAAAGAATCAGAAACATCTGCCCCAAAATGTTAATATGGTTATCGTTGGGTGGTGAAATACCGGTTAATATTTACTTTTCTTTTTCTATTCTCTTTTTCCCCAAATTTGTTTATCAAGAGCAGGGATGCATTATTTTGGGGGCTAATAAATGTTTGGCTTATTTAAGCAGTGCCTTTGACAGCAGGTCAGGAACTTGGGAAACAAGGGCTGGCCTCCTGAAACTCTGTAAGAACCTCAGGTGGGTTAGGCCACCCATTCGCCAATACCCCATTTACAGGGGTATGGGTAAGGTGGTGGAGACCAACCCAGCGGCAGCCTCATTCCAAAACTTAGTCCCTGACTTGGAAGCCAATTGAGCCATGGAGAAGAGGAAATTGACCCATTGAGACTAAGCACGCTCACTTCCTTCAGAAATCCTCCCTAAGGATTCATTTCCCGGATGCCAGTAGCAACCCAGCTCAACATGCTATCTCTGGCTTCCAGTGACTTGTCCCTTGGTCCTTCTTTCTTCAGAAGTAAGACTGCTCATTCCAAGCAAACATCTTGAATGCACACGTTCTTAAAACACTGAGTGGCTTATCCACCCGCGCATTCAACAATTTATTTATCATTTAGTGAATGCCTGTATGGACACGCTGCTGTGTTAGGTGCTGGGGACACCGCAGTGAGCCACCTGCAGATCTGCTCCCTGCCCACGTGGAGCTCACAGTCCGGTGGAGGAATCACACGTTAATCAAATAAACACAGTAATGAATGTATAATTAGAAACCAGAGTAAGTGCTCTGCAGAGAAGGAGCATGGTTTGAGACATGGGGAGTCACGGAAGGCTTCCAGAGGCAGTGCCCGGGCTCTCGAGAATGAGGAGCTAAGTGGGTGGGCAACGTGGGTGCAGGCGGGACAGCAGCAAGCAGCAGGTGCGAGGGGCTGGCGCAGGTGCCACAGCCCCGGGCCTGAGAAGCAGAGATCCAGGCTACGACGCCGGGGACACAAACAGGGGCATGGCCATGGAGGTTGTCAATACAACCTTTGGTTTCCATTTTGTTACTACAAAGGAATACCTGAGGCTGGGTAATTTATGAAAAAAAGAGGTTGGCTCACGGTTGTGCAGGCTGTACGAGAAGCAGCGCCAGCTTCTGCCTCTGGCGAGGACCTCGGGAAGCTTCCAGCAAGGCGAAGACGAAGGAGAGCATGCGCGTCACACATATACGTCACACAGGCGCGCCACACATGCGCGTCACACGCGAGAGCGGGAAGAAGCCGGAGGTGCCAGGCTCCTTTAAAGAAACAGGTTTCCCGCGAACTAATAAAGCGAGAACCCATTCATTTTCGCGGGGAGGGCACCAAGCCATTCATGAGGGACCCACCCCCTGACCCAGACCCCTCCCGCCAGGCCCCACCGCCAACACTGGGGATCGCATGTCCACATGAAATTTGGAGGGCACGAGTACCCAAACTACGTCAGGGGACCTTGTAAGAAGCCACGTTGAGGATTTGGGTCTCTATCCTAAGATCAACGTGAAGCGGTTGGAGGGTAGCAAGCCCTTGATGAACCAAAATCTTGTAGGTCCGTCTCTAAACTTGCCTTTTAGGGAAACGGAGCACAGAAGTCAAAACACAAGGTGCTGTGATTTCAGCTGGAAAGGTTTCTAGGGTCTGCCTCGCGTCCATCTATCTTTGGGTCCATCTCATTAATCGTTCCTATTATTTATTATGTGCCAGGCATTGTGACGATGTACACTTTATAGCCATTGTCACATTGAATCCTCAACAAGATTTAGGTCCTATCATGATGCCCATTTCACAGATGAAGAAACTGAGGTTCAGAGAGGTTTATACCTAGCAAGTTACAGAGCCAGGACTCAAGCCCATGGGATTCTCTCTCCAAAGGCCGTTCTCCTTCCTCTAAGCCAAGCTAGTGCATCTTGGGATCCTGGCAACTAGGAGATGATTTTCAGAATTATAAGACTCAGGTCCTATAAGCTTCTTAATCATCAAAGAAAGTCTGGAAAGAGAAGATGTTTACAGAAAGCCATCACAGGAGAGAACATTGCAGACAGACAACAGCATGCTGAAGTGAACCCACACGACAGACCCCAGGGGTCAGAAATATGGCAGGGAGGAGACCCCTGAGGGAGAGACCCAGATAGAGACAGGACAGATTGCAGTGGGTCCCAGACGTGCATTAAATAAAGCCACAACGACAGAGGAGTTGGGAGCAGCAAGGGATCCACAGACACAGACACAGACACGGTGTTTATATAAAACCATCGCGTTTTCCAGCCCACTTGCTGATCACAGCAAGATGCTTTATCTGCCCTCTGCCTGCCATCTGAGCTTGCAAATGGCGCATTGTCGTCAATCCACTTCCATTTGGGGAAGAGACAGAGGCATAGGGGGGGACACTTCACCCATTTTTTAATAAATGTGTCCTGGGGAGAGAGTTGGCCAGCACAGTCTAGTCTCCAGGATCTGACAGTCCACATCAGCAGTGGCGGGGGGACAACGGGACAAACAGGAAATCGGCTAGAATAACAAGTCACACCTTCAACAAGCCAGAGGAGTCATTTTTTCTTCTTCACTGACTCTGGGCCCTGGAGAAATGCCACAGCAAGGCATGGAGACAACAGTTTAAGGTAGACAGTGCCTAGACATTATTTCTGCCAGTTCATTTTAGTTCGTTTGGTAAACATCTTGCATTTGCGATTTGACGTAGTTTAATAATAACTGTCAATGTCAGTGATAAATGCCATCACAATGGCACAAATATCCTTCTGGGCTTGGGGGTGGGGAGGGGAGTGCAGTGGGGGCTGACTTCCTCATCTCCTGTCCTTTCAGTTGTTATTAATAATAATCCATATTTGTATAGCTTTGTGATTTCAGAGAGCTTTAGGCTTTCTGAGAGTTTTCACCTACCGAAAGCTCAGCTGATCTTGCACAGTGTGGAATGTCTGTTTTGGCCTCATGCTGGGAAGGTTTGGCAGGGTCAGGAAGGGCCACACAATGCAGGGGTCTATATAAAACAAGAACCACAAATGAAAATGCCTGCAGAGTACAGACAGGTTACATAAAGGAAGAAAGAGGGAGGAATGAAAAGCAATAAGGAATGGTGAGGTCTGTGGCAAATTGGAGTATATGTCCCACGGAAAGTTGGGGGTGGCAGCTTCTTATCTTGTGCCCACCAACTGTTTCCTTGTGGAAACATGGAGCCAATGATGCCATAGCTTCCAGTACACCAAGAGAAGCTAAAAGCTAGATGCTAAGTTATATAAATCTCCCAATTATTAAACGATTGCAGCTGGATTTTTGAAACACCTTACCAAACAAACAAAATACATGTGAAGGCCAGAAATAGCCCATGAGCCCCCAGCTTGCAACCTTTAGGGCTACACCTTGGAGGGATTTGTTAAGTTAGAACTTTATGGAGATGACACAAGAGTTAACTACGATCAACCAAGCCACATTCAAAAGAACACTCTCTGTGGTTTTACATGTGTTGGGATTCACTTGGTTGCTATTGAAAAGAACCCAACTCAAGCTGACAAACAAAAAAGCAGATTTATTAAGTTCATAGTTAGGGAAGAATTAAACAACCAAACCCTGGGAAAGGTAAGAAAGAGGTCGCCTTCAGGAACAGCTGGAACCAGGACCCTTCATGTCTCCAGGATTCATAGGTCCTCTCTCTCATCTCTGCTTCCCCCACAAATCATGCTACAGACTGGCCTCCTCCCCAGCCACCAAGTTCTACATCATGGACCTCCCATCCTCAGAGAAGTGACCGATTAACATTCTCAGTTGCACACAGAAAATCCCCTGATTGCACCAGTTTAGTACAGGTGCCTATAGATGGACCCATCACCTGTGGCCATAAAGACAGGTGTCCTAATGGGCCCAGCTTCACTGAGGTGCCCTCCTCTAAGCCAGGGGTCAATGTGAAAGAACACAGCAGCCCCCTTAAGACCATGTGGAAGATGGGCCATTGTAGGAGAAGGGACACATGGATCCAGAGACCCACCACTAATTCATTCTACATTTTATGGACAGTGACTTCAGAAGGACAGTGGCTGCCCTGCTGTTTGGCACAGATCATTCCTCAGCTGCCAAGGGTATTGGCTTACTGCTGAGTCCTCCCCAGAAATTTCCCTTGGCCAAAGGGAGTGGCCTCACCCAAGGGTACACTCCCAGGGCTCAGTCCACCTCTCATGGCTGGCCTCTGTACAATGCAAAGGCTGGGCAAGCATGCCTCAACCTGGAACAAGAGGGCTTGCTCTGCTTCACAGATGGCACCTGGTGGCTGTGTCCTCACATGGCAGAGGAGGCCAGGCTGCTTGCTCAAGCCTCTGGTATAAGGGCATGAATCCCAACCATGAGAACAGAGCCCTCGTGAATTAGCCACTTCCCAAAGCCCTCACCTCTTAATATGAATATACTGGTTATTATGTTCCAACGTATTTCGAGGGGACACCCACATTCAGACCGTAGCACTGCTGTCCATTTGGGGGAGCCCCTCATATTCGTCAAGGCTCCAGGCCTCCTGGTAAGACCGGCAGCTCCTTGCACACGGGGCGGGGCTACGTTTCAGGAGCCACTTTCCGTTCTCAGACAATGCTGAGCCCAGAACTGTGCATGCAGTACACGTAGACTTGGTTCCACAGCACGTCCCTGCGCCAGCCTGGTGGGAAAGCTTCAGGCCGGGGAGACGCAGTGTGGGCATGGCAGAGAATGCAGGGATTCGTCAGACAGAGGCAGTCTAGACACGGCCACCTGGCAAAGTCGCCAGGAGCCCTGGGAGCAGCTGCCCACACCCCCCTGGCACTCTCTGCACCTGCCCCGTCCCCGCCAGCTCTTCCCTCAGACACTGTCCACGTGGCAGCCACTCCCCGAAGCCCACCCCTCCAGCACAACCAGGTGGCGCCTGCCAGCCGCCCAGGGAGCCAGAGTCCCACCCCCCTGGAGCCCAAGGGCTCTGTCTGATCTCAGCCTAATCCACAAATCAGACCTTTGGAGAGCCAGGGAAACTGAGCTTCCCTGCCAGCTGGCCATGTGACAGCCACCGGAAAGTTCAGATGTCCCCGAGCACAGGAGAGAGGCTGGGAGGAGGGTCATGAGGAGCAGGTGGGCTTCTCTCCTCCAGTCACCTCTCCCACAGACAAGCTGGGGAAGGGCTCCCGCAGGGTCCACGGGAAGAGGCTGAGCACAGGCGTGAGTGAGAGAGGAGGACACAGGAGACCAGTGTGGAACGGATAAGGAGGGGGGAGCAGACAGCAGGGATCCCCCGCCCCAGGTGCTGCTGCCCTTGTGGTGCAAATCCACACGCTCACATGCACACCTTCCCGCCTGTGCTCCTCTCCCGGCCCCTCGGTCCCTAGCACATGCCCTGGCCTTTAGGGCCAGGCTCAAAACCTGGGCTGGCCGCCCACGCACTAGTGGTGACTTTGAGCAACTTCACCTCTCTGTGCCTCAGTTTCCTCACCTGTAGTAAGGGGATATGTAAGTTCAAGGACGTAATGTCTATACCATGCCTAGGATGGAGACTAGAAGACAGCCAGCACCCCGTGCTTGGGCACTATTTACTACTACCATGGTCACTGTCGTCACCAGAATTATTACTATTATTAATTTTTACTAAAAAATAAAGGGAGGCCAGCAGCCAGGCCGTGGGGTGGTCAACCATCCAGGGAGCACGTAGCTCGGAGGACTGGCCTAAAATCGCAGAATCGGGAAGCTACCAGGGAGCTCTAGACACTGGGGCTCTAACCTTCCAGATACTCGACTGCTCAGTTGCCCCAACTGCAAAATGGCACTTGGGATTTTTGTCTTAGAGAGTCACAAATAACATGGACACCACGTACTGCTACCTTCCCATGCTCTGATGCCCGCTGGGGACTTGAGCTAGAGTCTCAGGTAAGAGAACAGATTATATCCAGGCTTTCAAGACCGGGAAGACTGTCTTCCTGGGAAAGATGAAAAATCTGCCTAAGAAATAAAACTAAATCAAGACTTTAAAAGCAAGACATTAAGTTGGCTCTTGGCTGACCTGGATTTGGGGGCGTGTCGTAGCGAGTGCTGCAGGTAAACATGCAGCAGCCACCTGCCCCTTCCTCCTTGTAAATCAAATCCCAATCTCCCTAAGGAATTGGGGCTCTCTGTGTCTCCAGGGAAGGCTGGAGTCTCCCCAGTTTCAGGAGATGAATCTTGATCGGTCTTAGCAACCGCCGGCAAACCGTAGTCTAAACCCAGCCTTCTGTCTGCTGTTGTGTGGCCCAGGAGCTGAAAATGGCTTTCACGTTTTTAACTGGCTAGAAAAGATCAAAAGCATAATATCTCCTAACACATAAAAATTATATGAAATTCAAATCTCAGTCTCCATAAATAAGCCCACTCGTGAATGTGTTATCTGTAGGCACGTTGGCGCCACAACAGCAGAGCGGAGCAGTTGCCGCAGGGACTGCGTGGCCGCAAGGCTAAAACAGGTCCTCTCTGGCTCTTTACGGGAGAAGACCTCAGACAACCAGAGGTTCTCAAACTCGATGTCCTTCAGAATCACCTGGAGGGCTTATTCAGACATAGATCGTGGACCCCACCCTGGAGTTTCTGATTCAGTGGGTCTGGGCTGGGAGCTGAGAATTTGTAAGTTCCCAGAGGATGATGATGATGATGGTCTGGGCGGGTCACATCTTGAGAACCCCTGGTCCAAGCCAACCATGGGGATTCCATTTCCTTGGCCAGCAGTTAGCTTGGAAAAGGCCTGTAATGCCTTTCTGACCAGCAAGAGTCAAGGGGACGTCAGCCAGGGGCTTCTGGGAAGGGCTGGGCTCTCTTCTCTCCTTTCTGTATCATCCTGAGACCATGAGGGGGCACACCTGTGGGACAAGGGCCACCTGCTAGAAAGGAAGAGTGGAAAGGTGGATGGAAGCTAGTCCTGCCATTCCACAACTGAGCCACTGAATGAACTAACCACGGGGTCACCTTCCGTGAAACAGTAACTACCATCATCATCCAAGCCACTTGCGGTTGGGTCCTCAGTGATTTGAAGCCAAACACACCCTCCCTGGTATCCCTACAGCCCACTCTTCCCCACTGTGAGGACAGCACTGATCCCGGGCCGTGAGGGTTGGTGCTAGGCACGTGCTCCACACTCCCCGCCATCCTGCAAGGGCCAGAGCAGATCTGGGGTAGGAGAAAGAGTATGATTTGGGAGCCACGAAGCCCAGATTGAAGGCTTAATTCTACCACTCAGAAACTGTGGACCGGAGGACCACCTACCCCACACTCTGGGATGAGACTG
Organism: Varecia variegata; assembly: GCA_028533085.1. Lineage (NCBI taxonomy): Eukaryota > Metazoa > Chordata > Mammalia > Primates > Lemuridae > Varecia > Varecia variegata. The sequence goes on along the minus strand of CM052448.1, from coordinate 9,949,195 downwards.
ACCCCTGCGTGTTGACTGGGCAGCCCTGTCTGTGTGTCTGGGCAAGTTCCTTCCCTGTCTGGACCATTCCTGGCCATTAGAGCTAGCACGTGTTCCCAGGTCCCACGTGCCATACGAAGCCCTCCACCTACATTAGCTCGTTACCTTGCAGCAACCCTGTCAGGTGGGCACCAGCGTCGTCCCCACAGATCAGGAAACGGAGGCTCTGAAAGGTGGCGTGTCTTGCCCAAGGTCGGGCTGCTTCTAAGCTCAGAGACAGGATTCCCACTCAGGTGCGTCTGGCTCAAGGACCCACGTGTCCGAGCTCTGCCTTGTAATGCCAGGGTTAAATGGGAGGGCGTGTGCCGAGGGCCTTGGAAACATTATTGCAACTGAGTTTGAGTCTAACGCGTGGTGTCTTTCCTCTCTCATCACCCATCACTCAGCCGACAAAAGGGGTCGGAGCGTTGACTCCACTTTGAGAAGCTTGCCAGCTCCGGCCCGTCAACCAGAGCGAAGCTGGCATGAGCAACAGGGAAATATTTAAAGGTAACTGGGGACGTGGCCAATGAGACCGTGTCCCCTGACAGCTGCGGCAGCAGCGGGACTCAAGGGTCCAGGCCCACTCTGCATCTCTGCGGCTTGGGTTCCTGGGCCGCAACCCGGCCCTACCTGCCAGTTTCCACGCCTGGCTGGGCCTCCCCGGCCGCCCCTCTGGCTTCCAGGTGTCTAATCAGCCCCGTCACTCCGCCCTGGAGGACTCGGCCGTCTGCCTTGCCCCTCTGGAGGGCGGGCAGACGCGGCGAAACGGGCAGCACTTCCAGAGCCATCACAGCTCCTGGCTGAAACCAAACATGACAGATTTACCATTGGGCAGGCTGTTCCATTTATTATTTAACGCTCGCAATAAATATTTGCATGACCCAGTGCTGGAGGGAATGCTCTGTGATAACTCACTGCGTTTCCCTGCCAAACGGCACCGCAATCAGATTTCAAAGCTGCGGCAGAGAATATTTTACGCTGTTCTAAGGACTGGGTGATGGCCCTCTGTTAGAAAACATTTTCTCACCCCTTCCTAAATAGGGAAAGGGCGCAGGGAGACCGTAGCTCCAAGAGGCAACCAGAGGAGGAGGGGGAGGATGAAGATGTTGACACCCAACATTTACTTAGCGCCTACTATGTACCAGGTTCTATGCTAAGGGCTTCATACTCATTCAGCACCTATCTTTTGAGGGTGGGGCTGTCAGACTTAGCAAACAAAAATACAGGACACCGGGTTAGATTTTAAATTCAGAGAAACAAGGACTGATTTTTTTTTTTTAGTACAAGTATGTCCCGTGCAATGCTAGAAAATTATTTGATGTTTATCTAAGATTCCAATTTAAATGGGTGCCCTGTTTTTATCTGGTAACTCTACTCCAGACACTGGATAACAAAGTGGAATTTTTAAAAATTAATTTCATTTCATTTTATTTGTTTAGAGACAAGGTCTCACTATGTTGCCCAGGCTGGAGTTGCAGCCTCCAACTCCTGGGCTCAAACAATCCTCCCAACTCAGCCTCCCAAGGAGCTGGGACTATAGGTGCACACCACCACACCAGATTCTTCTTTTCCTTTTTTTAAAAAGATTTCTTTTTCACTGGCGGTTAGGAAAGGACTGGCTATGAAGGTGCTGCTTGAGCAGAGATGTCAAAGTGAGAAGGAGCTATCCATGACAAAAATGGGGGACCAGGGTTCCGGGCAGAGAAAACGCAAAGCCCCAGGGCTCAGAAACATTGTGGGGAGTTTGGAGTCCAGGGAGGCAGCATTTTTGGAACTGTGTGAAAGAGGGGACCATGACAGGAGGCCACACAAGGCCTATGGTCACAACAAGGGATTTGGATGTTATTCCAGGTTGAAGGGAAGACACTGGAGACCTTTTCAGCTGCAGGTGGCCGGGCTGGGATCTGACTCCTGCTACGTGGATTTCTGAATCCAGATACGGCACCAAGGACCCAACACGTAGGCAGGAAAAGAAAAGAGGAGGGACAAGAAAATGAGAAATGGCTTTAGAAGAGAGCTGGTCAGGTCTTGCAAGAAAAGTTCACGCAATAACAAACCAGCTGCCCTCGACAGAAATCTCCATGTTTTCCCAGAGCTGTCCCCCAGCCGGGCAGCCAGAGGGAGGGGATGCCGGCCGTGACAATGCTATCAATTTCCATTTTGCTTTTGCCAAATACAGAAAAGGACACTTCAAAGACTTTTAAAAATAACTTCCAAACAACTCAAGGGTGGAAACAGAGAAAAAGAAAGAAAAAAAATTAACAGTCTGTCTGCTCAGGAATAGTGATAATGACAATAAGTTATACAAATAAAAACACGTGGTTTTTTTCCCCCACATATGTTCTATCATCTGCTCCTTAGCGCTCCATGAAGCAGGCAGGGCAGACTGTGGTGTCCCCTATTTCATAAATAAGGAAATGGAGGCTCAGAAAAGTAAGATCCGACAGACAGGAGATGACCAGGCAGAGTATGAAAATATGTCTGTCTGGCCCCAAAGCCTGGGCCCCCCTTGGCCCTCTGCAGGCCGACATGAGCCCATCCTCCCAGCCCCGCTGCAGGGAGCAAAAGCCCGTCCCCCAGCCCCCCTCGGCCTTCCATCCTCGCTGACACCTGAGGGGGCTTCCTGCCTGGCAAGCCTGTTCCTTCTTCCCTTCTCCGTAGCACTCACATCTTGGCACATGTCCAACAAGAAGTCACCCTGCAAGGGCCCCTCCCTGGAGAGGAACGCAGTGGCGGAGTGGAAGGAGCTTTGGCATTAGAAAATGTGTGTTCGAATCCCAGCTCGATCACCAACTGCTTGGGTGGCCTTGAGAAAAGAACCAGAACTGGGTTTCCTCTTCCAAGAGTGGGGATAACCCCACCCACCCCCACGGGATCGTCGTGGGGATTAAATGAGATGCTATATATAAACATCAACACTATGTCTGGCACCCAGGCAGCACCTAATAAGTAGTAGCTGTTAGTCATAATAATTACAACAATGATGGCACTCAAATCGTGGGACTGAGTGTCCATTCATTCATTCAATTTTTATTGAACACCTACTATGTGCTAGGCATTTGGGGATACAACAGGAAACAACACACGCGAAACTTATAATATAATGGAAGAAATAAACACGATACAATGAAAGAAACACATTTATTAAAAATCAAGTATAAAAAGCATTAAAAGTGTTGAAGAGGACCGTAAAAGAAGAAAAGAGTTTTCCGTGAAAGCATCACCTACTTTAGATTAAGGCATCCAAGAAGGCCTGGAAGGACATTTCAGCTGAGACCTGGGGGTGTGAAGGTGGCGTGGGGCCAGCCACGTGGAGATCAGGCAGGGACAGGCCCTCCCGGTGCAGAGAACAGCACGTGCAGAGCTCACGCTGGGAGGCGGAGGGAAGCCAGTTGGCTGGCGGAGGCCAGGAAGAGGAGATTTAGGCAGAGGAGACAACCAGGATCCGAGCGTGCAGGGCCTGATAATCCATTTCTAAGTTATTCTGAAATCAAAGGGAAGTGGGCTTTCAAGCTATGAATGTAGCTCAGTGGCTGGTACGGAGTAAGAGTTCAAAAAATGTAAGCTCCCTTCCCTACCCCCAAGCGGCCAAGAAAAATACAAATGGCCCCTCTGTTTTGAATTTTGGGGGTTGATTTTGCCTCAGAACCGTTTCCTTAAAACAATGACTATGGACTGGCGTACTGAGTGAGGATGGGGTGTGGGGGCCGGGGGAGGCACATTCAAAACATGTTCAAAACATGTTCAAAATCAAAAAAAAGTCAGAAACTCCCAGCTGGAAATGTTCTCTCTAGATCTCTGCAGGAGAGCCACATGAGTGGAAATGAGAGAGGAAGAGCAGAGCGGGAATCGGCAGTGCCTGGAATTCTTTCTCTAACGCAGACCCAGATGCCAGGCAGGTAGTGAAGCTGCCCCCACCCCGCCTCCACCCTTGCTACCTGTCTAGGGGCAGAGTCTGCCAACCCCCTCCTGACACCACACCAAACCCACCACGTGGCCAGTGTAGGCTGGAAGCCATCAGCCCAGACCGCTCCAATGCCACAAAAGCAAATTGTATTGTTGGCAAAAAGCTAAAAAAAAAAATCTCCTGGTAATTGGCAAGTACAGAGTGACAGTGTGGGTCCATGACAAATCATCCAGCATGGAGTGTGGTGTGATTGGGCTTTTAAAATTCATTGCATTTTATTTATTCATTCACTACTCATGTAGAACTTACAGTAGACTCCAAGAAATACATATGACAAAATTATAGGATATAAATTTAAAATTGGGGCTAGAGAAAGACAATCTAGAATTAGAGGTAAAAACTGAAGGATACAGCAGGCTGGAGGCTAGAATAAAGATATTTAGGCCAGAAGGTTCGTTACTAAACTGGATCTAAGAATGTGGCTCTGAGTTCCCTGGTGGCCAAGTCAAAAAGGGCAGTGGAAGACGTTCTCGTGTTCCACAAGGAGAAAGACATTTGACTCTCTAGAATCAGCTGCTGTCCTGCTATGTGACCCCAGGTGAGTGATTTATCCTACACAAGTTTCCTCATCTCCAAAAAGGGATGAGAAACAATTTCATCTTTATGACTCTTGCTTAAGGTGAAAAGCTGCACTAAAAAACAAAAATGGCTGATCTTCCAGCCTGGATGTCAAAATAAGAATCCTAAACTCAAATGTGTATAAGGACTGGTGAACAACAAAAATGAGAGAAGTAGTCTGAGAATGACACAATAGGGAGTGGTGAGGACTATGGTGAACCAGAGAGCCCAGGCTCTGTCTCCAGGGGATGGCTGCTTCTCACCTCCAACTGCTCATCTGCTGCCGGAATGTGGGGCCGTGTTGCCCCATCTTCTGATTTCTAAGAGGTCAAAATCAGGATTGTGAATATAGATTCTTCTAACTTTTAAGTGTTTGCTTTTCATTCAAATTTACTTAAAACAATGTATAGGTCAAACGTAGTCCCATCCGAAGATCAATTTCAGAAAGAAATAGCAAATCCCTGCAGAGTCTCACACATGGTCTTTTCTATCTCCAGGTTAAATTGCAATCCTCAGACCCTAACTTCATCCAGCTAAGTATCTCAAAGAAGCACTTGCTTCTTTTTAAATCCCATTTCACAAATATTGTTTAGCCCCGACTGTATTTTAGGGACAGCGAAGGATACACAAGGGTAATAAACAAGTTTCCGCCAAGTAGCCAGACAAGCCTGGCCGTGTGCTCCGTCAGGATGCTGGACAGCTCCCCAGCCTTTCCCAAGGTTTGGTGATGTCTGCAGAAATCAGCCCTTTCATCATCAACTTAGAGGCACGTGAGTGGATTTATTTCTACTGGGAACCAGAAAATACACATTCCTCTCCAAGTCCTTTTTCCTCTGTCTAGCCCCCTGGATGAGTCTTTGTCATGGCACCCTGCAACGCTGTTCATTGCCTGTCCAGCTCAACAAGCACTTGCCAGATGCCCACTGTAAGTAATGGAAAGTGAGTCAATCTGATCAGGGTTCCAGTTAAAGTTCTCCCCTCCACTAGATATGTAATCTTAGGAAAATCATCTGCCCTTTCTCTGCCTGTTCTCTCGTCCATAAAAATGGAGGTATAACACCACCTAACCTGCAGTTTGTTGGAAACAGGACTGGCCCATACTGCTGCAAAGGTTGTGCACTACACAATTCCAAAGGGTGCTGTTCAAATAAACTGTGATGCCAATGGTTCCCTCCTTGAGTTTTACGGCACCCAATATGAACAGATGTATATGACAGCCCCGGTTGGAAGGAGTAAATACCACACATAAAAGAAATGAGCAGAGTGTATAGCACATAATAGGTGTTCAAATGAAATCTGTTGCTGTTAATAGTACAGAAACCAACTGGAAAATAATACCTGGTTTTCTTAATTTCTCTTTTCCACCATCTTTTGAACAGGAATCTCACCGCAGAAAGCAAAGCTCCCCGGAACAATCAGGGTCCCCCGGACTCAAGCTGAGCCCTTCTCATCTGTCAGTCTTAGACCGCACAGAACTTCCTCCAAAGAAGCACACGCCCCCGTCCTAGAACCTTGATTTATGTCTCTGCCATTCCTGACTCTCAGTCTGTGGTCCATGTCCCTCCTGCTCCACCCGGGCCCCAGCCCTGCCTCTGGATTGGCAACCCCTCCTTGGTCCCAAAGGATTCTCTAGGGTGACATGCATTCAGAGTCCACAGCCCTGAGATTTTCTTTTCTTTTAAGCTTCACATCGATTATCTTAAATGTTTAAACATAGCTGGCATCTGGCTCTTGCCTGATTATTTCAGAGGTGATATTGGCCAGGTCTCTTTCTGTTGCAAAGTGACAGAAAACCAACTAGGATTGTTAAATCTTAACTCCAGACTGGGGTGGGGTGAGGGAAGCCTTGGTTTGTAATGTTTGCCAATGGCTGTGGTGTAAATACTCCCACGATGGCCAGTTTCAAGCTACCAACATGATGTCAACTGCAATATTCCTGAAAATTGAATGGTTGGTTCTCGCTAGCCGAGACTAGCTGACTCCAGCACACCACTCGCCAGAGAGATACGGGGAGGACAAAAAGGGCATCTGCTGCATGTGCTCAAGATCATACAACAGCTGGAAAGACACCTAGGATAGTTCAACGCAGTGGGGTATGATTCCATGGTCTTTGCTTTCTACCATGTGGTATCATCCGCATTCCTTGGCTCTGCATGGATCGTGGTGACGAAGAGGCATAGGCAGGAGAAGGCAGGTGCTGTCACAGCACAGAGAGGGGCAGAGGCATTCGTGACTATTGAAAGCATCCCTGCCAAGAGATCATCGGGCCTCGACTTGCACAGTTCCATGACAGGGAGCTCACCACACCTCCAACAGAGGGTCAGCCTCTGAAGAGGTCCCCATTACTAGACCCAGATGGGACTCAAGCAGCCAACTGCCTGTTAAGGAGTCATTTCGCTGCGCCCAAGGCAATGGATGGACTCTGCACCGGAGGAAGGCACTTGAAGGATGAGTAGACCGCCGGATCAGACACGTGGGCAGATGAAGTGCCTGGTCCCAGACCAACTTAAGCAATGGCTCCTTTTGTCAAAGCCACTCACCAAAAGCAAGACTATTACATGATAAATGCTGGCCTGGGTCAGACCAATGAAGCATCGCAGGCAGGGTTCTCTCTCTGACAGGGCTTCGTGACTTCTCCCAGGCTGAAAGACAAAGACAGAGCTCAAACTTTCCCGTGCATAAGTATCGCCAGGAGCTTCCTGGGCCCCAGCCCAGAGGTCCCCGCTCAGCAGGTCTGAGCCGGCCCTGAGAGCCTGTTTCTCAAGATGGTGCTGATACTGCTTCACGGGCGTACGACATTCAAAAGGGGCTCATGCATGGTTTAATGCTCTGTTGTCACCATCTTCATTCTTAATAGTTTTTTAGCAAGGAACCCTGCATTTTTATTTTGCACTGAGCCCCACGAAGTCTATAACTGGTGCAAGCTATGGGTCCCCAAACCATACTTAAGCAGCAATGGATTAAAGAATGATCTCAAGTGTAAATGTGAACACACTTCAAATAATCCAGCTTACATTTACTGAGCACCTAGTGTGTGCCGGGTACACTGGGAGAGCTAGAATACAACAGTCACTGAGCCCAGAGATTGCCCCTGAGGGGTCCACAGGAGAATGGAGGATCTTACAGTTTCTTCAGTCAACCCTCATGTGTCCATTGGACCAAAGACCAGGCTCTGTTCTGGCAGAGCAGGAAACCTCAGGAGGGAGAAAGATTCTTCCACCGCCACAAAAACTGGGAAATAAAGCTGAACTGCGAGTTAACAATAAAACGAACACCTAATGGGTCAGAACCAAGATATTCAAAAGTCAGAGAAGGGCTCTGTCAAAGTGTAAGATAGCAAGATGGCGCCATGAGCTATGGAAGATAGACGTCTTTCAAGACACAGTCAGAATTTTCAGTATCAGATCCGCCGCCACACTAGAATCGCAACCAGTCACCTCCCGTGACCCAGCTCCATTTTCCTCTTGGGACCTGCCACTAAGAAGACCCCATGTATTCATGTGTTTATTTCACCAATGTTTGTCTTCCCACTAGAACATAAAGCTCCACAAGAGTGAGGATTTTGTCTTTTTTTATTCACTATATGCCCAGAGCCTAGACCACTGCCTGACACTTAACAGGTACTCCCTCAATTTTTGTTGAGTGAACAATTTTGTAACACACACACACACACACACACACACCCTGCCCAAGACAAAAAAGGAAGCTAAATTGCAGTAGATATGACTTAGCCAGATACACACTAATTAAACACTTCCTACCAAGCGTTGAGATCTGGAAGAGGTGAGCATAATAAGCTAAGGAACCATTTTACAACTAAATTATTCCAAACCTATAGCACCCAGTGCTGGTAACACTGCAAGTATCTTTGTAGTTTGGACACAAACTCTCTGGAAAGCAGTAAGGTATGAAGTGTCAAAAGCCGTAAAAATGTTCAATCACTAGACTTGGCATTCCCACTCCTGAGAATTTGAAGAAATAATTCAACAGTAGCAAAGGGTTTTTTGGTTTTTTTTTACATAAAGGTGTTTACTCTTTTATTATTTGAAAAAACTGGAGCGAGTTAACCGTCCGACAGTTGGCGTACACAGCCTATCACCGTGATCATGAAAACTCAGTCGAGCCACGCAGAAAAAGGATTATGATAAATGAAAAAAGTCAAATAAAAACTAGAATACATATTATGGCTCCTAGTAGGAAAACTACTTACCAACAAGGGCTAGAAGACAGCAAGAAATGATGTAAATACGTATTACAGTGGCAGAGACCACTGGTTGCCTATCATATTGGGACTCTCCTGTTCCTGGACAGGGTTTCCCAGCAGCCCTTGCAGCCGGGTGGGGCCACAGGACTAGATTCCACTCGGTGGGAAGGGGACAGCAGCAGCCAGTCCCTTCCTGTTGTGGCCCATAAAGTCCTAGCACCCCAGCTCTGTCTCCAAGGTGACCTTAGAAGCCACATGGTGAAAGGCCTGAGCCCCCAGGGACCACGCCGAACACAGACCTACCCCTCCCCATGCAGCTGGGACCACCCTGAGCTACAATGTGAATAAGAAATAAACCCCTGTTGTTAGAGCTGAGTCGATCTGTTGCCGCAGTTCAGCCAACCCTGACTAATGTACAATGCGGGGAGGGGCTGAGATGACCTGTTGCACAGTGGCTAAGAGCACGGACGTCAGAGTCAGAAAGACTTGAGTTCAAGTCCCAGTGACGACATTTACTATGTGACCTTAAGAAGCAGCTTAACTACTCTGAGCCTCTGTTTCCTCATCAGTTTGTTTCGAGAATCAAATAAGAAAATTACAGTAAAGCCCTTAGCACTCTACCTAAGATGAAGAAAGGACTCAGTCAACAGATTCAAGCTTCCTGAAGCCCGGTGGCATTGCTGCCCTGCCTTGGGCTCGGAGGGACATTTGCCTAAGTTATTCTGAGCCGGGTTTCCAACTCTTGTAAACAAGAGTGCTGCTGAAGACAACACTGCTCCAAATATCAATGTCTTTCTCCCAGCCCATCACTGGGTGGAACCGCCCAGCCTAGGCAAACCTGGGGGAGGCCAGCTCTCCCGAGGAGGGCTTAGGATGAAGCCAGGGGGCACTAACTCACTCAAGGTCCCCTGCAAAAGGCAGAACTGGGCCCAGAAACCAGGTGGACCCCCACCCAGCCTTTCCCAAATCATGGCCCCATGCCCAGTGCCCACCTAGGTCAGGCAGGGCTATGTTCCCGGACAGAGAAGTCACAGAGAGGCAGGCAGTGGGCAGTGGGCTGTGCCCAGGCTGAGAACTTTTCCAGACCAGATGGTGTCTCTGGCAGGCCCTTAAGGCCAGCAGAGGCCACTCATGCCCAAGAGGCTAAAAGGCCCAATATGGTGGCGATGGCCCAGAGTCCCAATGATAAAGGCATCCCAGTGCCTTCTCCATTTGCCAGCTGTCACCACCCGAGGGGTGCAGAGCAGGAGGAGGGCAGGGCCAGCCCAGTCTGGGACACTGGGCCAGAAGTGGGGCTCACAGCCTCAGCTCACACACATTCCCACCCGCGCACACAACCCTACACACAAGTGCAGGCACATGTCACACTCAGACGCGCGCACACACACACACACACACACACAGGCACATTCCTTTCCTGCTGACAGCACAACAAATGACAGGGCCACAGTGTGCCATGGAGGAAGCCCTGGAGTCTGATCTCTTTTTTTGATAAAGATATTTGACAAAACCCCCAAGTCACATGCCCACTGCATCCCTGCCTGCCTGCGGACCCCACCCAGCCAGTCCCCTGGTCCCTGAGATCCCTCCCCACTGGGTCTCCAGGGATGGGCCTCTGTCCCCGAGATGGCAGAACGATCTAGATCTGTAACAGCTGACACTGTGGCCTTCAGCCAGTTTCCCTAGAGGCAGAGCCGGTGACAGGGACTTGGGCAGATGTGGTTTGCTTTTTTTTTTTTTCATCTGACACATTCCTTTTTGCAATACAAAGAATCAGCTACTGTTTACTGGAGATTAGTATTAGAACACTTCAATAGATCCACAAAATTTTGTGGTATCTTTCAGAAAGTAACTTAATATTACTTATTATATCTTAACACATTCCAGTTGTGAACCTGTATATGTTTTGTTTTGTGTTTTGTTTTTGATGTGGTTTTTTTTGGGGAAGGACTGCAGGAGAAGCGACATAAAGGCTGCAGGATGCAGGAGACAGAGCGGAGTGAGAACATGGTCCCTAAAGTCCAGCCTGCTCCCATGAGGAGCAGAGAGTGCATCACAGAATTGTCTCCACTGAGGGACAGGGGCCAGCCACTCATGCTGCTGTATCGGTTAGTCCCCGAGCCATTACTAGGACATGGCATTCCCTCCCAGGCAAGGTGGCTCCCATCTGAGAGCGATTCTCTGGAGAGGGGTCAGCTGTGAGCTCTTGCAGCCAGCACTCCCAGCAGCTGGACAGGTGTGCCGCCAAGCAAAGAGGATTCAGGTCGGGCTCCAGCAGCATCTACCCCTGTGTGGACCCAAAGGGAGGAGAGTATTCCTCTCCAGCCAGGGGTGACTTTCAAAATACTGAACATTTGACATGCACAAGCACTCACCAATCAGAACAGACTCTGTGACCAGCTGTAACAAATGGGCCCAGCCACACCGGCGGATCCTGGCGGGATGTCCACGCCGCCTCTGCAAAGGGATCGTACCACGAACCAAGCCCTGGACCCATTGCTCTGTGAGCATCACTTCTCCAAATCCTCACGAGCCCCCTGTAATGCTGGCATTATCCCCATTTTACTGCTGAACAGCCTACGGCTGAGGGACACTCGGTGGCCCTCCCAAAGCCACACAGCCCCAGCAATCACAGGGGCGGGACTCACACCCAGTTCTGTCTGGCTCCAAAGCCAGTAAACATTTTCCACCCTGCGTGGCTGGCTTGAGAGAGATGACAAAAGAAAGCAAGCCAAAGATGTCCCGCTTCCGGGAGACACAAAGGTCCCTCGGCGAGGCTAGATCATGATTTTATCATGCTCAGAGGGGAATGGAAGGGACAGAAAACAAGCGATGTGTGATCTCTTGTCATGTCAGGAGATGCTCCTTTCAGAGAAATGTACATTTCGCAGAATCAATACGCTCTGAGGCGTCAGGAAGCCGATGAAGACACAGCCCCGACCCTGCACGTGGCAGCCCCGTTACGGGAGACATGGACATGAGGTGGCGCAGGGAGGCTGGAAACATGCGGTATTAATGATCCACTTCAGTCCCAAAGAAGAGAGCCCTGGGCTTTGTCCAGCTGTGTGCTCTGCTGTCAAAAGACCAACTTGTCCCTTGATAGAAATTCCTGTCCCTTCCCACTAAAGGATGAGATGGTGACAGGACTTGTGTCCCCTGTCCCAGATGTTGGCAAACTTTTTCCATAAAGGGCCAGGTAGTAAATACTTTGTGGGCCATACACTCTCTGCTGCAACTACTCGACTCTGCCATTGTCACTCCAATAGAGTCATAGAAGACACATAAACAAATGGGCGTGGCTGTTCCAATAAAACTTTATTTACAAAAACAGGCAGACAGTGGATTTGGGCCACAGGCTACATAGATTGCCAACCTTGCCTATCCTACTCCTATTCCTTGGCTTTTTCAGGTGCGACAGTGAGTGCTGTCTGGATGCCGGGCTGCTTTATGGCCACAGGGCACGACCCTAACTTGGGCTTTTTGTCTGTTACCCTGGGTCATTGGCCCTGGGGAAGGTCAGGACACCAAGGTCAGACAGCTCCATACAAATTCCTGCATCTAAACCAGGTAAAAGATGTACTAAGTTGAGCATAGGAACTGCTGGCACTCAACTATTTTTTTTTTTAAAATAAATGTTTAAATAAATTTCTTATTTTAGAACTGTTTTAGAAAAATGGTGAAGGTAGAACAGAGAGTTTCCAGGTGCCCCACGTACAGATGCATCATTATTAACTAAAGTCCATATTTTATTCAGATTTCCTTCATTTTTACTTAACATCCTTCTTCTGTTCCAAGATCCCACATTGAGTTTGGAGGAGGGCTGGTTCCGTATTTTGCAGAAATAGACCTCGGCTGGGTGTTTTTCTCATAATCAGAGTGGACTTTCATGTGTCAGGGGGAGGGAGACCACAGAGGTAAAGCATCGCTCTCATCACTGCGTATCGAGGGCCCAGTCTCTCCAGACGACTCAGCGCTGCTGGTGGTGGCCTTGCTCACCTGGCTGAGGTGGGGTCTGTCAGGTTTCTCCACTGGTAGAGTTACTTCCCCCCTTTTTTTCATGCCACATTCTCAGGAAGAAAGTCACTATGCACGGCCAGCAATTACCAAGTGGGGAGTTATGCTCCACCTCCTCAAGGACAGAGGAACCACAGAAATTACTTGGAATTCTGCATGGGACATTTGTCTCCTCTCCTGTTTAATCATTTGTTTATGTCAGTATGGATTCTTGCGTATTCATTTTATGCGTTGGTTCTAATCCAGTACTGCTCCATGTTGTTGCTCCAAGGGTCCTAGCTCTGAACACTGGGAGCCCTTGCAGGTGGCTCCCGTGTCCCTTTGAGGTCCCCCAACACTGTGGCAGTTTGGCTTTGTTCTGTTTGGTCCTCCCTCACCTTCAGGCTCATCTTACGTCCTTCCTCCCTCAGTCCTAGAATGGAGATTTCTCCACGGAGCCAGGTTCCTTTTACTGGAGATGGTGCTCACTAGAGAATGGAGACTGGGCACTAGGTGTTCCTTGGTCCTGGGGTGTCCCTCAGCTGACAGAGCAAGGACACACCTGTGTTAGTAACCCACACCTGTGTACACATCTGGAACCATCTGTGTCCATGTGAAGCTAAACATGTGCTCATGCTGACATCGGCGATGCCAACCCACTGCCCACAGGTCACCCGAGGCTCCTGTGCTCACCTGTGGCCTCCCACACAACGGTGGGAAACCTGGTTCCCCCATCCCCCATCAGCTTCCTTGTTTAATGTCCATATGCATGTGCGGTCGTTGGTTATTCAAACCATTTTTGACCTATAACATGGCAGTTTCACACAGTTTCTCCAAACAGAAGACTAGTGTGAACTGGTGACATGGCCTCGTATGAGTCATGGATAGACACGACCAACAGTATTACTAACGAGTATTCTCGCCTTTATTTATTTACTCATCCACTCATTCATCAACGAATGGGTAGAGCATAACTAGTCACCACGGCACCCTCTGCCGGGTTTCTCCCTACCTCCCTGGCCACTTCCTCCGTCCCTCTGACAGGCCCCTCCTCCCTGCCCACCCTCTGAAGGTTGACCTGCCCCAGGGCATGGTCCCCAGCCCCCTCTTCTTTTCATTCTTCATGAGGATGCCTGCTGCTCAGTCTGTGGCTTCATCTGTCACCGAAAAACACTAACCGCTAACCATGTCTCATCTCCAGCCTTGATTTCTCACCCAGCTTCAGACTCGGAGCCACCTGGGTGTCTGATAAGCATGTCAAACTCATGATGACCAAGACAGAGCTCTGGATTTCCCTACCGGTTCAGTGGTTCAGGCTGGAAACGCAGGACTGTCTGACCACTGATGGCTCTCTTCCCTCACCTCCTGTATTTGATCCATCAGCAGAACTTTCTGTTGTCTCTGAATTGTAACCCCAAGCCGACCCCTTTCTGCCAGTTTCACTTCCAGCACCCTAATCCAAGCCTTTGCTATTTCTTGCTTAGACCAATGCAACACCCGCCTTGCTTGCTGGTCTCCTGCATTCATTCTTGCTCCCCAATAGTCCAATCGCCCCCAAATTTAAAAAAGCAACTATTTAAAAACGTAAGTCAGATCACTCCCCTTTTCCCATTTGAGCCCTCCGATGACTTTCACTGCAATTAGAATAAACTCCAGACTTCTTTCCAGGGCTTCCACGTGACCTAGCCCTGGCCATCTTTCTCACCTCTCCCTCTCTGTGACTTTGGCCACACGGGCCTCTTGGTTGTTTCTCAAACTCACCAAGCTCCTTTCCTCCTTGGGGCCCTCACAGTCATTATCCCCTCTGCCTAGGCAGCTCTTCCTCCAGATCTTTCCACCACTGGCCCCTTCCCTTCCTCAGGTCTCAACTCAAATGCCACCTCCTCAGAGAGACCTTCCCTGACACCAGTCATCCCCTATCATGTTGCCCTGTTCTGTTTCTATTTTTCGTAACACTTGCTGTTTTGCAAGAAACTAATTTATGTGTCCACTGTCCGTCTCCCCCGCTGGCATTATGCTTCATGGAAGCTGAGACCTGGTGTCTCGTCCTCGCCACTGGATTCCCCAGGGCACCAGGCAGTGCCCAGCACAGGGCAGATGCTCAGTTAACACTTGTTGAACGAATTAATGACTCCCTCAAAACTAAACTTTACAACGCATCCACTAAACCAGAGATCAGAAAAATTTTTTCTGTAAAAGGCCAGATAGTAAATATTTTAGACTTTCGAGGCCATATGGTCTTTGCTGCAACCACTTGTCTCTGCCATTACAGGGCAAAAGCAGCCATCGACAATCTGGAAATGAATGGGCACAGCTATGTTCCCAGAACACTTCATCTACCACAACAGCAGTGGGCTGGATTTGGCCTGAGGGCCATAGTCTGCTAACCCCTGCACTGGCCCAATCTAATTCTTGGGCGCCATCCATGTAAACAGTTCGTATGTGGAGAGTTCTTTGCCATCATAATTACTTACTCAACAAATGCATGTTGAGTATTAGTCATCACTCAGCTGGGGTGTGCTTCAAACTCTCTGCAAGGCAAGAAGCATTTTTAGCAGGCAGCAAAATGTTCGTTCTCTATTTTCCTGCCCCCTCCCGGCTGTGAAAAGGAAGCAAAGGGGCAGGTCGCAGGTTCACTCGCTCGGCGGCTATTAGTCACCTCTTCCTCCCAGCTCCGAGAGCAGGAACAGGATGAAAATGCAGCAGCTGTCGGCTTCTGTCGTCTTGCCAGCCGCCTCCCCTGCACAGACGAGACAGGGAGGGGTGGCTGCCAGCCTCCAGAGGCACGGAATCTGCACAGAATTGGGGACTGCTTGTTCCGATGCATTCGTCTTCTTTTATAAAATCTTCAAATTCCAAAAAGCAAATGCGAGAAGGGGCTGCTGTTTCATCGACACAGCAAAACAGTAAAATATTCGCTCGTCCTAAATGATATGCCAATCTGCAGCATCTTAAACCACCCCAGGTGGAAGGTACAGCAGAAGGGGGGCAATTCAAATGTTCACGATCCAACCAAGATCCCGCCGTTGTATCATGAAGCATAAACATCTGCCCCCCACTGAAAAGGGGGAAGGAATGAAGTTATACCTTACCTTCCCCCACCTACGAAGCCCCGGGCAGGAAAGGAGTCTCCTGCCCTAGCACACAGTAGGCCCACAATAAAGTGAGTTTCTCCCATCTCCAGGCATAGCATGGTCATGGCCATATGGTCAGGGGCATCTTGCTAATGAACGGATAAAGCCAAAAGAGGGTGACTTTGCCCAGGCCTTGTCATCAAGTTTTGGAAGAAAGCAGAGCTGTCTCCTGTTGGTTTTGCCGATCCAGGACCACTTGTTCCTCTGGGTAATACAGTGCCCAGGCACAGGGGCTGCCTGCCACATGGGTGTGGGCGTGGCTTATGTGTGCCCAGGCCTCAGGGGTTCTGCAAACTTTGCCCATCAGTCCTTCGCCTGCCCCAGGACTGACACGTGGTGCTATGGGATGGAAGTTCTCCTGCCGGGCCTGCACAGCGAGCTGGTGTAAGGCCCAACGCTGCCGAGGACCGTCTTTTACAGAGGCAGAGCCAATATGCAAAAGCTAGTTTTCCAAAACTCCACTCTCGGTTCCCTGTGTGGTTGTGTGTCCAACCTCTGTCCCTGCCTCTGAGAGTGGTGGCTGAGCAAACAGTCCTGGACCTGGTTTCAAGGACGTGCCTGTCCGTTGCTGGCAGAGTGGTCTTGCAGAACGCTCATTACAGAGAGATCTGGCTAGAGGGAGGCAAAGCCAGGAGATGAAACTGACCCTGGGTCCAGCCCTGCACAAAGCCAAACACTCCTGGATTTCTCAATTACAAGGTTAGGAAATGGTCCATTTTGCTCAAGCTAGTTGGGCTTGGGTTTCTGTTACTTGAAACCAAAAGACTATTACACAACTAGAAATGCATCAGTTTGCTAGGAGTCTCTCCATCACTGTCCATTCATGTGATACTTATTGACCATTGTTCCAGTTACCTAATATTGTCTAAGTTACCCCATAACTTAGAGGCCTAATACAATCATATATCACATTCACAGACTCCGTGGGTTGAGGATTTGGGAAGAGCTCATCTGGGCTGTACTGACCTGGGGTCTCTCGAGTGGTGGCAGTCAGACGTCTGTTGGAGCTGCAGTCACGTGAAGGCTTGACCGGGGCGGGAGGATCCGCTTCCAAGATGGCACCCCTGCATGGCAGCAAGCTGGCGCTGGCTTCTGGCCAGGGGCCCTGACTCCTCCCCAGGGGACTGCCTAAGCATCGTCATGCAGGGCAGTTGGCTGCCCCAGAGCCAAAGTGTGACATGCAATGCCTTTTATGACCTAGCCTGGGAGGTCACACATCTCGCTCACTTCTGCCATACTCCATGGTCACAGAGGGCCAGCCCTGACTCAGTGTGGGAGGGGAGCACACATGGGGCAGTGTGGATCACTGGGCTGGCTACGTACCGTAAACCCCCGTTGTGTGCTGGGGACGGACACCCCCCTCACCCCCACCGACACTCAGCGTACGCCGGAGGCAACCAGGCACTGTCTCCCGCACTCTTCCCAACTCTCCTCTGAAGGCCGCTCCAGCTTTTACGGGAAGGGGAATCGTGCCTGTGAAGGGACTGGATCTCAGCCTTGGTCACGTACCTGTGCTTCCAGAAACAATGCTGATGGGACAAAGATGCTCCACCATCCTCCCCCACCCCAGGACCCCATCCATGGCACGCATTGCTCCACGTGCCGTGCCTTTACTAACTTCTCTACGGCATATGCCACATGTCCTGCACATGACATCCATTTCTAAGCCTCTGGGTCATCCCCAGACAAGCCGGCACATGACTACATCGGCTCGTTTCATACACAGGGGCAGGAGAACACGGTGGTGAGAAACTCTCAGACCTGGGTTCAAACTCCGGCTCTGCTACCTGACAGCTGTGAGATCAAGTCTCAGTTTCCTCTTCTGTAAAATGGGGCTGCAAGCATGCCTGCTTCGTGAGGTCACGACGAGTCAACGTGCACGCGAGGGCCCAGCACAGCGCCTGGCACACAGGCACTGCTCGCTCCTGCTGGTGCGCGTGGTCCTAGAAGACGATCACTGCTTTTACCTTTTTGCATGAATCTTCCTTCCTCGCAGTGAGACTGTTACCCCTCCCCACAACACCCCTCTCCCCCCAACACACACACACACATTCTCCCAACCACCTCAGGCCCTTCCCACCCCCCACTTCTACCTACGGCAGGAATTCAACAATCCTTGCTGGTTGGTGCATAAAACTCAAACTCAAAACATGAAAACCCGCAAAGGAAGACTGGAGTGAGGCCAGCGTCTTAGAGGCCACACTGCCCTAAACTCCTCGGGGTGGCCTCATCGAGATTTTGGTTTTATGGTCACTTTAACAGCCAAAAATGTGCAAGCAACAGAGTTCTCCAAGCACCCGCCATCTTAGTTATTTTTTAATTCCTCAGGAAAAATATGTGTCTCATAGAACTTTTGCCCCAAAGTCCTCTAACGTTAACATTTATTTCCCACAGGAAGATCAGAGTTCTGTCCTGAGACTGCCAGAAACTGAAAATTATACACAACAGAACAGGGTCGACTTTCAGACGGACTGAGAAATGCCCTACAGAAGTTCCCCCAACGCCGACGGTGACCTGTGGCCAGCGACGGGGAAAGACTGCCACTCAATGGCCACATCCGGAACTGGACAGAGCATACTGACATTTCGTCGTATTTTTCACAAGCTCCTCAACCTTTCCCCGTGTCAATAAAATTCCCACTAACGTTTAAAAGGGATGTTTCTGGGTGTCCACTTGGAGTAAGATTAGAAACACTCCAAGAAACGGATGATGCGTCACACCTGTCCCAGATCGCCAACAGGGCTCACCTTCCTTCCTCGGTGCACACCCCAAGAGCCGCTAGTTGGAAACACAGCAGCTCTGCGGTGGCCCCCAAGAGCCAGGGAGTCCGCCACGCTGGCCCTCGGCTTGGGCAGTGGCACCCAACAAGGACTTCTGGGTTGTTTCTCCTCCCTATTCCTGGTCCTTCCAGACTCTGCTCAAGCGTCACATCCAGAAAGCTGCCCTAAACCCTCGGGGCGGGGGGGGGGCGTGAGAACTCTGCTCTAGGCTCTGTGGCCCGAGCTCCCTCCACCTGGAGGCCCTCGGCTCACTGCATCACCCTTGCTCAAATGCCGGCTTGCCCTCTACCCAGCGACGGGTCCTGCACTCTGCGAGGGCGGGCACCGTGTGCCCACCTGTTCACCCCTGCGTGCGTGCATTCTTCTGTTCGTTACTGAACCCCTACCACGTACGTGCCAAGCTTGGGGACATGATGAACAACAACGCAGACATGGCCCCTGGCCTCTCCCAACTCCCTCTGTAGTATCATCTACTCTAACTCGTCTTCATGTCCATGCCTACCCTATGTGGCATTCAATAAATGTTGGATGGCTGGATGTGTCCCCGCCTCCAATATCCTGTAATTAACTTAATGACATCCCACAAGAACTAATCTCCTGCTACTAAAATGCTGCATCTTCCTGTGGAACTCATGCAAACCAGCAGGCTTCAAGCCTCACCCAGCCTGCACATGCATTTTGTTTGGCCAGAGTGTGTTGTTTTTTTAAAAACCGAATTTGTCACTAACATTTAAAATTGGGAAGATCTCACATAAAACTTCATCTTTCTGGCTTTGCTGGAAACATGAATGCCTACTGCTGCAGAGCCACAGGGAGAGAGGGCCGAGTGACTACACCTCCTCTAGATGGGGCGGGCACTCCGCCATCCACGACAGGCCCCGCTGTCCCCTACTTTCCCACCACTGAAGCCAAGAGCCAGCGGCCTGGGGTCATCTCAGCGGCGCTGCCATTTCTCGGGCCCCTGGCCCCGTCGCTCAGGACGGACCTACCTTAGAGGCAGCTCAATGTATGACGCCCACGCCATCCAGGAAACACATCTGAGATGAGCTACAACACAAACGAATGGGCACTTTTATTGATGTTTACCTCCTACCACATTCTCCTAGCGGTGGATACAGGCTGCTGTAGTTCCCAGCAGGGATCTCAAAGTCAAGGGGAAGTTAAGGAAATAGATAAACCAGAAAGGAACTTCATTATGGAACCAAACGCCACGTGTACTGGAGCTCTTCTTGCAAACGAATGCTAAAGGTTAAGAATAACATTCTCACACCGCCGGCACAGCTTAAATACTTGACAAAAATAACAATAATAAATTATCTTCGACTCAGAAAATAAATTGTGTGCAGCAGGGTGACGGGAGGGTCCCTTCACTGCATTGCACAAGGGGCCACACGTAGGGGACAGGTACAGGCTGCCGGGCTGCCAGGGGAGCGGGGCCAACAGCACGGGCTGAAGGTAATCCACGCGTGCTCTGTGCTTTATCCCGCGGCAGGGGGTGGCCCCTGGCTGTGGCCTGTCCCGAGTGAGACTGCAGCTGCCCCCTCTTCCTCCTCACGTCCGCCTCGTCTTCTGTTTCTTGGCCTGTCTCTTTGCATCTTCCGGGCCGCTGTTGTCAGAGGCCGCCTGGCCGAGAGCGCGGACTCCCTGCAGTCGACTCGTCAACTGCAGCAGCAAAGGAATGAGCTGGACGGACAGAGAGAGAGAGAGAGAGAGAGAGATGCCAGGAGAAGACTTCTGCCCACATGGACAGTGGAGTCTCACTTATCAACACACCTTCTTCTTCACGCACGGTCTGCACCGTGTGCTCACGAGTGGATTCCAGTTCAAATGAGGCTGGACATTGTACCAGAGGGTCCCCAGAGACAGGCTGGCCTCTGTCCAGGAGCAACATATCCCTAGAGGTCGTCCAGGTTGAAGGACTCGGAGGGATGTTACTAGAGGTTTACGGCCTTGAAACAAGGCTTAGGACTGGACTTAAGGCCTTCACGGGCCCTTCCAATCCCCAAATTTGGCGATTTCCATAATGCCGCACAACCTCTGCTGTCACTCCTACAGCTGCAAGGACTCACCGACCCTGAGACGAGGTCTCTGGATGTCCTACCTTGTCATGGTTGTAACCAGCCAACAGAACAAGCAACGTCAGTGGCAGAGCAATGTACGATCCTTGGGCGATGTCTTGCTCAGGCAGCTTCCTCTGCAAACACCAAGCACACCATTACTCCTCACCAAGGTCTCACGTTCCTCCATCACCCACAGTTACGCAGGCACAGCCCACCCAGCCTTCCAAACTGGCCGTCGGAGGACAACCAGGGACCCTTGAGATCCAAATTCTTGCCATCCACAGGAAGAAACCAAAGCAATTCAGACAAGTTTCCCACGAATCCTCTGCTGTCCAAACTCTCGCTACTTGCTTCTGAGACTTAGGAACAAAGAGATTCAATAACAAGGTACTCCTCACCCTCTGAACATTCACTATCCAAACTGAGAAAATGAAGAGATGCAGAAAACAGGGAGTCCCTGTGGTTGAAAAGTAAATGGGTCATTGTTGAGTCTCAGCCACATGCAGAAACTTTGTCCTACAAGGATGTATCGAGAACTCACTGTGCTGGGCCCAGGGCACAGTGACAAGCTAGTCCCAGAGACTGTACCTTAGTGAGGAAATGAAGCAGAGACTGCTACTAGTATCCTGTGACCACTCTCCTTTTCTTCCAATGGAACCCCCAAGTTTTATCTGGGCCAATCAGAACACAGACATTTCCCAGCCTCCCTTGCAGCTAGGTGTGACCATGGAACTAAATTCTGGCCCACAGTGCATGAACAGAAGCGACAGGTGCAACACCCTGGTTGTACCCTGGAAAAGAAACGTTGTGCCTCCCTTCTTGCTGGCCAAGTGCACCATTTT
>CM052448.1:9906879-9927136 GCA_028533085.1 Varecia variegata | reverse complement strand
GGGCCATGGTACCTACTGAGGCAGGATGGATGCCCTTTATAAGTGGAAGAATAAGGGCAGGAACAGATTTCTGTCTCCAGCTATATTTTTTGACATGTCTTAGGATCCATCCCATTTTCCACTGAAGTAAACACTTCATTAAAAGTGTAATCCAGTGGGAATCAGTAGGGTGATCCTGAGTCTAGGCTCAAGTCCCAGGTCTTAGTAGGTAACTTTGGGCAACCACATGAAGACTCAGTTTATTCAACTATGAAATGGAGGTAACATGAATAGCTCTTACTACAGCAGGATGTTGTGACATGCAAGGAAATGAGATGTGCAATGCTCTGCAGTACATGGAATACTGAGTGAAAAAATGAATTAATGTGGCTGCAGGCAGCTACATCCAACAACGGAGGAAACCAAGTGAGTATAAAGCCCCTCGTGAGTGTACGATGCTAAACTGGCATCGCATGGAGGCTGTAGTGTAGCGGAACCACCTGGCTTCAGACAAACCACCTCATCTGGGTCCTGGCTCTGCGGACTAACCCTGGGAAAGCGACTGAATCTCTCTGAGCTTCCGCAAAAGCGGGAGGAACGGCACTGCCACGCCAAGGCTTACTGTGAGCATCAACCTGTGAATGCCTGCACAGGCCCCGGCTCTCTTGGCGTCCTCTTGGCACCCTGCTCGAGGATCCAACCCCTGGAGGACGTCATTTTTCATCTTCTCAGAAGTGACAGGCACACTCCCGGCAGCACCCACAAGGCTGGGCTGCTCAGCCACCACCAAGCGGCATCTCTGTGCTCCCACCAACTGGCTGTGCGAGTGTGTCCCTGGACCCAGATAAGTCTCCTGCAGGCAGGGCCCACGGGAATGTCGAGGCCCGCAGATCAGTGGCCTTCTCAGAGGCCCTCTCCTACTCACTGGGGTCATGTCATGCCTCCAGGAAGAGATAAACATGCTCATCTCTCTGGTACTTTCTAAGCAGGTCTCCACTGTTGGGGAAAAAGGTAAGTACTTCCTCCTAGGGCTGTCAGGAAAGCCCTCTTCTCCCAGTAAGTCACATCTGCCAGCTCCCTGAGCCTGAGCTGCTCCTCACTCAGCCCCGGAATCAGCGGAAGAGCTTTGCTCAAGTCCTAGCTCTGCCCCTACAGGAGCTGGTGACCTCAGGCTGGTCACGTCTCGCCTCTGCATCCTAACCTTCTCGTCTCCAAATGAGGGATAATTCCTACCCACCTTCCACACAGGATGGTGTCTAAGAAGCACTAAATGGCAAGTGGGTGGAATGTGGAAAAAGGTCATTGGGAGTCATTCTTCACACCTGCCACCAGAGAAACTCCAAATGGACAGAGAGATTTCAATGTGAAAAATGAGACCACACCCGTCCCAGAAGAAAACACAACAAATTCCTCTAAAAACTGGGAATCCAGAAGCAATAAGAAAAATAACAATACAGTTAACGTAGAAATAAAATAAACTTTTGCATAAATCAAGTGCAAAGATAAGTGACAAACTGGGAGAAATGTGTATAACATGTATTGCAGACAAAGGGTTAATATTTCTAATGCACAAAGAGCTTCTGAAAACAGTGGAAAAAGGCCAACAATTCCATAGAAAAATAGGTTAAAGAAGTAAACAGCTCACAGAAAAGAAAATACAAATGGCCTTTAGCCACACGCAAAGAGAGAAATGCAAATTAAAACTACCCTGAGATAATACCACTTCTCATCTACTGGACTGCAAAAATTGAAAAAGTTGACAACATACTCTGTTGGAGAAAAAGGATATTCATACATGGCTGGTGGGAATGCAAAACAGCGCAATCCCTATGGAGGGAAAGTAACAGTTCCAATCAGAATTCCATATGCATTTACCCTTTGATCCAGCAACTCCACTTCTGGGAGTCTGTTCCAAACATAGACTGACAAACGTTCAAAAATAAGCGTACATAAGGCAATTCATTTCAGGGTTATCTGTAATCGCAGAAGCTAGTAACAACCCAAATGCCCCACCGGGGACTAAGTGAACATGGTGCTGAATCTGAATGTTTGTGTGCCCCCAAAATGCACAGGCTGAAACCTCGTCACCAAAGTGAGAGTATTAAGAGGACACCGCTTTTAGGAGGTGATTAAGTCCTGAGGGCACAGCCTTCAGGAATGGGGTCAGTGCCCTTAAAAAAGGCCTGCGGGAGCTGTCTGCCCCTTCCGCCACGTGAGGACACCGCTAGATGGCACCATCTGTGAAGCAGAGAGCGAGCCCTCACCAGACACTGAATCTGCTGGCGCCTTGGTCTTGGACTTCCCAGCCTCTAGAACTGTAAGAAATAAATGTTTGTTGTTTATAAATTACCCAGTCTAAGATATTTTGTTATAGCAGCCCGAATGGACTAAGACTTATGGTATATCCACATAAAAAAATACTATTCAGCTATGAAAAAGGAATAAGGAATATCTAAATATATCATTCCACACACAGTTATGTTTTTTAAAAAATATAAAAATAAAATTCTTACTCTTCCCACTAAAAAGGCCTAGAAACAATGACCAACACGGTAGCTAGGAGGCCACATTTTTGTTTTTTAGTGCAGATTCCTGGGTTCTGCATTCACCCCCCTACCAAGTTCAGAATCAGTAGTCCTGAGTTTGGGCCCCAGAATCTGGTTTGTGTGGTTGTCTCTGATGTGTCTGTTCAACCTTCGGGTGATTCCACCGCAGCTGAGCTTTGAGAATCACAGCTCTGAACAATTTTCTCATGAATGTGAAAGGACGTGCATGTTTTGTTTATTCTGTTGTTGTTTATAGCCTACTGGATACAAGATCCAACAAGGGCCACGTATTGCAATAAATTAAGTGATAAATTAAGTTTCTTTTAACCTACAGGTATCTTGTCCATCTGGATCTTTTCTCTTGCAATTTATTTGTCAAACAAATCAGGCTCCAGGTGGTTGTTCTGCGTCCCTGTGGTATCACTTACAGGCTCCTGTGTCCTCTATGTTCCCAGCAAATTGGCAGTTGATTCTAGAGGTTTCAGCAAGTCAGGTTTCATGTGTCTCCTAATGGAGACACGTGAGACCACCCAGCACGGGGTAGTGGTGTCCCTCCTTCCCCAAAATCCCTCCTGAGTCACGGATCTAAATAATTACACCCTTCTCGTCACCAGCTTCCTCCTCGAAGGGAATGGCAGGCATCACTGCTCAGAAAAGTTAAAAAGCATCTGGGGAAATCCTGAATCCAGAATGGGAAAGTGACTCAATCCGGGAGCCCTTTAAATAGCTGCCCTCACCCGGGGCTGGCAGCGCAGGCTGTGTGGACCTGCCTTCTCGCACCACCCCATGGAGTTTTTTTTTTGACTCCTCCTTTTACTTACCGTGGGATTAAATATCAAGGTGATGTGCTTATGGTAGCCCACTGCAGTGAAAGAAACTTGAGGCAGGACGTAGTCATACTGGGATCTGGGGAGCGTGGAGTCCAGGAGCACAACGTAATTCTGCACACACGGAAGGAGTTAGTTGTGTAAGCAAATGAAAACTGACACCTACCGTATGCCTGTGATGTAACGGACTGTTTGTTTTTAAAGAAATCCCCAAGTCTGCACATCCAAACCAAGGTTGCTAACTTCAAAGTAGTAACCTCAGTGGGCTGGTCCATCCGTGACGGCCACGGGTCCCCAGTGTCTCAGAGACGGTGTCCTCTGATAGGCTATCAGGGCCTGCGGCAGTTTTTGATCAGCATATTCCACCTCAACATTATGGCCCTTGGAGGAAATGATTTTATGAAACATACAAAGTTACTACGAGCCAATTCTGATGAGGGAGGTATGTGATCCAACTGAGGAAGACTGTTTTCAATCCAAAATGAAGTTGACTTCTAAGGGACGATACTTAAGCGGCTCATAATTCGGCAAGTTCTAAACATACAATATCCCTGGAATGGTGCCGGTGACAGTCACAGCCCTGACACTGCATCAGGCCCACAGCTGCTTCACTCTCAACCTCAGGCAAGGTCAGGATTATTATCCCGTTTTACAGAGGAGCAGAGCAAAGCCTGAAGCAGCTGAGTTCGCTTGCCCAGGGCCACTCAGCTAGGAAGGCACCCAAGCACCTATGAAGGCTCTGAACCCAGGTGACGACTGACCTCAAAGCCCAGCATGTTTCCAGATTGCTGGGGAAA
Organism: Varecia variegata; assembly: GCA_028533085.1. NCBI lineage: Eukaryota > Metazoa > Chordata > Mammalia > Primates > Lemuridae > Varecia > Varecia variegata. The sequence continues at coordinate 9,922,987 of CM052448.1, read as the reverse complement.
GTGACTATTTTAAAGGGCAACACCCATGTGGAGAAATGGGGAGAGAATTCCACGACAACCTGTTTCATAGTTTCACAGCCACTTTACACTGAGAAAGGCCACGGTGTACCGTCCCCGCGGCAGCTGGCCAGGGGCCTGGAGGGGGAACTTCACACACAGGCTCACAACCGGCACCCTCCGGCTAAGACTGCCAGACAAGAACTCAATCCTTTGCACAGTTTGCTCTCACCACGCCAACTACAACAGTTAGTCCTCTCGAAACATTACGGAACTGATAATGAACATTTTATAATCAGTAAACGACAGCCAAAATAAGAGCTGAAAACTTCCCACTTGTGGGGAGGGAGACGGACACTGAGATTCATGAAACCTAAAGGTCACCAAATAGAACCTAAAGTGGTCTCCACGAGACGCATTATAATTAAATTGCCAAAGAGAGAATTTTGAGAGCAGCATGAGAAGAGCGACTTGTCACATTCAAGGGAACTCCCATCATAAGACTATCACTGAATGTCTCAACAGAAACCTTGCATGCAGGCCGGGAAAGAATGCGTGATACATTCAACACGCGAAGAGTCAATAAGGCCTAACAGGGGGCTTTGGTGAAATAAATCACGGTATTTGCTATATTACAGACTACTGTCCGTAAGTCACGTTATGAAAGATTTAATGATGCTAAACAGATTTCTGACAAATTCTTCATTGAAAAGCACAGATTATAAAACAATGTACAAAACAGCCCCAGTTTGGAATCATTACAATAAATAAATACATATATTCTTACTTATACACGTACACACACACGTGCATTGAGAGAAGACCCAAAGGATAGCAATCAATACATCAGCAGTGGTTACTTCTGGAATAATGGCATGATGGCGGGTTGTTTTCTTTTTTCCAAAATCTCCTGCCATGAATATGTATTATTTTTGTAAATTGAAAATTAAGAAAAAATAATCCCTACAGAGCCCAACATCCTTTGAGTCAGAGAGCACGTTTTCTGCAGAGTGGTATTTGGGAAGAAAAGGAGTAAATTATGTTTCCTGAAACTAAAGAGCAGAATTATGAAAACAAAGGCAGAAGGGAGAACCGAGCCACAGGCATTACCTCGCCGTCTCTGAGCAGCGGAGGGAAGTGGAAGAAGAGGGACTGGCCAAGGGACACCGTCTGGATCGGATTGTCGAGGTTTTCGCTTTTGTAAAGCTTTACCTGGGGAGCAGGAAAAAAGTAGGCATGCTCTTGAAATTGAAACACGATAAACATTTCATTTCAGACATCCTCAGGACAGCTGATCTCTTGGGGAGGGGGCTGTCTTTGGAAATATGGATATTTGGAAAAGAAAGCACCCTCCCCTATGGGCTATCTGTCACGCAGTCCTCGGTCATCTGAGACCCCACTTACGTGCCAGGCACAGAAATGTAAGACTTAAAGTAGATTCTAACTACCTATATATTACCACTCAAAATAGTACTAGTAGTTAATATAATAGGATAATATTAATATGAATAGCTTCTAACGTGTGTTGAACATCTATCTATCATATGCCAGGCGTGCAAAAGGCACTTTACACACGTTATCACCAATCCTGACTACAAAACAGGGCACTGCCCCTATGGAGACTCAGAGAGCCTAAGTCACCTAAGGTCACACTTGGAGGAGCCTGGGACTGATGGTCTTGTCCACCTTGCACTGCCTTGTCACATGATGTAACCTTAACCCCACAAGTGCTTAAACTCAAAACACATTCCATTTTGCATTGGCTCTTCAGATGTCCTCACTGCCATATGCCACGGGGCATGAGGAAGACTAAGGCACATGCTGGCTAATGATAAAGGACGTGAAGATGCCACACTGCACCCGCCACCAGAGAGCACCAGAGACCACGTCCCCAGGACCCATGCTGACACTTTTCCGCGTAACACACAGTCAAGGGGAGTTCTCCTAAAATCAACGCCACAGACTGGAGGCCTGTGGGTCACATCCAAGACCACATATGCATGTAAGTGTTCTTTCACCCTGTACAGTGTTTTAAATTTGAATTCACTGACTATATTTAAAAATCAGGGCCAGGCATGGTGGCTCACACCCGCAATCCCAACACTTTGGGAGGCTCAGGTGGGAGGATCATTTGAGGCCAAGAGATTGAGACCAGCCTGAGCAACATAGTGAGACCCCCATCTCTATAAAAAATAAGAAAAATTAGCCAGGTGTGGTGGTGCGCACCTGTAGTCCCAGCTACTCTGGAGGCTGAGGTAGGAGGATCACCTGAGCCCAGGAGTTTGAGATTACAGTGAGCTATGATCGCGCCAGTTGCACTCCAGCCTGGGCAACAGAGAAAGACCCTATCTCTAAAAAAAAAAAAAATAAAAATTTAAAACAAAACAAAACAAAAAAGTCAGGTGACTTCAGTAATTCTAATTTCCAGCTTCTCTGGAAAACTGGGATGTGATACCAACCTTGGGCCAGAATTCCAACCCAGCAACAATCAGAAGAAACTGAAGCATTATCCTCTCCCTTTGTGGATGGAGCAGGGGCTCCCCCGTTCCCGCTACACCCTACCCAACCCTCTGCCCTCCCTGACATCCCCTGCCTGGTCCCCACAGGCACACACACTTGCAACCCCTGGACTGTGGCCGTTAAAACCCAAGCACACGTTCTCCCCCAAGCCAAATACTTCACCGTGTATAAATGCCTTAACAATACACCCCCAGAGCAATTCGTTAACATCTTTGGAGGGATCGCAGGGCATTTTATAAATATTTGTGCATTAGTCACAGATCCGGAGATGCTGCTAGAGCTGGAAGAGACCGTAGAGGTCACTGTGTCCAAGATCCAGGTTTCACAGAGGAGGAAACCAAGGCACATGCAAATGAAGTCACTGGCCAAGGCAGCAAGGTGAGTAACTACTGGTGACAAGAGTCCCCAGACTGCCTGCCTTCCAGGCCACTGCACATCACCTCCACCCTGGACAGAATTTAAAAAGTTACAAGGCTCTCTGCCCTGCAACTGCCTTTCCATGTTGGCCTCCAGATTGTATCAATCGTTCATCAGGCTTCTACTACAATCTTGCAGATGATTAACCACTGGCAAAACAGTTGACTGAAACTGAAACACATTCTCTCCAACAATCACTGTCCCATATACGTGCTGTGATGCAAGTTTCTTAAATCTCAAACTCAACCCCCGGCAGGCAGCACTTTGGAGCATCTCCCTCCATTCACCGCGTGGTAAAGGTAGAGTCGGACTGGCACAAACGTCCCTCCTACTTGTCTCACAGCCGAACAGAAAACAGCATTTGCACTTTCAAAAGCTGGTCTTACCCATAAGGTAGGCAGATACTCAGAGGAAGTAATCACATTTCCACTTAAATCAAATTGATTGATCTGCCGGAAAACTATGATGTTTATATCATCGATGTCATTATTCCCGACCTAGAGGGAACGAGAGAAGAACGCTGGTGACGAGAAAGCTGTAGGAGGAACTTCTCTGCTGGCTGTCTGATCGCCTGAGAGCAACTTCACAGCAAATTTCACTTCTTACGTTAAGGGGGTGAAGTTCGCCACTGAAGTAGCCCAAGTCCAAGGTCACAAACTGATGGCCCACAGACATATTTTGTTTGACAAGTACAGTATTTTTTTTCTAAGTTTTAATTACTTGCCAACACTTTAAAAAGTAAGAAGTTTCATATACAAAGCCAGATTTCCCAGCTTCCCTTGAAAAAAGGGTGTTCTTGCCTGGCAGCCACCAGCAGGGCAGAGTCACAGCGTCCCCTTGGGTTGAGGTCTGAGCTCACGTTTGTGAGACCCCAGAGGGCCTGCTTCCCTCCACACCTGCCTGGCCACAGTCCCCATTTCTGCTGGTGACCCTGGCCTAAGTTACCACGGCACGGAAATACGAAATTGGAAAGCATTTTGGTGTGAAATGCAGTCATCCCAGCCACTGAAAGTGCTGGATGCCATAAGGACACGGAGAAAATCCACTTCCTGGGTCCAAAGTCCTGAAGAGCCCACCCCGCTCCCTCTGAACTCCTCACAATCTTCATGCCTAATGAAGCCACCTAAATAAGGCCATCAAAAGGCAGTTCCTCTTGTCCCACCAAGACATTTAGTCTTGCCCACAAGAGTTACTCAGTGAGAGAAAAGCCTTACTTCAAATGATTCCTGGGCCACATTCTGTGACCTGGAGGGTGGCCTCTCTAGGGATCAATTTTAGCTAAATGATGATCTTGAATATCTAAAGACTCCCCACCAAATGGGTGGGGAAAGGTCATCTGAACCTAAGAGAACTGGGTGGCCCTGTTACCCTTCAAGCCCATGTTCTCTTTATTACCCTCGCTTGCTTTGAAACGCTACCTAAAGCCTTAAGATCCTTAACTTGCAAAATAACGATCAGAGCTTGCAGGGGAAATGGTGGGGGGAGCGAGGAGAAACAGTTCCAATTCCTTTCTGAATGCATGACAGCAACCCTGTTCATTAAAATCCCACCTACGATGCTGCTTGTGAAGATGACACTATTCTATGAGGACCCTTAATTAGGATTTGAAGTTCCCCCGACCACAGATGAAAAGCAGACAGCCGGAGGGGCACGGAAGGATTTTTGTTGCGGGAAGCAAACAGACCAAGCTGCGGCGGCAGCAACGAAGGCCTCACCTCGATCACCCGATGGTGTGGCAGTGCCCGCTCAATGTGGTCGTTGCCTTCTGCCTTGAGCTGCACGTGGTACACGCACCCCGGCTGCAAACAAACACAGGGGTCACTTCCCTAGCAAGGGGGCTTGTCGTGCGTGTCACACCCGGCCTGAGCCTGGTGTGACTGCGTGTGGTCACTGAGACAGGAGCATTTCTGTCCTCTCAGTTCCCAATCTGCAGCCTGTAAACCTTCCTAAGGGTTAAGAGTCCCTTTAAAGGCACCCCTGGTGACGAAACATCTTAAGTTCTACAACTCCCTCAATCCCAATTCAGATTCGTTTTCTTCTACCCATCGAATTTGGTTGCTTGTTTCAAAATTATAAGGATATGATGCTCTTCCTCTTCTCAAATCCTGTCCACTCCTCCCCTCTACCCACAGAGATGCCGAGTGACGTCTGGAATGACACTCCCAAATGCTTATAACGAATATTATTTCTGAGAAGGGGGATTTGAGGGTTTTCCTTTTCTTAAAAATTTCTTCTTTATACTTTCTATTCTATTGCTCAAATTTATTGGCATGTATCATGTTTGCCAAAAAAGTCATTTTTCTAAAAAAACTTTTAAAACAACCAATTTCTGATCACCAAGAGCACAACCAACCCTGTGACCCATTAGGATCTGAATGAAGCACAGGGTTTTGTTCAAAGGTGTCTACGTGCATCAAAGACGAGAAAACTCTAAGATGCGATAGCTTATTTTTGAACTAGCACAGAGAGTGGATCGTATGGTTCTGGCCACCTAAAATTCTGTATGTTTTGACCATCTCTGACTGCAGGCAGAACGACCAGAAATGGCATTCACTACGCGTGAACCAGGGGCATTTCGGGTGATAAGTTTCAGGTGGTTTTCTCCCTTTCAAAGCCTTGTCCTTTTCTACGTGTTGCCCAAGTTATTTTATAATGAGCTTTTACAAAGACAATGAAGCTATTATTTTTTTTAAAAAACTATGAGAACCACCAAATTTATGATCACCAACAGACATGTTAATTCATTTTATAGCTCAATTAGAACTGGCAGCATTGGGTTCAGTTCAAAACAGCTATTTGAACCTTACAGAGAAAAAGCCCCCAGTGGCTGGTTTTGAAGAAAAGGAAAAACTGTAGCACTGAGGCCGGGAAGAGAAGGCCCGGGCCTCTCACTCCAGTGCGGGGGGCCTGCCAGGCTCCCACCAGGGCAGCTGCTCAGATGCTAACTGGCCCAAGTCCTCACTCAAGGCCAACGATCTCAGAGATTCGCCTTCATCCTTTGGCAGCAACATCTAGCAGCGTAGCTCCTCTCCCAAGATGTCTCGACGAGCACACTGCCCGGCAAGGTCCAATGAAGAAACCGGCCTCGGTGCTCATCCTAACTGGGGTCAAAATCCCGAGAAGTCTTCAGCAAGGGACCTCCAGCTCGTCACCCTCCGGGAGAATCGCAAACTCACGTCCAAAACCGCTGCAACACCTCAAAGGCTGCTCTTTCAGCAGCCGGGGCCTGGCACAGGCCTTGTACACGGAAGGCATAGTCACCAGTGGTGACTCTAAAAAATACTGAAAGCGCCAATGAATTAACACCTGTTGGAGGAGGAGGCAGCTGCTGGGAGCATCAACTGAAATGAAATTCTATTGCGGTGAAGAAGAAAACTATGTCCAGGTAAATTAAAATGTGCTAAGTCAGGGAGTTTAGAAGAACATGTCCAGGCCAGCAAGACACGGGGAGGAACAAAGGAGGTGACACTGAATTTTCACTCTTGCAACTACGAGTGAAGTAAGCAAAGAACACAGAGCTCATCCGAGGGGAGGGGGAGGCTCCAGCTAAGATCAAATAGCCGGGGCAGCCCCGGGCCCTTGTCATGCTACTGAAGTTAGACTGAGAAAAGCTACACACAGCACAAGTCAGCTCACAGTGCCACCCAGGGAGGGTTTTGTTTGTTTTTGCTTGTTTAACTAAACACTTACTGAGCCAAGGCGCCAGGCGCCACTCCATGTGTTTCGCATGGATTAACTCACGGCCATCCCAAGAGGTAGACGTTGTTCTTATCTTCATTTTACAGATGACAAAACAGACAAGGAAAGGATCAAAAATTTGCCTGAATAGCTAAGCAATGACCAGGGCAGGAATCAAACCCTGGCAGACCGAGCAGAAGGGTGTCCTCGCAGGGAAGAAAGGACGAAACGCAAAGGCCGTGCCAGCCCTCAGTGCACAGAACTTGGCTCTCGAGACCATCCCTCTCCCTGCACCTTGGCCACAGCCGGCAGGTGCACCCCACCCCCACCTCAGTCTGTCTTCTCTAGAACCATCGCTGTGAGGGAGGAACCCAGGCCTGGAGGAGAGCAGAGAGCATTCTCCTGGGAACAGGGGTCACTGTGGCAGCAGCCACAGGGCAGGGACAGCTGGGAGGCAGCACCAACAGCAACGCGTGTCCACACTTGTGTGGATGGCAACATGCCCACCATAGTAATGACTCAGAGAAGCACACACCAAAAGAGGGGAGCGGCGGGCAGAGTTGGGGGCAGGGGGCCCATGTGGTCAGTGTGTGTCCAGCTCTGCCCACTGGACCATCACCTGTACGGATCCCAGGCCTGAGCATGGCCAGGGAGACACGCCCACGTCTACCCACCTCCACTGGCTTGAACGCTCCATGAGCACCAAGCAACCCTCCGACCCGACTTCCAGGTTCCCCGATACTGAGAGCGGGGATGCCCTGGGCTCTCAACAGGGGGACTCTCGTCTTGGGAAAGAGCAGCATTGCCCCAGCACGGATAAAAAAACTGGCAGACCAATTTGCATGTCGGCCCACGTGATTGAGGCAAACACTAGCCTGTCACTGAGATTCGTGTGACCGGCTCTGGGCTCAGCTACAAACGCCTGGTTTGTGAATCTGAAAGGCTGGGGACCAAATTCCAGATCTTGGTGGCCCCCTGGAGCTACCCAACTCGCACTCCCTCTCAGATACACACTGTGGTTACACTCAGGTGAATGAGCGAATGAAAGAATGAACAAATAAAAATCGAGGAAGAAAGCACCAAATCCTAAGCCAAATGTTGCAATTTAGCAGCCAAAAGGACGAGTAAGTTGCGTATGTGGCCTACACAGAGACACTATGGGTTTCTTTTTCTTAATTAGTGGTTAACATCTAAAAATCAAGAGTTTTCACACAAATCTGAATTTCTGATGTTTCTTTCAAACGATCGGGCAACCTGAGTCTGTCTTCCCACACGGCTACAACGAGCTGGAGCTGAGAAAACAGGCTGCGCCCTTTCCCTGGGCCAGGCCTCTCCGCAGTCCGCACCACTCCCTACTGCCCACCCAGCAGGCCCGCATTCACACTCCTCTTCTCCCCACAGGCATCTGGTTTAAGGGCCATGATCAGCAATAACCACACAGCACACACTGCTAGGCAAGAGTTGCACCAAACCCATGGTTTTCAAACTTGATTTTGCCACAGAACCTTGACCCAACCCCTTGACTAGATAAAAGGCAATACGTGCCAGTTAAAATAGGGATGGGGAAGGTTCCAGAGCTCCACCCTCAGCCCTCTCGCCTGCCCCACTCCTGGCAGTGCTGGGATACCACAAGACACCGCTCGATACCGGCTGACAAAAACCCGCCAGCATGATAAAACGTGTTCCAAGTCTCACCAGCAATCCACGCAATCTGAACTTGCCCTCTTCATCTGTTACGGTGTCTTCTCCGTAAATGCTACAGTCATTCTGGCCCACGGCTTCCACCGCGACACCCTGCTCTGGTTCTCCGTTTAAAGAAGACACCGTCCCGTAGCAACTGGTGTGACCAGAAAAGAAACAGAACGTGATACTCTTGTGGCTGTCTGAAGCACCCAAAGGATCCCAGGCGAAGTGTTCTGCGTTTACCAGTGGTCACGGGACAAAACAGCTCAGTGGAGAACTGCGCCCCAATGACCCCGGCAACTCGGGTGGGGCCACGGCACCTCCCAGTCAAGCCTTCCTGCCAGAGGGATAACTTATCATCAATTTCTCTTTCCATACGTTTTGAGGGACGCTCCGGAAAACTGTCATTTAAAAAAGGCAAGCTTTATTTTATTCTTGCTAGGCTGTATTGTAAATAGTGGAACATTCGATAACATGAAAATAACTCACTATATTTTTCATTCCATACATTCAGTTGAAGATGGTCCCTTTTTCTAAACCCAACCTTCCCAATTAGTCTTCACCTGAAGCACTTTTGCATGTATACAAAAAAAAGTATGTGTAAGTGTGTATCTGTATATATTAACATGCATGCATGTATCTACCTATCCATCGACAGCATGTATATAAACTATCCCTGAAAGTATTCAGAAAAACTGGAAATACTGGTTGTCTCCCAGAAGGGGACCTTGGTGGCTGGGACACAGGACAGGAGGGAGACTTTATACTATAGTATATACTCTTTTCAACATTTTGAAGTTTTACTCAAGTGAATACATTTTCCCCTTTTAAAGATTTAATTCAAGTTTAAAACTTTTTTAAAAAATAAAATGTTTTAGCAGCTCAATAGGCTCTCTTGGGTCAATTTCAAAATAGGAAATTGGAGATGAACCACAAGGCTGAGATGTGAAAAGAAAGGGCAGCAATCAAAGTCCTTTGACCTCACATCTCACGTCCCTTCTTCCCATACAAAATCTGCACAAAGCCTGGGATGCGTTTCTAGGTGACAGAGGCATGAGTGATGTGCCAGCCCCGCCCTGCTCACCTGTAGGCTGTGCGGTACCCCGTGATGGTGATCTTCAGGTTCTGGCCCTCCTGCACCTCGATCATTTGTGAGGACGGCTCAAATCGGAATTCCTTCATCATGGGTTTGAAGTAATACTGGCCAGGGCTCTGCCAAGAGACAATCACATTGAGCCTCAGTGGCCACATCCACATATGGCTTAAAACTGCGGTCCCCAACCTCTGGGCCAGGGAGCTGGTCCTCAGCCTGTTAGGGACAGGGCTGCAGAGCTCCGCCACTCTCCTATCCATGGACAAACTTAGGAACCCACGGGCCTCACAGCAGGAGGTGAGCGCCAGAGAGTGAGCGAAGCTTCGTCTGCATTTACAGCCGCTCCCCATCGCTCCCATCACCACCTGAGCTCCGCCTCCCCCGACACCGTCCGTGGAAAAACTGTCTTCCATGAAACTGGTCCCTGGTGCTAAAAAGGTTGGGGACCACTCGCTGGCTTAAAAGGTGGGGTCTAATGTCACAATCAGCCAGAATCATGCCACAGGAGCTCCAGGGCTTCTCAGACAGGAGGCCGTGGTGACCCCATCTCTATAATCAACAGTCACAGCCAGGTAGCAGCAATCACGACTGTAACAGCAGCTGTCATTGTCGTGTGCCTACAACAGCTCTGTCAGGTAGAAGTCATATCTGAATTCTATGAATGAAGATACTGAGGCTCAGAGAGGTGAAGTGACTTGTCTGATGGGGCACAGCAAGTAAGGAGTGGTGTGCATCCCTGCACAGCGTGGGGGCTCCGGACACCCCCTGATGCCTGTCTGTGATGTCCCCACAACAGTCGCTGTGTTCCCACCACTGACGGTGGCCAACCCACATGCACTTCCTGAGTCCCCACCAGTCCAGGCCTCAGACTACACCTTGCATGAGAAATTGGTGCCATTTTCCCACCATGTGAGACGTGCTTTGCAGGAGAAACACACGGCAACCACCGAACAAGACCCCGCCTTGTAAACAACCTGATCCCGTGGCAAAACAGAAGGCAGCCCGAGAGAGGAGCTGCAGCGGCCAGGGAAATTAATTACATTGTCTTAGTGACAAGTGGGTGACCGGAAAACAAGCAGTGTGTGTGGAAGGGAACACACATCAGCAGCATGAAGTTCTGGTAAGAGCAATCCTCTAATTAGAGGCGGTCCCCTAAGAAACTTAAACCACTCCGTGTTGGTTTTCTTTTCTCACATTGTCAAGCGATACACGAGTCACGCACGCCGTGTCCCAGCTCTCTCTAGGGGAAGGCGGGCAGGCGGTAACCGCAGCAGGACACATTACCAGGTTTGAGAACGTCAGAATGCCGTTGTCCTGGGTCAGGAGGTTGGAACGAAAGACGCCACCGCTAAGGGATAAGAGGACCCCGGGGAGCGGCTGGTCATCTTCAGCCTTTATCTGGGCACGAGAAAGTGAGACCACAGCCAGGTTAAACTCCTATTAACTGTACAGACAATATTTCCCCAAGATAAGAGGTAATTCTTGTATGTTTTTTTCCTTTATTGTTATTCGTGGGAGCATGGGGGAGCTTATTCTTCCTACCCACCACAAGTAATTAATGTTAAAAGTTTGGTGTGTAGCCTTCCAGAACTCTTTCTATGCCCACACAAATTTTACAAACATTATGCGTATTGTTGATGGACTGGCGAGTTCATGAGGGGGTGGGGGGGAGGTGGCACAAAAATGGCACGTGACACACACGGTCCTGCAACTCGCTCTCTTCCTCAACAATTCATCCTGCCTCTCTCCTCTTGGGCCAGGCCACTGCCTCGCTGTTTCTTAACTGCTGCAAATATTCTAAAGCAGGTGTCTGCAAACCGGGGCACGCAGGCCAGCCACCTACTCTTGTGGTAGAAAAGGGAGACAATCAGAATGTCCCCCTGACACATGTATCTGTGTGCACTGATGTTTTCCTCTTTTTCTGAACAATCAATTCCTAGGAGAATTGATGAGTATGTGCACTTGAAATTCAGAAAGATACTACCAAATGGCATTCCAAAGTGTCTATAACCATTTACAGACCCATAAGTTATTTATGCATGGGAAAACACACACCAAAAAATGGAAATTGCTGTAATTATTGCAAATCTAATCTCCCCCCAACCCCCAAAACAGTGTTTTGCTGGTAACTTCCTTTGCATTTCCTCAGTAACTGCCCAGGATTAGTATTTTCTCTGTTTATTAGTCACTTGCATTACTTCCACGATTTCCCTTTTCATATCCTTTGTTCATTTTTTTTTTTTTCTATTAGGTTGTCTTTTTCTTATAGATTTTAGGAACTCCTTGTAAACTGGGGATGTTATTCATGATACAAATATTCCTTCCCAGATTGGACAGCTTTTACTTTGGTTTAGAATATATTTGGCAATATAGAATTTTAAATTTTTATGTTGATGTAATCTGTCATTCTTCTCGTCCAACCTGCAGTTTATAAATACTCATACTCAAGGATCTGCAGACCCACTTTGTACAATGCACAGCAAGCTTCTTCCTGGGAAGGACAGGGGGGAAGAGAGCTAGACAGCAAATACCACCATGAGAACATTCTGTATCCTTCAACACAGGACGGTTAAGGATGAAGCTTAAACCACTTACCAGAAGGTACACAAACATGCTAAAGTCAACAGCTCTCCAAATTATGCCGAGTGAAAGAAGCCAGACCAAAAAAAGAGAACATCCTGTATGATTCCATTTATATAAACACTCTAGAAAATGCAACTGATCAACAGCGACAGACACCAGATCAGATCGGCTGGGGGTAAAGGAGGGAGGGATGGCCAAGGGGCAGGAGGAAGTTTTGGGGGTGATGGATCTGCTCACTATTTTGATTGTGGAGATGTTTTCATGGGTGTATTTATATGTCAAAACTGTGAAATTGTATACTTTCTGTGCAGTTTTATTATAAGTTAACTTAATTATACCTCAATAAAGCTGCCTTTTAAAAATATAGTGTTACCTCAAAGCTTACGCCTGCCAAGGCATAAGCCTTAAAGTCGCCAATGGTTCCTTCCACCGCAGTCAGAACGTAGCCCTCCTTCTGCGAGGTCACCGTGTATTCCAGGTCACTGTGCAGGGGGCCGACGCTGAGAGGAAGAAACAGAGCACTGCAGATGGCGTTGCTCCCAATCGTGGAGGAGGCGCCACCTGCCCCAAGGGAATCTGGGCTCCCCAGTTCATCTGAGAGGCCCCCCAACTGGTCCCAAGCAAATGCTGCTGCGTCACGGGCTCACCTGTAGGCCCCTTTGTCGTCAGTGAAGACCGTGATCAGGGGTGAACTCGCCCCCTTCTCGCTGATGACAATCTCGACTCCTTCCAACTCGGGGTGGATCTGGCCTTCCAAGAACAAACCTGCCTTTCCATGGATCTCGATCAGCTTCCCTGGGCAGCTTTCTAGAAAGGGAAGAAATACACACAGGATAAGACTTAGCTGCAGAGAGAGGGGAGCCTTTTGGTTGGAGGTTTCCCATGAAAGAAGGGCCTAGCACTGAGATATTAGAAGCTGCTTACAAATGAGGTGATTTAGTACTCCAGAAAGCTCAGTAATTAGATGCAGCCCGAGCCTCTCTCCAACCCCAAAGGCCTTGCTCAACTGCCAAGGACTTCAGCAGGTGAACTGAACAAATGTCAAAACCCGGTTTTCATTACTCCTCCTCCTGCGTTCTCACAAGGCCACCGATCAAGAGCGACTCCTTACAGCTGACGGGAGGCCGTGCTGCTCAACCTCCTGGGGACCCAGCGCAAAGACTGCCCCAGGGAGCCGCCCGACAGGTCATGCCCTTCAACACACTCTACTTCCAAGCACAAACCGCATAATGCCCGCAATTTAATGAACCCGTAATGCTGGGAAAATTATCAGTAGCCAAAAAACACTCCACAAAGCAAACACTTCCACCATCCAGTCCCCAAAAAAGCCCCTCCCACGATGCCCTGCCAAACCACAGAAAAGACCATAAACAGCTCTGACATGTGAAGACGAATACATTTTAGTAAGTGGTGGTTTTGCTTCTCACCTACCTTCTGGTGTCAACCTGATAATGCCAAAGAAAACCAAGTCCTTTTCCAAAAAGATCAGCTCAATTCTAATAGCAAAAGTTACTTGAATTTATTTAAATCATTCATTCATTCATTCATTCATCCACCAAACAGGAACACCTGTGTGCCAGAGAGGCTGGTAGGTGGCTTACAAAGATGGCTTCACTATAACACCACCACAAACCAATTTTTTAATGCGAGTAAAGGAACAACTCATGCAAAGGCATGACATTTACCTCCGCTGACAATGGCTTCCATCGAGGGGGGATAAAAGAGCAGCTCTTTAGATGAGGGTGTGACAGTGATTCTCTCTCCAGACCTAAAATAATTAAAATACTTCCGTTTGCCTGGTTTTCTGCACCCCACCAACAGAGGACGCTGCAGAGCAATGCAAAAGAGAGCTCACCGTGCCCAGTAAGAGAAGTCGTAGGAGAAGGGGCCCTGTAACTCCTCCACCATCTCCTGCACGGGCGGCTTGGGCCTTCCTTCCCCACCCTCCTCTTGGCTGTTCTTCTCCCTCTCCTGCCTCCGCGTCTCGATCTCGGCCAGCTGCTGCTCCCTCCGCAGCTCCTGCGCAGACTTCAGAGGGCCCAAGACCAAGGCGGGTTCACTGTCAATGGAAGATCTGGAAGAAAAAAAGGGGGCAGCCCATGGGACAGGGTCACTCAGCCCTGTTGTCAGCGAGAATTCAACATTTCTCCAAGTACGGACTCGTGATTGAAAAACCGAGCACCTTATACTGACACCACAGTGGCACAGATTTCTGTTTTAAATAAACTAATACTTAAACAAAAAATAACAACTGAGCTTTGTAGTGATGTGAGCAACCTCTGGTAGATCTGGGCTGGAATAAAACACTATCGGCTTTATGATGACCGGATGAAAGCTTGTCAGTTTCCACGTAGGACGTGAAGTTCTGTCCACACTGCCACCCTCTGTTTTTCACCCAATCGTCATGGAGAATGTGCTCCGCTAGAGAACTAGGCACTGCTCCGACCAGAGGGAGAGTGCCAGGGCTTGCTGAGGGACTGGTTGGATACGGGGTGCAAGAGGAGGAGGAATTGAGGAAGAAGGACAAAGACAGAGCTGCCGTTTCTAAATCAGGGAAGACCACGGAGCAGGGGTGTAGAGGGTGCTCGCCAGGGGTCTGGTTTGGGATCTGGTAAGTTAAGACCACAGCGGGGATCCGAGTGGCACGTGCAGCTGGATGGCCGGTGCATTCCACGGAATCCCTGGCACCAGCAAATAACACAAAAACCCTTCTGGTGTCACAAAAATGAACTTAATCTAGATGAAAATAAGGTAATATGGAGTCACTGTTGGTAAGAATGTAGATTTCTGGTCATACCAGTAATTGATACTTACCAAGCAGGAAAAGTCAATGACAGTAAATGACACTGTGCTGGCACCAGGCATCACATGGGGCCCCAACAGACCCTCCGCAAATCCTCCTGCTGTAAAAACCTGGCTCTCCAGCAGCCCAGCCTCCTCAGCCAGAAAGCAGCCAGGCTGTCCAGACACCTCTCCCTCCCTGACCCAGCAGTCCCGCCCAGTGCCCCATCATGTCAACTCAGTCCGCCAATGGCTCTCTAACCCATCCACTGCACCCACGTCCACGGCCGTCAGTCCAGCTGAGGCCCCATCACCTTTCCAAGGACCTGCCAGCCTTCCCCTCCCCCGCCTCCCTGGCCTCAACCTACTCCCACTCTCGGGCATCTTCTGTTTGTTTCCACTCAGCAGCCAGGGGGACCTTTCTGAAACAAGAAAGTCATCCCTCCACTTAAAACGTGCCAGTGGTGTCCAGGGGACAAAGACCAAGACCCTTACCAGGGCCTGGCCGCTCCCACCTACCTCAGCCCCCAAGGTCAAGCTCAAAGCACTCAGCACAATTGTCATTTTACAGTTCTGTGTGCGACTCTGACCACTGTCTACCTTCTCCGTGACAACTCCGGGAAGGCAGAGGCTGTGGCCTAATACGCCCAGTGCCTCCACACGGAGATTCTCACCTTTCCTGCATGGATGGTGGATGGGTGAACAGGTGATGGACAGAAAGACAGACAGACAGAAACGCAGCTGAAAAGGCAACTTCAACCACAGTCAACAGGGGGAAAGCGACTCCGATCTCCATCCTACTTGACAAAGGCAGTCATGTTGCCAAAATTCTTCCATTTCTCGAGAAAATTAGGGTATCGGCTGTAATTGCAAAACTTCCTCTCAGAGGCGACATTCACGTAAACATGACCTTGGTGAGGGACTGCCTGTCAAACACCTTCTCTCCCATGACCCTTCCTATATCAGGTGCTGTTTCTATTTCCTAAGCCTTCAAGAAAAGGTCCAGAGAAAAACAGGCCATGTTTTTGAATTTGCTAAAACACTTGAAATGCAATGAACAAACCCCAGAGATGTTTTTTTCCTTAGCAAAGACAAGAAACATAAAGAGTTCAAACAGAAATTTAAGACACTGAAACAAGCTGTCACAAGGCTCTTCCTCACCCATGGGGAATCCTTGAATCATAAAAGCAAAGGATCAAGGCTGCTATGAATTTACAGCTATGTCACATAAGAGAGGGAAGGCCGTTTGTATACACACCTAGAGACAAGAAATCAAAAATAATTTTCACAGAGTCTTTTAGAGACTCCCCAGGCCTCATCCATCGCCCCCCCAACCTCAGCCCACAGAGGAACACT
>CM052448.1:9884200-9906379 GCA_028533085.1 Varecia variegata | reverse complement strand
ACATGAAGCTGCTCTTTATCTGGGACCAAGTATTTCTGGAGATGCACACAAGTATGTGAAAAATTTAATTTTCATTTTAAAATTAAAAACTAATCCTGCATTCCAAAACTTTACACTTCCAATTCCCACTGAAACCCACACACATTTGTAAAAATATAAACATGGCAGACTTGAACTCGAGAGATTCCCATCCATGAGTGCTGGGAGATTGCGCAAAGATTATATTGAAGCCACTTCAAAAACAGCCTTCTATCCTGGGTTTAAAGGCTTCTTGGGAAAGTGATCCTATCTCCAATTCCTCAGTAACTTATCCAGGTATCTTAAAATTCTAATCTAGAATCGTTTTGATGCCTAAACTTGCCTCTTCCAGAAAAAAATAGAAAAATTCCTCTTGTTCTCCAAGTAACTGAAGAATAGATGCACACTCACTGTTCCCCACTGAACGTACACAAACACCACATGGTGTTCCATATCCAGCTTACGTGTCATAGGTGTAGAACGCTTGCTCAAACCGGTGGCAGGAACGAGGGGTCACTTTGTACACACCTACAGACAGGAAATCAAAAGTAATTTTCAGAGAATGGCACCTATTACGCTAAGCAATTCCAACATTTGAAATCCAAAGGCAGCTCCTTTCATTTGAAAATTCAAACACATTACAGATCTACAAAAATGAGATCAGAAATACTGGCCAGGCATCTTTGCCGCTGCCTACGACGGCTTCTTACCAATGACCCAATCCATTTAACAGCCCACTCACGAGCACAGGTTTCTCATTTTCCACAATTTAACAACTTGCGATAGTCAAATTGTCACAGACCAAGCTCACAGACACGTGCACAAGAAGGAACAGAAAGTAAATTTCTACTGTAAATTAGACTGAGGATAATTTTCTACTTAAACGATTCTGTTAAAGATCCAAAAGATAACCACAGCCTAACCTCTTCCTATAAATGTTTCTTAAAAGGGGCAGGGAGTAAGGGAAGCCCCAGAAAATTATGAAACAATCGCAGAAGACACTTTTGCACCATGAGCCTACATAGGATAACGCTCAGATCAGGGGCACATTTCATCATTTGCTAGAGGAATACAGTCAATTTCGGGAAGAAGCAAAGTGTAACAATTTATTCCCCCAAATGATAATTAACTAAAATTTTGGCCATACTTCCTACGAAAACTTGAAATCAGTTCCAACTACCCTGCTAGCCCCACTGTAGTTATCATCGAAAAAATGACGTGGTTTCTCCATTCATTTTGTTTGTTCTTTTATTCAACAAACACCGACAGAGCGCGTCCTCCAGGCCGCCTGCTGTGCCGGGTGCTGGTACACAGTAGGAGGCGAGATAGCTGCGGGCTCTGCCTACATGGGGCTTACCAATGGGGGGGTGGCATTCAACAGCCACCAGCATACCAACGGTGGCACATGCAACAAGGGGACAGAACTGAGTGCTGAGAGCAACAGCGTACCAGGGAGGCCTAAGTGACCTGGGGCCATTCTCCCCCGGGAAAGTAATACAGAACCGAGAACCAACGGGCAGGAAGGCCCAGGCTGGGTGGTGAGAGGGAAGGAGGGTGGGGACACTTGTGCAGAGGGCAGCACCCACGTCACAGGCTGGCTGGCTGATTCCTCAACAGCCGTCCTTCTGCCTTGAGAACAGACTCTGCTTACATTGAGGGTGGCAATGTGCCCAACTTGAGCAATATATCCAAGTGTCGCAGCCTCCCTTGCAGCTAGAAATGGCCATGTGACATCTGGCCAGTAATACACAAAGACAGCTTACCAGAGAGGGGCGTGGGAAAATGTTTGCCCCGCCCCCTCCTTATCTTCCTGCCTTAAACATGCCAAGTTTTCTGAGGCAACCGTAGCCATCTCGAAAACATAAGGCAAAAAATACAAGGGAAAGGCCAAAAGAATCACAAAAACATCCCTAACACCTACCAGCTGCTGACCCCATGCTGGCAGGCACACACTGCCAGACTTCTTTACGGAGCCAAAGAAACGCGGACTTGTTGGCACTGTCGTATAGATTTCGTTCGTTACATGCAGCCAAGGGCGTCCTAACACACACAGGACAGAGCTGCTGGGGTAGAGAGCGTCAGACAGGGCGAGGTTATACAGGAGCTCAAGGTCAGGTTAAGGAGTTTGTGTTTTATCCTGGCAACCGAGAGGAGTCACTGAATTATTCATTAGGAAAATGCAAAATGAAACCACCATGAGATACCACATCACATCTACCAGGATGGCTATCACCAAAAAGGCGAACAATAACAACTGTAACAAATGTTGGCAAGGATGTGGAACAACAGGAACTCTCGTGCATTGCAGTGGGAATATCAAACGGTACAGCTCTTTGGAAAACAATTTGGCAGTGTCTTAAAAAATGCAATTTATCCCCAAGTGGAATACTATTCAGCAATACAAAGGAACAAACTACCGATATATGCCACAACACAGATAAACTTCAAATACCAGTATCGTGTGACATCATTTATATGACATGTCCAGAAAAGGCAAATCCGTAGAGACAGAAAGTAGATCAGTGGCGGCCTGGGGCTGGGAACGGGGAAATGCTATCAACAGGCACAAAAGGTCTCACTGGGGCCGATGCAAATGTTGTTAAACTGGATCATGGTAATGTTTGTGCAACTTGGTAAATGTGCTAAAAATCATTTTATCATACATCTTAAATGGGTGAATTTTAATGGTACGCAAATTATCTCTTAATAAAGTCGTTAAAAAAAAAGAGAGAGAGAGAGAGAAGCCACTGAAGGATTTTAAGCAAAGTGAAAATGATTCACTTTCTAAAAGATCACTACAAAGAGAGGTCACTGGCCAAGGGGATAATATTGTTAAAGGTGAAAGGGCCAGTGGTTTCCACCCAACTCACACCCGAGAGACCAGGAACACTTCCCAACACCACTCTCTCCAGAGGAAGGAGACAGAAAAACAAGAATATGCTGAACACAACTAAAATTGATAGCTTGATGCAAATAGACCCAAGGTAGGGAAAAATGCCTTTAAAACCATCCTCTGGTGCCTTTCCATTTTTCTAATTCGTAACACATCAATCCTCGCAAACTTACCAGGCTTGGACAGGCAGAACCGGTTGACTCCCTTGGAGAGGTTGTAAATCCCCACATTCTCGGGTCCATTTCCATCCTGATAAAATTCCTAAGGGACCAAAGCCAATACAATGACTTACCAGGAAAGATGGAGACACCAAGATGATTAATAATATTTCTGTTTCCGAACCAGTCATCTGTTTTGCCCATTAATCATTTGAGCAGTTGGGTGCCACAGGAAAATTAAAAACCTTCCAAAACTTCCAGCAAAAGGGTGCTCTTTTTCACTCAATCAACTAATATTTATTGAGCACCTGCTGTGTGACAGACACAAGGCTGGGCCTTGGGAGGCACTGACACGGCTCCTGTTCTCAGGGGGCTTACATTCTAATAAGGGAAGACAGAAAATCAACAAGGCAACGAATAAATGAATAATTTCAGCTCACAAGTAATGGAGCTATGAAGAAAATAACCAGGGAAGCAGGATAAAGAACAATCCCTGTAGAGGGTTCTTTAGGTTGCTAGTCTTGGGGCAGCCCTCTCTCGGGTAGGTAACAGTGGGGCTGCAGCTTGAATGATGCGGAAAAACCAAATACGATCATTTCTGGAGAAGGTACGGCATCCCAAGCAGCAGGAAGAGTGTATGTAAGGCCCAAAGCAGGGGATGGTGTGGAGCTGGAGGAGGCCAGTGTGGCCGGAGCCCAGCGACCGAGGGGAGACAGTAGTGGGAGGTAACATGAGTTAGGCAAGGGCCTTGTTGGCCACTCTTAATAAATAAGGGCAGTGTATGCCAGGAAACTTTTTTGGGTCTTACTATTGTTGCCCAGGCTGGTCTTGAACTCTTGGCCTCAAGCAATCCTCCCACCTGAGCCTCCCAAAGTGCTGGGATTACAAGTGTGAGCCACTGTGCCTGGACACCAGGAAATGTTAAATACCTAAGAGGTTCACATAAGCCTCCCCACAACCCTGAGAAATGGGTACTATGATCTCAATTTGAGAAGAAACCTAAGGCTCAGAAGCAGTAAACGAACTTGCCCAAAGCTATAAAACCAGTGTGCTTTGCGCTATACTGATGGCCTCCCTAAATCACCAGTCAGATTTAACATGGGGCCAAGACAAGGAAATCTCAGTACCGAGTATCTTTCCACTAAGGAATTGTAGACGCTTCCTGACCATGCCTTCCCTAACGAGTGGGCAAATCAGGGGGCAGAAAACGAGATCTGGCTTGACTACGGTTACATATTCTTGGCACGCCAGTCTTTCTTGATCTCTACAAGGTAAGTGTTCTTCCCAAGCCACACGTACCAGAGTGATGGCGTGAGAAAGGGAACATCTCAGCATATAGCCCGTCTGCCTAAACTCAACCGCTGACACGTCCTCTTCCACAACTTCCACCTCCAGACTCTTGTTCTTCCAGCACCAGTCCTCATGCATGATGCTGACTGCAAAAGCAAACACCACAAAGGGACACGTGGGCACAGAGCACACCACCTTCCTGCACACCACCAGAAAAAACTGTCATAAATTAATTGTAAAATGTGTAGACATACTGACATAAATATACACACATATACGTGTGTGTGTATATACTTATGGCTAGCAATGCTTGGAACAAATTATCCCTAAAAAAAAACTGGAACCAGTGGCCATTAATCACCAAGAAAGAAATCTAATTAGGACTAAAAGATCAGGTTGCAAGTAAGATATTCAGGGATCCGCACACTCTTGTAGGCCACATCACATGCTCTGTAGGTCCTGACTATTCGATTTGGCCACTATAGCACGCACACAGCCATCGACGATACATAAACGAATGGTCACTGCTGTGTTCTAAGGAAACTTTATTTATAAAAATAGGCAGTCAGCCCTTGGGCTGTAGTTTGCCAACCCCTGACGTAACAGAAAATATAATTCCCCAGAAAAAGCAGTCTATTTAACAAGCTATTCATTGCCAGCAGCTCCAAGCTGATTTTTGAAAAAGCAGAAATGCAAACAGGACGTGGCTTCTCGAGAAGGGTGGGGGAAAGGAACTAATGTTTGCCAGCACCTGCTACTCACCGGGCACTGTGCGAGGGGCTTCCCAAACCTTATTTCATTTAGTTTACATTCTGCAGAAAGGTTCTATTACACGTTTGACAGATGGGAAAACTGAGTCTCAGGGATATCAAGCGACATGCCAAGGGCACATGCTAAGCGCGGAACATCAGTGGAAGTCTATCACACTCTGTTCTGGCATCTAGAAGTGAAACGGCGTGATCCAGGGAGCCTCCCTGGGACACAAGCTGATAGTTCACAGAGCCTGGACTTCTCCATCACTGCCCAGCGCTAAGCAACGCACGGTCAAGGTCACAGCGCCATGAAGAGTTAAACGAGGAAAGGCATAGCGTCGCGACACAACTTGAGAACTGGGTTTTAGAAAGTTTACAGGACAGGAAGTGTGTGAGGGCCACGAAACGCCGTGTCTGGTTCTTACTTTTGTACTTTCCGGGAAGCACACTGTCGAACGTGAAAGCCATGGAGTTGGCCTTGCCGGAGAGCTGGAGGCTCCGCTTCTCGCCCTGGCGGCTCAGGGACTGCAGGGTCACCAGCAGGTCACCGCAGGTGTCTGCAGAGGAAAGACGGGAGAGCCCATGTGACTGCCCTTGAGAACCCTAAGCGCACACCAGGGAAAAAAAAAGCCTACATGCTCCTTCAGGACCTAAAGCAGAAATACTCCAAGAGAATGATTCTGGTGACTCACGTGACAATCATTCAGAAAGAACTACGTGCAATATTGACTTTCAAAATCCATCCCCCAGGAGGAGCATCTGCCGTCATCGTTAACACTACCCAGTGGGGAAAGGTTCACCCAAATCCCACCCCCCGTGCCCGCTTCTTTGAAACTATCCGTTCTTGCTTTCAAGTGACATCTTACCCAAACAAGAGACTTTCCCAGAAACGGATGCCAAAAACTGTACAAAGGCCACATCCATCACGGGCCTGTCGGTCACAGTGAGAGGAAACGTCTGGGGTTTCAGCGTCAGCCCTGCTCTGGTCTCCGCCTCCGGAACCATCACCTGCAGAAACACGTGGAAGGAACGCTGGAGGCTGCACTAGGGTTGCTCTTCCCTGGACCCACAGGGCACTAGAACATTCATCTGAGTCCAAGGCTAAATACATTTTGAAGGACAAAGGTTCATTTCCAAGCCCAGTTTCACAATCACAGCAAATCTATGAATAACTTGTATGAAACAAACACATTTCTACTAAGAAATAAAAAATTAGCCTCAAAAAATGAGTCCCGTGGGTGTGCACGAAAGTGTGTCTGGCATCATTCCCCACAGAGGCGCACAAAGCTGACATGCATCGCCTGAATACTGGCTGGAACCCATACTAAATCCCGGTCCCTTTTCCTGCCTTTATGTCACTCATAACATAAGCTGTGAACCTGCTGGCACTGTGTGGATGACTCCTTGGTGGAACTGAGTCATTTTTTTCTTCCTTTTCTTCTGTGTACCTTTCCCAGGCTAAAAAGCGCGATGGGAGAAAGGGTCACCTGTTTTACCCCTGATAAAGATCACACCGCCCTTCCTTGGGAAAGGGCTTTAGAAAGGGCTTCCAAGGCCTTCGCAAGCAGCTGGCTACTGTCTAATAAAGGCAGCTGTCAACCCACACACCACACTGTTTGGTGGCAGCAGGGAGCACGCTACCTCCTGCCCTGCTTCCCCACAGAGGGGGCATCCCACTGTGCCCTAGAGAAGAGCACAGTCTGAGAGTGTAGGGAACCTTCTCGGCCCTCTTCCCTCGTGTTACTTGCTCTTCCACAGGAGGGAGGACCAGGCATGGCAGCTCACTCCTATAATCCCAGCACCTTGGGAGGCTGAGGCAGGAGGATCACTCGAGCCCAGGAGTTGGAGGTTGCAGTAAGCTATGATGACACCACTGCACACTGCACTATAGCCTGGGCGACAGGAGATCCTGACTCAAAAAAACAAAAAACAAAAAACCCCAGGAGGAGGAGCAGCCACTGATTAGATGGGGAGAGCCTGTGACCCAGAGAAAGACTGTCTTTCCCCAGGGGCAGGGCCGCTGCACTGAGGGCACGGTGGGTGGACCTCTGTTCTGGCAATCTTTGAGCTGCCATTAATAACTAACTTCATTTCGATCTCCCCTTGGACCCCTGGATATTCTACAGCAGCCAGAAGGCTGAGAGGCGGAGGTGTGACTGGCAGCCCAAGCCTAACCTGTAATAAACACCATGACCAGGAAAGAGAGAGGCGGAGGGCATTATTTCTGAACTGGACACCTGTCTGGCTCTACTAACTGTGACATGCAATAATGTAAAGACTTAAAAATCAGAATTTAGGGCTGGGTGCAGTGGCTCACGCCTGTAATCCCAGCACTCTAGGAGGCCAAGGCAGGAGGATCGCTTGATCTCAGGAGTTTGAGACCAGCCTGAGCAAGAGCAAGACCCTGTCTCTACTAAAAATAGAAAAATTAGCCAGGCTTTGTGGCACACACCTATAGTCCCAGCTACTTAGGAGGCTGAGACAGGAGGATGGCTTGAGCCCAGGAGTTTGAGGTTGCTGTGAGCTAGGCTGACACCACTGCACTCTAGCCAGGGTGACAGAGTGAGACTGTGTCTCAAGAATAACAAAATAAGAATTTAGAAATCGAAATATTCCTTCTCTTCTCAAACCCCATTTTAGCTGATAACCCTTTTAAAAATCATTGCTTCTTCTCAAATATTTTAAATTTTAAAAATCTCATCGCACCTGAACTTTGTAGGTCCCCGGTTTTGCTTTAAAACAAAATGATCCGTGAGCATCCGTCTCCACGGTGATCAAAGACTTGTCCTTGTCTTGGGATGACAGGACAACTTTGTATTTACTCATCTGCTTGACGGTGTCAGGGAAGCGAATGATTGATATCTGGCCACAGACACTGAACCTGCAAAAAGACGACCATTCATTCCAGCATGAGAACTCAATTATAACAGGAAAGGCTCTTATCAACCCAAAAAGATGGAGTCTTCTGCCAGCCCCTGTTCCTGAGACTACTTTAATCTTAATGAAGACACAGAATGCAGTCCAAATGAGTTGGATTTTAAATGAAGAAAAAACCTCGGAAGGAAGATTGGACTTCGTTCTGCAGAAGCCCATGGTGGGGCGGTTTGTGTGTTCTCGGTGACATCTGGCAATCCCCCACTGCACAAGCAATTTTCAGGAAATCTGCAGACAATAAAAGTGTCTCAGGAACTTGGATCATTGCTGGTGGAGCAGCTTCGGACCGGGAATGTGGTCTAGCCCTTAAAAGCAAGAGCTGTAAGTTGCCTAAGAAACCGTGCCATTAACCAGGCCATAAAACAAGGCAGGGTCAGCAAAGGCGTCTTCCTTCTTCCTCGCTCGTGATTATATCTAATGCAAGGATAAAAGCAGAGTGAGAGATTGGAATAGAAAAGATAATGAAGTTAAAAAATGCGGAGCTAAAATAGAGCTCCTTGCGAGCTAGGAGCCAGGCATGCAACTTATATCTGAAAAGGCCTATTAAGGTAATGACTCGGATTTGAGACTTTAAATGAGCAGTACGGTGCCGCAAAGCGTCCCCGGAGAAACACGTGTAAGGCACAACGACAAAGACCGTTGGCCTGGGAGCGACGGCCTTCATGTCTTAGTCCGACGGCGTGTTTCGGGGCAATACATCACAGCTGGAGGCCACAGGCGTTTCCTCAGCAAACTAAAGGTTATGTTTCCTAACCGTAAAGAATCATTGTAGATAAAAATCAGCTGTTACCTTTGACAGAAAGATGAAGAATGTTGGATTCGGACAATTATGGGATACACTAAATGTTAGAACAAACCACTCGGCCTCAACGGAGAAACAGTGGAAAGAAAACAAAACGGTGGATGACTGCGTACGTAAAACCCACAAGTAATTAGCAGCACCCGTGTCTTCAGAGTGCAGTGACTACCAGGCCACACGAGCTCGCTACCCACGGCAGGGGTCAACAAACTATGGCCCACGGGTCACACAGGCTCCCACCTGTTTCTATACAGACCAAGAACCAAGAATGGTTTTCACACTCTCAAGTGGTTAAAAGAGAAAAACCAAATCAAAAAAAGGATACTATTTTGTGACATATAAAAATCATATGAAATGCAAATTTCAGTGTCAAAAAATGAAATTTTATTGGAACACAGCCTCATCCATTCATCTACAAATTGTCTACAATTCATCCTAGAGGCCGTATAGGCCAAGAAGACTGAAATATTTACTCTCTGGCTCTTTGCAGCCAACCTCTGATCTAGAGGAAAAGGCATGCGTTTTGGTTCTCAACATTCCTCTACCATGTACTTTCAGAATAAAAGGATAGTAAGTGATTATTGATGGAATTATTCCTAAGGACCTTTCACACTCTTGATTTGTGAACCTGTCAGGAAACATGTTACCTTATCTGTCCCCAGTTGAAGCTCTTTGCCTCTCTAAATGGCAAATATTTTAACCATAAGATCTGTTTTAGTTCATATTCTCAATGAAAGAGAAGTCCCCAGTTAACCCAAACCTTAAACATACATTGCTTTAGTTTGGAAAAATTATTATAATGCCGGTAGAAGAAGGTTCAGTTCCACTGAAGCTCTTAAAAATTGATCTGTGTCAATAGATTATTTCAGTACAGTTTAGCGCATTTATGGATAGAAACTGGTAATCTTGGCGTATATTGCGATAACTATATTCTCATAGTCAGCTGGACAGAAATCAAAGAGTTTGTTTTTAAAATAAACAGGGTAAATCTGTTTTTTAAAAAAAGAAAACAAGAAAAAGTAAGAAACATGAGTGTGTTAAAAAAGTACATGTGCTATGTTGGCCCAAATGAAAAATGATGAGTTTTTCCAAAGATGCTCAACAAATGTTATTTTTCTTTCTTTGATCCAAATATACCACTTTAAAGAAGAAGATAAATGTATTTCCTCCATCTCTGCGAATGGCACCTCCTCCATCCACCCAGGGGCTCAAGTAAGAAACCTGGGACTCCCGGAGCACAGGCCTGTTGGGAGGTCTCTGCAGGACCCACCAAACCCGTCTACACCTCACCCCTCCCCTGCCAGTGCCCTGGTCCCAGCCACCACCATCTCTCCTGGGGACAACTGCCGCTGCCCCTCTGTGGTCCCTCCATGCGCACTCCGGCTTCCCTCCAATCCATACTCTGCACGGTGGCCAGAGAGAAAAAAACAGCTTTTCCAAATGCCATGATCTGTATCACTTGCTTGCTGACCACTCTTTCAGCACATTTCCACCGCACTTAGGGGACAAAGCCCACGACTGCAGCAAGGCCACGAGGCCCCACAGCTCTCTGACCTCCCAAAAGTGTTTACGGGAGGGACGGAGTGACGGCTCACACCCAACAATTAATTTCTGAGGGTGATTTGTCTCCTCTTCTCCCGCTCACCACCAAACCCCCACCCTGATCCGCACCTGTCTACAGAATAGGGTCACCATGGCCTCCTCGGGACCAAGCCAGTGAACTGTTTTCCAGAGCTCAGCTCTGTGGCCCTCCTCGTCGGGTACACCTTGCACCTAACCTTACTCTCTTAGCTCCTGTGCCCTCGCCCACCCTAGGCCCTCCGTGGGCCACCCTGTAAATGCGGCATTCCATTTGTGGCCTGCGTCCTTCCAATTCTACCTGCTTGTGCACATTCGGGGTCTGGCTGCCACCTACAGCCGAATCCTGAGTTACAATCTATGCGAGCACCTGCTGGACAGCTCCACCTAGTGGCCGTACAGACCCGCGCAGCCAGAGCTGAACCCTCGGCACCTAACTGGCTCCTCTACCTGACACAGCCATCCTGCCTCTCAAGCTGGGCACCCCTAAATACCTTGCCAACCTGTCCTTGGCTTCCCTACAAGGCAAGCCCTCGCTGACTCTATTTTTAGACATCCTGGGTCCTAATCTCGTCCCCTTCAAAGCTGCCCTCCATGCTATCTGAATGCCTTACTGAAAATGAAGATCAAACCATGCAGGTCAAAACTGTTCGTGGCCCCTCGGCCCCTGGAGGAGAAAGCCCCCATGCTCCGACGGAGTGTGAGGAGGCGCTCTGAGGTCTGCCCCTCCAGCCTCGCCACCGTCCTTCGCCTGCCCAGCACGTCCTGCTCCCGTCCACACCGTGCTGCTTGGAGACCACGTGCCTTTGCTCATGCTGCCCCTCTCCCAAACACGCCCTGCACTCTCCTTCCAAGCTACCGGTTTGTAAGCACCCGTTGCTGTCTAAAAGCAAGATGGCAGCACCCCCATTCTGCAGGTGACACACAGGTGAGAAAACGATCCGAGATCTGACGCCAAGGCCTGAGTTCTCTGCACTACACGATCCTGCTTCAGAGGGAAAAACTACACAAATTCAACCACAGGATGTTCCCTCCTGAACCTACAGTCAGTAACTATAAGGCAGGGAGAACTACGCCAATGACCTGAAGCACCTTCCAACAAACTTTCACAACCTCTTCCACGGTCCTCAAAGATTAAGCGAAAAAAGAGGCTGGGCGTGGTGGCTCACGCCTGTAATCCTAGTATTCTGAGAGGCCAAGGCAGGAGGATTGCTTGAGGTCAGGAGTTGGAGACCAGCCTGAGCAAAAGCGAGACCCTGTCTCTACATAAAAATAATTACAAATAAGAAAAAAAAAGAGGAAGCACAAAAAGTTCCCATGGATATGAAGTCAGACATGAAAGATCTTTTTCTAATTTAACAAAGCCATTTTAACTTTGAAGCAAGAGAATTTTCTTGAAGCATCCAACGTGTAAGTACCTTCAGTTTACGAGATTTAGCACTAATCTTTCTAAAGCAGCCAGCCTGCGTTTCCCAACACGTGCCCAAGACTGGAAGCGGACGCTCGGCAGAGACACACAGTCAGGCCGCAGGTGACTGTGTTCTCCACTGGCCGCCAGCATAAGCACTGGTGCTTCCAAATCCGCACGCAATACGCTTACCCTGTCGCGATAATGTCAGCCAGCTGCGGCGTGTTAGGTGCAATTTTGATAGTGACCGTCTCAAAGTAGAGGTGCTCTTTCTGAGCGTGGATGGTGTATGTCCCCGTTGTTATGTTCTCCAGGCGGAATGAGCCGTCAGCTTTTGTTTTGACTGTAAAACAAAAACATGCGAACAGAAATGAGCCCAGAACAACTGCATCTCCTTACATTGTACACGAGAACACTCGAGACAAAAGACTGGCATGTTTTCATATAGTCATTAAGATTTGGTCCCTTTCCATTTCTCTGTGATCCAAAAGGAGCACCGGCCAACAGCTCCAGAGGCAAATGTGTCTGCTCACCTTTGATTTGGTTATTCAAAGTGACTACGGCCTCTGGGACACCTTCTCCTTCGGGTCCGTTCAAGACCCTCCCAGTGACGGAGAACCCCATGACGTGGAACACAGGCTAGAAAATGAAGAAGAGGAAGAAGGTGCTTGTGTGTTGGAGCCACAAACACTCCTCCCGCCGTGCACGCTGTCCATTATGTCCACCCTCCTCCCAGAGCCTGTCTTCTCTGTTGTATTCCCAGCTCGCTGGTGTCTGTCATACGGTGGAATAAAAAAGATCAAGTTAAAGGTCACTCGGTCTTGTGACAGTTTCTCCAGCGTACCCCACTTCCCGCCTCCCTACCCTAATTGTCCCCAATTCGGTGAATCACACCTTTCTCCAGGCTCCTAAGTGCAAAGCCCAACATCACCTTGGACCCTGCTCCCCGCACCTGCAGCATCGATCAGCCCTGTGCATTCCACCTCTGCAAGGTCTCACGTGCCCCTCCTCTCTTTCCACCACGTCCTGAATCAGGTGCTTAAGAACACCACCTGGACCGCCACCCTCAAGGCCCGTCACTACACCCACCATGCAGTCCTGGGATTTGTCTGTATCTGTGCCCTACTCCCTTGTGAGCAGCACACCTGTGCTTTCTCTGTAGTCACTGAGTTCCGGCCACCCGGATCTGCGGTTCCACAAATTCAACCAGCCTTCATCAAACTTACCAATATCTGAAATGTCCTTGTTTGCATTCTTTCATTTATTCATTCATTCATTCACTTATTTATTTTAGACAGAGTCTTGCTCTGTTGCCTGGGATGGAATGAGGTGACATCATCACAGCTCACAGCAACCTCAAATTCCTGAGCTCAAGCGATCCTCCTACCTCAGCCTCCTGAGTAGCTGGGACTACAGGTGTGCGCCACCACGCCCAGCTAATTTTCTTTATTTTTTGTACAGATGGGGTCTCACTATGTTGCTCAGGCTGGTCTCACTCCTGGCCTCAAGTGATCCTCCCACCTCAGCCTCCCGAAGTGCTAACTTGTTTGATTTCTTAGAGTTGTCTCCCTCCTGTTAGAATGCAACCTTCATGAAGACTGGGACCCTTTCCACCTTAGTGACCTAATACATGACAGGCACTCAATAAATGACTCCCGAGTGAATGAATGAATGAATGAACATATGCAATAGCATTTGAGATAGAGCTTTAAAAAATCAAATGGCTCTCTTTTTATTCAGGTAGCCCTTCCTGAGCCTTCCAAAAACATGAGGTTCACCCAATCCATTTAGCCACTTATTAATCCATGTATGCACTCAACAAATATTTTCATTAGTCACCTACTATGTGCCAGGCACTAATTCATATGTTAGGAAAACAGTAAAGAATAAGACACTAATGGTTCCTAATCTCATGGAACTTACAGGCCCCCACTCCCTGAAATACCATTTATCTCTTTAAACATTTGTATTTGGTGGCGATCTGCTAAGGTCCTTCTCTGCAAGCCTTTGAAGCAAAGAAAGACTTCATCTTCTCACCCTTCTCTTCCCCCTCCAGTGCAGAGAACAGTCAAATGCTTTGCTGAATCTTAACAAGCAGAGACAGCACCCCACTGTGCTGGTGACCTAAAAGCCAGCTCCTACCAGTTTAAGCTATTTTAACACAGTGCTTTCAAATGTAACATTAAAAGAAAACGATTAAAATATAATTTTTTCAATAACTTTAACACTGGGTGGTCCATTTAAGCAAGATTGTTATCTTCTTTTGGGATTTACCCTATCTGGCCAATTTTCTACAGTAACCATTTCCTACCTCTGTAATTAAAGAAGACATAAACATGATGAAAAATACATCTACCACTCATGGCAGGGTCTGGGGAGTTTATCAGGCCACATATCACACAGCCCATTCCTGTCACCACAGTCCAAGCTCCGTGGGCTCTTCCCTGGTTACTGCCATGGCCTCCTAACTGGTCCCCCGCTTCCACCCTGGTTCCCTGCAAACTTTTCTCAACACGGCAGCCAGAGGGATCACACCTCGCCTCTGCTCAGAACCTTCAGGAGTGCCAACTCTCACCCAGAGGTATGGGCAAAGTGGTCCACAAGGCCCTGCACAATCCAGCCCCTCACCTCTCTGAGCCTCTCTCTGCCTCTTCCTGCCTTCCCCATTTCCACCACTCCAGCCACCCTGGCCTCCTTGGGGTGCCCCAAACCCTCCAGGCATGCTCCTGCCTCAGGACCTTTGCACATGCTATTCCTTTTGTCTTAAAACACTCTTCCCACAGAGGTATATGCAGTTCACTCGTTCTTCCCCTTCAGGTTGTTGCTCAAATGTCACCTTCACAGTGAGGACTTCCCAAGAACACCCTATTAAAACCACAACCCCTGTCTCCACCCTGAAACCGTGTGGTCTCCTTTCTTGCTTTATTTTTCTAGAGAACACTTACGAATTTCTAATATACTTTCTAACTTACTTATCTATACATGTATTGTCCCTTTCTGTCATTACAACATGAGTTCCACAGGGACAGGAATATTTGCCTCTTTTGGTCACTGCTGTATCCCCAGCCCTGGAATGGTATTTAACATGTATGTCATTGGCACTCAATAAATATCTCATTTCATTGAACAAAGTAGCTATAACTAGGAATCCAATTCTCTACAATAAAGATATGATGTGTAAGAGAAGTGAGGCATCTAGTGGATCCCAGGCTAAACTAGAATACAATACAAGATTCCATTTTTCCCAACAGCCCTTGTGGATAAAACAGTGATTTTCTTTTTTAAACATGTTTGCAACACCTGTGCCCAGGAGCGGGAACTCAAACACCTGTCCCTCCAAGAGACAGATAAGCTCTTACCTCAATTTTTAGGCTGTCGTGTTCCACTATAAAGTCAAGTCTGGAAGGTGCAACATCAAAGGTAATCCTCTCCCCTCTATAGAACGGAATCTGGAAGGAAGAGTCTGTTAACTGCTAAGACCAATAACATGATTCAACCATCAATATTAATAATCGACCTAGCAGCCCACAAGTGACAAGGGGTTCAACACGGCCAACAGAAACACTCCTCTTAATTGTTGCTGATTTTAAAAGCTGCACTGTTTGCAGCTATTACTGAGGGCTCAGAGTCTCATCTTAAGTAACGACTAACCAGTGCTCATGGAACTGCTGATCAACTGCTCCTTTAACATCCAAAGAGCACTGGCTCTTACTGTGTCGTGAGAGTCCCAAACATAAACAGAAGGGCAATCTGTTCCACTCACCACTGTATACTCCCCACTTGGCAAGGAATAGAAGGAGAATGAGCCGTCTTCTTTGGAGACCGCATAGCACAAATACACTAGGCTCTCGTCTTGGGGCTGGAATCCAGGCACTGGAGAGACGTTGCAGCCCAGGACATCCTATGCCAGAGGGAAAAAAGACTTCTTTTTTCACTTATGTGTTCTGAGTACCATCAAATAGCCACACCACAGGAAACTTTTATAAGTTTTATGTCAATATATATTTCTGGGCCGGGCGCGGTGGCTCACGCCTGTAATCCTGGCACTCTGGGAGGCCGAGGCAGGTGGATTGTTTGAGCTCAGTTCGAGACCAGCTTGAGCAAGAGCGAGACCCCGTCTCTACTAAAAATAGAAAGAAATTATCTGCACAACTAAAAATATATATAGAAAAAATTAGCCGGGCAGGGTGGCGCATGCCTGTAGTCCCAGCTACTCGGGAGGCTGAGGCAGTGGGATCATTTGAGCCCAGGAGTTTGAGGTTGCTGTGAGCTAGGCTGATGCCACAGCACTCTAGCCTGGGCAACAGAGCGAGACTCTGTCTCAAAAAAAAAAAAAAAAAAAAAATATATATATATATATACACACACACACACACACACACACATATATATGTGTATATATGTATATATTTCTGAAATCTATAGCATATTAGTACAGATAAAAGGAATGAAAATCTTTATATTCAAATAATAAAGTTAAAAATTGGCACAGTCTTCTTGGGGAAAATGCCATGGCTGTCCTTCCCTACAGTGGGTCACAGACACGGAAACGGAGGCCTGGGAAGGTGAACAGAACGGCCCAAGGCCACATCGCTAGCAAGAGGCATTTGTCTGAAACTGGGATTGGTTTAAACTGGGTCTGTTTGACTTCAAAGCCTGTGCACTTCCCACCAAATGCCACTGCC
This sequence comes from Varecia variegata, assembly GCA_028533085.1. Lineage (NCBI taxonomy): Eukaryota > Metazoa > Chordata > Mammalia > Primates > Lemuridae > Varecia > Varecia variegata. Next base: position 9,889,864 of record CM052448.1, on the reverse strand, counting down.
TCCCAATATAAACATTCAACGTCTTGTGAGTCCACAGAGATGCACAATGTTCTTAAATGTTAAGACATAAATCAACCTGAACCTGCATTTTAAACAGTACATTTTAGTCTATAATCCCCATCCTCTTACCTAACCCCCCCAATACACACACACAAATCTCTTTTGCTCTTTACTTTGCTTACCTCGTTGGTTACTAAAGAAGAAAAGAGAAGAAACTTCACCCCTTTCATGGGCTCCCCATCACTTCGGACAGAGCCGGACACATTGTAGCCAGCAACTATGAGGGGACTGGCAGCGTTGGCATTGGAGTTGGTTACACGCACCGTGGTGCTCGCCTACAAGGGGAAAAGATTTTAACTTCCAAAACAATAAATGGTCCCAAAGTGTCCAACAACATGAAGACGTGCGTAAGTTCAAATATCAACTGAGAAAACAACATATGTAATTGCATATCTAGGATGATCACAGCTATTTTTTAATGCCCAAAATGAGGAGAAAGGAAATGTGACAAAATCAAAATAACTCTGTGACATGCTGATGATATTTCACCTCACACTTTTCCAACTTCCTAGATTCCTTTGTTTCCATTCCTTTATACTCCTCTGTATGTTCCAAAGTTTTTAAATGAGCATATTTTACTTTTTTCCATGTTTAATGATATATATGCGTATATTTAACTTTTCTGTTAAAGTAACATTTACATAGGGAAAAGTGCATATATTCTAAGTATACACTGTAGTGATTTTTACCAGTTGAACACACTATTCTGGGTAAGCAACGCCCAGAGAGAGAACAGAACTGGCACCCAGAAGTCCTCCTCACGTTCACGTCCAGTCACGAACCCCCAAAGAGTAATATTAGCCTGATTTCTAACAGCATGCTTTACTTTAAAATCCCAATTTTGTATTAATAAACTCAAAATCCTTTATGTATCCAATTAACATACAATGTAAACCTTCAAATGTATTTAGGTGTTAACTCTTGAGTTTTAAATAAAGCATTTTTAAACATAGCTCCAGAAGAGAAAAACCCTGAAAAGTAATAAACAGTATAAAGACACATGTACGTGTGAAACTATACCATCTATTATAAACGTATAAAACCAATAGAGTGAAAACCGAAAGACTGATTAGCAAGATGAGACACAGCCTCGAAACTAACACAGAGGCTACCACGTTAAAATGTCCTTTAAGGCCGGGCACAGTGGCTCACGCCTGTAATCCTAGCACTCTGGGAGGCCGAGGCAGGTGGATCGCTCGAGGTCAGGAGTTTGAGACCAGCCTGAGCAAGAGCGAGACCCCGTCTCTACTAAAAATAGAAAGAAATGATTTGGACAGCTAAATATATATATATATACAGGGAGAAAAAAATTAGCCGGCATGGTGGTGCATGCCTGTAGTCCCAGCTACTTGGGAGGCTGAGGCAGGAGGATCGCTTGAGCCCAGGAGTTTGAGGTTGCTGTGAGCTAGGCTGACGCCACGGCACTCACTCTAGCCAGGGCAACAGAGTGAGACTCTGTCTCAAAAAAAAAAAAAAAAAAATGTCCTTTAAGTCTTATTTCAATTTGATTTTTCATAGCTATTACAGAACCTCACCTAGTAATGTTTCTTCTTTTTTTAACCTTTTATTATAAACTATTTAACTCAAACAAAAAGATATAGAGAATACTCTAAAGAACCTCTATATACCCGTTAACCAGCCAAGGAAACACAAGAGTAGAAATACAACTCAAGACGCTGGCGTACCCCCAAACCCCCACCTCCCTCCTTCTCTAGATGTCAGTATCTCTGTGAACATAGTGTGTGCCATTCCCATCGTGTTTTTATACTGTTTCTACACAAGACTGTATATCCATAAATGGTATTATCAAGAGTGTTTTAATCATATTTCCCAATTTTGTTTTTAAATGCACCTATATATTTATTCAAATTTTTATCGATATAACTGTACATATTTGGGAGGGCATGTGTGATATTTTGACACATGTATACAATGTGTAATGATCAAGTCAAGGTAATAAAGATACCTCAAACATTTATTTTTTTTCTTTGTATTGGGAACACTACAATTCTTCTATTCTAGCTATTTTAAAATATACAATAAATTATTGTTAACTACAATATCCCTACTGTGCTATCAAATACTAGAACTTCTTTCTTCTATCTAACTGTATCTGTGTACCCATTAACCAACTTCTCTTCACCCCCCCTTTTAAATGTAGTTACACTGATATGTGTAGCTCTGGTTCATTTGTTACTGCTGACGTACAGATTTCTATCGTGTGATGAAACCACAATCTGTTCTTCTCTCTCTCTCTTTTTTCTTTTTTTTTTGAGAAAGTCTCACTCCGTTGCCCTGAGCAGAGTGCCATGGCATCAGCCTAGCTCACAGCAACCTCAAACTCCTGGGTTGAAGCGATCCTCCTGCCTCAGCCTCCCAGGTGAGCACCATGATGCCCAGCTACTTTTTCTCTTTTTTAGTAGAGACGGGGTCTCGCTCTTGCTCAGGCTGGTCTCGAACTCCTGAGCTCAGGCAATCCTCCTGCCTCGGCCTCCCAGAGTGCTAGGATTATAGGCATGAGCCACTGGGCCTAGCCAATTCTTCTCTTAATTGGCATTGAGGTTGTTTATAATATTTTGCTATTACAAACAAAGCTGCAATAAACATTCTTATACATTCTCCCTGGGCATATGTACAACAGTTTCTAGAATGTTTAGTATATTTACATATTTCTGTTTCAGACTGAAAAAAGAACAACAAATATATCTCATCAGGTCCTTCTGCTGTTGATTTAGCTTAAAATAGCTATAGCTAATAACAGACCTATCTCACAGAAGGAAGACAACATTGTCATCTAAAACTGAAACCAACACGCGTAGCATCTGCTACAGTGAAGAGTTACACCGTATAAATACCACCACACTAACCAGCGGCACCATTGTTTCTTCACTCACTTCTGGAAAAACCATAAATTCATTTCCTCTCCTAAACTGAAAACCCTTACATTTGTCTGCAAACTACCACATTCTTGGCATGGCTACAGAGGTAGCTCAAACACTCACCTCTTTCAATGCCCAGGTCGGATGAGTTGCAAGGATTTCATAATCTCCAGGAAGAACTTTAAAAAATGCAAACCTAAGAAATACAAAATATTGCTTAACTTTCTCCAAACAACCCAAGTATTTCTAATCTTATGACTCACATTGGCGGCACTAATGTTTGAATTATCACAACTTGCCATTAGCTTGTTAAATGAACATGAATGAAATTCAATCCTTCACTGTACAGATTCCTATCAAAGAGCACTTATTGAGCACTTACTGTGTGCAAAGAGGGGTGTCCCATGTGCTGACAGGAGGGAGGAGGGTTTACTGTTCCCTTAATCTCAGGGATTTCTGGCATAAACCAGTCATTGTAACTCAGCAAGCATCAGTCACAGAATATTCGGCTGGGCTTAACAGAGGTGACAGGTATGAACAGGCAAGGAGAAGGGCAGAGAATTGTCCAAAGGAACAAAAGTGGGAAGGGAGGAGGGGCATCTGAGAGCAGAGAACAGATCCGTAGGCTGAGGTGGACCCTAACACAAGATGACACGAAAGATATGGGTAGGCAAATGGTGTCAAGCTTTGACTCCTATCAAAGGGTTGAGATTTGTTATCAGAAACAAAGATAAGCCATTCTGGGCTCTTCCACAAAGCAACTGTGATGAAACCAGTGGCCAGTGAAGATCACTCTCTACTGCAGGCCAACGAAGACCAGAGCAAGCTGAGGTGAGGCTGGAAACGCTACTGCCAGGACTCTGTCACGTTTAACACTTCAAATTTGCAAGGCACCTGACACGTAGGGCTTAAAGAAAAATTTGATTCTTCTGTAGTGGTATCTTATCTCAAATGTCGCCAGTAATGCCTGGCTAGGGCTTAGAAATCACTTTGCTATAATAAAGCTGAAATTGCCATCGGATTTTGGTCTTAGTAAGATTTAGCTTCCACTTTACTATCAGGGCAGCCCTGTGCTGCCAGTTACTGTCACTGTTTTAGTTAGTGCAGAGGAAAGGGATTCAGAAAGTTCGAGTCACTTTTTTCTGGTTTGTTGGTAAGGTCAACAACAAACTACCTGCCTAGAAAAAAAATGACAGCTCCACATCCCTGCTCTAGAAGAGAGATGGAGAGGCGCCAGTCACGAAGTAAATGTTATTTCAAAAATAAAAAATAATTTCAATAATAACTTTAAAATTGGATGACTTACAAACTCATTATAAACTTCTATTTAGCAATTTAGTCAGTTTTGTGTTTGAAAGTAGTTAGTAATGATTTGAATGCTTTCAAAATTGTCAGTTTGAACTCTTCTGGTATTAATCTTGGCATATCTGTTAACATTTGCAACTTGATTATATAAATCCATTAAATAAATGCTTTACATTTGACTCGGCAAGGTTAATTAAATAATCATCAGTTCCAACTACAAAATGGTTTTGATATCGTAGGGATAATATGATTTTTTAAAATCATAACTGAGCCAACCTATATTGAGCTAACATTTATTAAGCATATACTCCATCCCAAGCAGTTTGCAACAATAGCATTAATTTAATCTTCCTGGTAACATTAAGAGGTAGGTTCCACAATTATCTTCACTTCCAAGTGAGGAAACTTAACCACAGAGGGTTAAGTAACTTGCCCCAGGTCAAACAGCTAGCAAACAGGGGAGCTGAGATTCAAACTCAGGCTTCTGAGCACCAGAGCCAGGCCCAACCATTAAATGAAGGCCCACTAAGTGCCAGGCCCTGCGGCAGGCATCGCATGGGCATTAACTCATATTTAATCATCCCATTAGTGCTGAGCCAGATGGGCCAAACAACTTCCATTTGACACACAGGAACTTGGGGCTCTGAGGAGCATGAACTCTCCCAAAGATAAAAGGCCGAATCAAGATCTGAACCCAAGTCTCCCAGAATCCAAACCCCCACCTCCATCCCCAGCACGGCCCAGCTCTGGCGCAAGGCTGGGTACAGGACGCCACTCACTTTCCACCAGGCTGCGTAACCGTGGACTGGATCTTTGCTTCGGTCCCCGTGTTTCTCAGAGACACCTGGACTCCCGCGGGGCCCAGGGGCTGTCCTTTGCTGAGCACCTGCCGTGGAGAAGGAGATTAGGGCCTGCCCGCCAGCAAAGCACCCTCCTCTCAAAGCACTGCAGGTGGAGCCTGGAACCTTCTTTGCATCAAGGACCCCTTTGGAAAAATGATTAAGTCACGGACACCCTTCCTGGACACCCTTTCGGGGGATGAAATGGGAAAGGCAACAATCACAGCAAAATGATACCCTGTTTCATTGAATCTTAGACACCATCAGTTAAAGATGCAACACTATTTTACAAACCACTGAGAAAGAAAAAATACCCAAGATCCCCGTCTCTGATAAGAACCCCCGCACACAACTGGCACGGAAGGGCCTCACTCTCAACAAAGAGGGGAAGGAGAAATAAGCCCCTCATGAAGAAAAGGACAGCAAGGAAACCCGCACACCTCAACCTGTGCAGGAGGGACTGAGGAAAGCACTCTCCCCTGAGAACATGACCCGGGAGCTGGCGTTCGCCTACATTAGTGCTCCAAATTCACACCACCGAGGCCATCCACAGAAGTCTCAGAGAACTGAAATACTAGAAC
>CM052448.1:9869172-9884100 GCA_028533085.1 Varecia variegata | reverse complement strand
GCTACAGAGCAAACGTGAAAACCAGCAAAGCCCCCAAGCCAGACCTTTCCGTTCACTGAGAACCCGGTGAACACAAAGTTGATGTCCTCGCCCTTCGTGCAGATGTCGTTGACGCCGTCCACATAGAGCTCCACGGTCGTCGGCTCTGGGGAGGGACAGGAAACGGAACAAGACACAGGGGCAAGCTTAGCGCTGGGATACAGTGAACCCACCCAAGCAAAACACGTTTTCCTGTTACGCTTTCATCTTATTTATTTCCAAACACTTAATACACTCGTAAGGCTCAAACTCCAAAGGTACAAAAAGGTATGCAGGGAAAAGTCTCCCTGTCACCCCTATTCCCCTGGCCACCTGGTTTCCTGCCCCCAAGGGAACCAGTGTTCAGAGTATAAAATAGTTTTAAAATAGTCTTTCTGCCGAGTTATCCTGAAGATTCCCACTGAAAATGCAGCAGGCACCAAATAATGTTATTTATTGAATGTTCACCACAAACCAGGCACTGAGCTGAGTGCCTTTAATTCTCACTAGTACCACAAGAGGTAGGTAGTAATATCAGCAATTTACTGAGGGGTAAACTGAGGCACGGAAAGGTTAAAGGAGCTCCCAAGGTCACAGAGCTTGTGAGTGACAGAACCCCAATTTGATCCCAAACGTCTGGCTCCAAATCTGTCCCCTGACCAAGTACACGAGTTCCATGATTTCAGCCACGTTAAACCAAGACCACAAACTCCGATGCCCTAGGAGCCGCATGGGTACACAGTAAGCAGAACAGGCAGGTGAGGACCACGCAGAGTGAAACGGGGCAACCATTGCTCAAGTTGGCCATGTGGCCCAGGGTTGCTGGAGCTTCCAGCTTCTCAGAAAAACTGGAAATTTGGAGTTTATATACCATCTCCTGATTTTTCCACATCAGTAATTCATTCCATTAAAAATAAAAAACTGAAGAGTTCATCATAATAGGGGTTAAATTTGAGTTTTTAAAAGGCTCGGAAGACTAAGCAGAGAAAAAAATGTTTAAACCAAGAGATTTTCAGGTAAAATGAAAAATTACACATACACACTCACACACAGTTTCCAATAAAAAGAACAGGCAAAAGACTTGAACGGCCATCTCACAAAAGAAGCCATCCAATGGCAAATAAACATAAACAGGTGAAAAAGTGTTCAGTCTCATTGGCTATCAGAGAAATGTAAATCAAGACCACAGTGAGATACCACCACACTTCACCAGAACAGCTGAAATGAAAAACCACACCAAGCGTTGGTGAGGATGAGAGCAACTGGAACTCCTGTACGCTGCTGGCAGAGCGTAAATTGGTAGATCCACTTCGGATGTTTGGAAATATCTGCTAAAACCGAGCATGTATAAATTCTGTTGTCCAGCAATTTCTTTCCTGGTATATACCCGGCAAAAATGCAAATAAATGTGTACCAAAACACATGTACAAGGATGTTCCCAGGAGCACTATTCTCAGTGGCCAAAATCAGAAAGCAAATGTCCACCAACAGTAGATTGGATAAATCATTTTATATTCATACATCAGAATTCTGTACAGCAAAGAAAATGAAGTAGAACTACACATAATAGAGATTCTCATGGCCAATGCTGAGAGAAAGAAACCAGATACAAAAAAGTGCCTGGTATAATTTCATTATATGAAGTTCCAAATGGACAAAATGAATCCGTAATTTTAGAAGGGGAGGGTGGTGGTCGCCTGGGGGGTGGGGCAGGATGGCTAACGAGTGCCCGGGCTGGGGCACCTCTGGGGTGCTGGTGAAGTGCCATCTCATGGTCTGGGTGGCGGTTACATGGGTGTGTTCACGCTGTGAAAATTCATCAAGTGATACCCTTGCACTCAGTGTACTTTTCTGAAAGCATAATTATATGAAAAAGCTTATCAAAAGAAAAAGCACCAGCAGGAGGGGAGGGGCTCAAACAAAACACTCTCGCAGGCCACCAATTTGGAACCTCTGCTTCTACCATTAGTTCGGCTGGATTCCCCTCGAGCTTTCTGGAAGGTACCTGCCAGGTGTCCCCTGACTGCAAACTATTAATAAAAAAAGAGCTGATCTCACAGAGCCAAATTAGCTGGCAGCTGCCTGAGCTTCACATTACCCTTTGGGACAGCAGGGACTAAATTCTTCCTTATCCAACGCACAAGCAAGGCTGACATGAACAACTGTGGCCCCTACTCCTCTCCCAGAGCTGTGGACTGGGGTCACCCACACCCCTCCACCAAGGCATCAAGAGTCTGTCCTCTTCAGAAACACTCCATATCGAAACAGATTCTCTCTTCCGATCCCAACCCCATTCCCAACTCTCCAACTCTGCTAGAAGGCAGTTGTACCAGGGAAGTTTTGAGCTTTTGTTGGTACATGTGCATAAGGGCTGTTTTTAAGCATTGAGTGAGTCCTTGACAATTATGTGCCAGCCACTCTGAACACTTAACATGGGCCCATTAATCCATGTACACGGTGGGACAGGGACTGAAACTACCCTGACTCCACAGTGAGGAGATACAGGCTCACATGAGGGACGTAACTTGCCCAAGGTGTCATATAACTTGGGTGAGGCCCAAGGTTGCCAGATCTTCTCATCTCTTAAGAAACATAGATCTGGGGCCGGGCGCGGTGGCTCACGCCTGTAATCCTAGCACTCTGGGAGGCCGAGGCGGCGGATTGTTTGAGCTCAGGAGTTCGAGACCAGCCTGAGCAAGAGCGAGACCCCCGTCTCTACTAAAAATAGAAAGAAATTATCTGGACAGCTAAAATATATATAGAAAAATTAGCCGGGCATGGTGGCACATGCCTGTAGTCCCAGGTACTCGGGAGGCTGAGGCAGTAGGATCACTTGAGCCCAGGAGTTTGAGGTTCCTGTGAGCTAGGCTGACGCCACGGCACTCACTCTAGCCCGGGCAACAGAGTGAGACTCTGTCTCAAAAAAAAAAAAAAAAAAGAAACATAGATCTGGATTTTTATGTCAAATCTCATAATGTTTACATGTTAAATTCTGTTAAAACAAAACAAAGCAAAAACTGAGGAGGCTAAAAAAGCAGCTGTCTTGGGACCCAGATGAAGTCCCCACCCTTAATTTCTATACTGTTTACTGCCGTGTATTGGGTGAAACTGCAAAGGCAGAGTTTGCAAAAAGATGTCCAACAAAAGATGCCTATTTTAAAAAGAAGACAGAAACCCCTAAGGTAGATCAAGGCAAATTCAAACTATTCCAAAGTGACCAGGGGAGAAAAAACACTCTTCCACACTAGAAATGATCCTTAATATTTTAACAGTCTATGCATGCTGCCAACCTAAATTAATACTCAGCACATAATCTAATCCCTTACAAAGGACGTCTGGTTATCCAGTTAACTTACCAAAACTCCACCCTAGGGGAGGCTCAATCTTCAGAATGAAATCCCCCTAACAGGAAAAAAGAAAATGAAATTTCAAGGAATGAGAACTGATGACCCTGGTTTAATTTAGCTCAGTGCTATCACCTAATCTAAAATTTCTACATCTGAAATGAAATTCTAAGCGTAAGCAGTGTTCCAAATGGTAGTGAGCAGTGAGCTCCTGCATTACCCTCAGATGCTACAAGCTGAAGCTGAACACCAGAAGTTTCCATCTGAATAACCAGAAGTCAGAGCTGAAGCCATCACTGAGTTCTAAAGACACTGTATTCAGCCATTCGCTGCTTTGTGATACCAAACCTACCGTTAATCGAGTCTCCCATTAACCCCTCACATGCTTACAGTTGCAAGAGTTGGCACATTATCTTTAGGAACTGAAGTCACTTCTTAAAACTAGATTTTTATTAACCAACCCTGGTTTCTGGAGATTGATATTGTTAAAAAATAAATGGATCTCAAGCTGTAGCTAATCCACCTCTAGAAATCAATCCTGTGCATTATGTACCAGACGTTAAGTTCAGGAATATATTTCCTACTGTATTGCTAGTAATAACAATAATTTTAAAAATTGAGAAAAGCCTGTATGTCCATCAATAGAGAAATGGTTAAATAAATTACAGCTGGAGTTTGACTCTGACATACTGTGCAACCATTAAAAAGAAGGCAGTAGATCTATACATGCTGGTGTTGAAAGCATGCAAGGGAAAAATCAAAGGTACCTACAGGAATGAAAGCAATATCACAGGGGAAAAAATGAAATTACAGAATAATTCCTATCATTTGATTCCATTTGTATAAAAAAACCAAAATCAAAACTATGTATATTGACTATTTTTTGCAACTTCCTATGAATCTATATTCGTGTGTATCTAAATAACTATAAGTAGAAAGCAATTTATTAGGATGCACACCAAAATTTTTATCAGAGTTTATCACTATAGAGGGAGATGGAATTGGAGAGAAAAGGGGATGAATTTACTTCATCTATTTCTAAAGACCTTGATTTTTTTTCACAAAGCTCACGAATTCACACATTACTTGTACAACTTTTTTCACAATGTTTTAAGCTGCTTAAAAGTAAAGAGTTCTATTACATCGGAGTTTCTCAGCCCTGGCACTGCTGACATTTGGGCTGTCCTGTGCAGCACTGTGGCCTCATTCCTGGTAAACTCTAGCACCCCTTCACAGCTGTCACAACCACAAACGTCTCTAGATGTTGCCAAATGACCCTGGACACATGGAGGGCCACTGTATTCAAATGAACCAGTTTATAAGTTGTTTCCCTCAGGATGGGGCCAGGATTGCCATGTTCCACTAATAATTTACAAAACAGACAAGCATCTGCTAGCGTGGGAAAGGCCCTGTGGGGCACACTAATTACTTCCCATCACAAAAGACAAGCAGTAAAGACCACACTGCCCTCTCCTCTTACCTTATCATACAAAGGGATCATAAAGTAACCATTGTTAGGGGCACAGTCTGTCTGGTATTTCAAAGTCCCATGCTTGGTATACAACTTTATCTGGAAAAGAAGGAAAGACAAGTCATAACGTCGCCTTTGAGAATTAACTACGTGCATTACGCCTGAATGTATTCGATGTGCGTTTGCAGAGGATCACTATAGATCCAGAGGGCACTGGTACATTGTGCCAGCTTTTAATGCTGGGCATCAGGAACCGAGAGAAATAAGGTGGTCTCCCCCAAATAATGTGATTCGATGTTTATTGAATTAGACACCACCTAAAGCCTATCCCAAAAGTCTTATTTTTCAATGCTTTTCTGTTTATTTTAGTGGCTGTCTCTAGGTTGTTCATATAAGTTTCTGGGTCTAAAACGAATTTTCAAACTTTGCTGTTAGTAAGGTGCTTATTAAAATGCAGATTCCTGAAGCCTACCTCTGTTTCTCAACTAGAAGGCCTGGGATGAGGGCCAGGAATCCACATTCTCAACTCCAAATAATTTCAAATGCTTGAAGTAACGTTCATCTAGAAACTTCGTTTTCTCTTTACTGTCATTCTCAGAACAATAATGGAACCAAAAAGATAATTAATATATCCCTCAAGGACTCTGTAAAATTCTGGCACCCTGAGTGTTACCAGACACAAACTGTTAACCCAATAAGATGCTCAAGTAATATCTGGGTCTTCCACGTGCACATGATGTGTGACCACGGCCAAGTCATTTAACCTCCTGAGGTTCAGTTTCTCCATAGGTAGCAAGAGAGCCACTCCCCTTCATGGTGTTTGTATAGATTCACATCAATGCATATTAAGCACCTGGTACAGAGTACGTACTCAAAAAAAAAAAGCAGTCTATATTACCATTTATTATCTCTCTGAAGAAAAAGGCAACATGGTATAATTGGCAGGGCATAGACTAGGTTCAAGGAAAATTTCCTAACCTTACCTGCATGGCTCAACCACTCTGAGCCTTGGTTGCCAAGTCTGTAAAAGGAAGCAGTTGGGTCTGATGATGTCTAAAAGTCTCACCTTTAAAATGTTAGTGCTCTGTGATCATGACACAGAAATGACAGAGTCAAATCTTATTAGCTAAGAAGACATATAAAGTGACAAACTCACAACATGAACACCTGGGAGGGAACAGTGTGAAACAATGCACAGGGTGTGAGCTCTCTGTGGGCAGCGACCATGGCTTCACACTCCACAGCACGTGGGACAGTGTCTTGTTTACTCTAGGTACTCTGTAAATACTCAATGAATTTGTTACAGGTCATAAAGGAATTCAGATGCATGCATTTAAAACAGGGATGGGGCCGGGTGCAGTGGCTCATGCCTGTAATCCTAGCACTCAGGGAGGCTGAGGCGGGAGGATCGCTCAAGGTCAGGAGTTTGAGACCAGCCTGAGCAAGAACAAGACCCCGTCTCTACTAAAAAATAGAAAGAAATTATCTGGTCAACTAAAAATGTATAAAAAAATTAGCTGGGCATGGTGGTGCATGCCTGTAGTCCCAGCTACTCACGAGGCTGAGGCAGAAGGATTGCTTAAGCCCAGGAGTTTGAGGTTGCTGTAAGCTAGGCTGATGCCACGGCACTCTAGCCAGGGCAAAAGAGTGAGACTCTGTCTCAAAAAAAAATAAAATAAAATAAAAATAAAACAGGGATGGGGCACTCACCAGCCTAGAAAGCTAGGGAGGCAATGTCAAGGGCATTCATCCAAAGGGATCAGATCTGGGGCTCCTGCGCCACACTCAATCCCCTCCCCAAAAGGAGGCCCAGCCCTCCCACAGGTCCCCTCCCATCTACCTTCACAAGTGACCTGCCTTGACCTTCATCCATCCCCCTTCCTCTTCACAGAAGCTTTCTGGGTCATAACTCCACTGGGCTGCTAAAAATTTAATAGGACTTTACAACTTAATTTTTAAAAACTTCTACACAAACCTCTAGGGTAATTCCAACAGCTATCCACTAAAGCAATCAGGGCAGCTGAGAACTATCCATTTTCAGAGGGAAAAGAGTGTGGGAGGGAGGGGGAAAGAGAAATAAAAATACAGATGCCAGGCCCCAGAGATTCCAATACTGATCCTGGGTCAAGATCTATGGGATAGGAATCAATGCCCATTAAAGGCATCCCTGTGGGGTGAGTGCAGTGGCTCATGCCTGTCATCCCAGCACTTTGAGAGGCTGAGGAGGGCAGGAGTTTGAGACCAGCCTGGACAACATGGTGAGAACCTCTGCAAAAAAATAATAAAAATTACCCAGTGTGGTGGTGCACACCTGTAGTCCCAGCTACTCAGGAAGCTGGAGGGGAGGATCTCCTGAGCCCAGGAGTTTGCAGTTGCAATGAGCTATGATTGGGCCACTGCACTCTAGCCTGGGCAGACACAGAAACAAAAGCATCCCAGGGCTCTGAAGAAGCAATGGATTAGAACTTTGGTGGGCTTCTGGGTTGTGGAGTTTGGAGGATCAGACGTGGTCTCTAGGTTCGGGAGCTTTGGGTTTCAGAGGGTCGGGTTCTAGACTACCTGGAGCCTGGATTCTGGGGATCTGGAGCTCGGATTTTGAAGAATCTGGGGTCTGGCACCCCCAGTCTGTAGCTGACCCCAAGATACGAAACTCCCCTCCAGCGCGACTGGGGAGGGGTGTGGAGAGCCCGCGGAAAGCAGAGCCTTCAAACAGGAGGATTCCCAGAACGTGGGGCTGGTGCAAACCGCCCAATGTCAAAGGCGAGGCCGGCGTGGCCCAGAGAGGCTGAGCGACTGGCCCAGGGTCACACCGCGAGGCCGGGCCGGGCCGCGCGGGGCGGGTGCTCACCTCGATGAGGGAGTAGTTGATCTCCACGTCCGACTTGACGAAGCCCCCGCAGCCCACCACGATGTCCTCCGAGCCGCGCGCCGGCCCCACGCCGATCAGCAGCAGCACCACGGCCGCGGCGATCATCACGGACCCCAGCGGCCCCGCGCCCCGGCACGTCCCCATGGCCCGGCCTCCAGCAGCTCGACTCTCCGCAGGCCGCCCGGTCCCGCCCCTCACACCGCACGAGGCCGGTCCCTTCCTCCTCGGCGGCCGGCTGACAGCCCAGGCCCCGCCCCGCCGCCGCCCCGCGCAGGCGCGCTCCGACCGCACGTCCACGCCCCCAGAAAAGACAACTACAGCGCATGCTCAGCAATGAAACAAGACCATTTGTGCCCTCTGGAGGACCGGAGGACTCTGTGCACCGTCTGGCAGGTGCAGCCTACAGGCAAAACTCCAAAGTTGAATTCTATTTAATACTTTAAAATTCAATATCACAGCTGGAAAGGACAAGAGACTTTGTTAACTGAAGTATACAACAACTTTCTCAAATCTTTTTGACCCATATATTTCACAAGTAAAATAATCTCAAAAAAACTTTTAAGAAGTTGTGTAAGTTGGTTCATTTTTCCATGATAAATGATCAATAGGTTTCTTTTTAAGCAAAACACATATGTTAAGCTTAGCCTATTAAAGAAGGTATTTAAACTTTATTTTAATCCCAGCTCTAATAACGTATGTGTAGAAACAAATTTTGATGAGTTTTTTTCCCCATAAGCAAAAGATGCATGCAGTTTACTTTCAAGTAGCTCTGTGAGATGAAGCATGATTTGTCTGAAACTAAGTTCAAATGTCAGCATGTTGCATTCTGTCCCAAGACTGAATGGATACTATAATGTATGCATTAACTACCAGTCACCACATCGAAATACACACAAAATTGCTGTTCTGACCTGATATTTAGAATTCTTCCATTCTGCTCCTTAAAAAAAAAAAATAGTGCTTTGATAGTTTTTATATTTTGGTTCTAAATAACAGGACAAGACTTCCCACTGCAATTTGCCACTGTGGCTAAAACTTGGGCAATATGCAAGGAAGAATTACAAGTTAAATTATGCAATAGTCAGAACCTTCACAGCGGCTACATTGTGAGCAAATCTGATTTCAGTTTCTCACTCTGAGTTCTCACTCAAATACAGTGACACTCAGTTATACAGTTATTCAGTTATACAAAGAAACTATTTAAATAATTAGTCTGTTTATTGGGGTTTGTAATTTATAATCACAATTGAAATAGATGCCTTTTACCCAAATCACAAGGGAATTGAAAACCACCAATTAGGAAGTGCTGACCTATGGAAACTTCTTATGTTATAGAATTGGAAGCTGGGGCCAGAGAGGAGAAGGAATTTGTCTAGGATTCTCTGCATGTAGCTGTAGGCTGGTCAGAGAGCTAGGAAGTAGGAATTGGGATCCCTGGGTCCTGTTCCGGGCTCACCCTAACTGATTTCCTCTGTGTTCTTCCTGCCTTCCTAACTAGTCCTTTAAATTCATCCTCAAATATGCCAAGAAATAAAGCACCAGGACTTTGGTGATGCCAATGGGGGGCGGGGGGCAGGGGGAATTTTCTGCCAAATTTTCTGCCAATTTTCTGCCCCAAATTTCTGCCAGCTTCCACCAAAACTGCCTCAAACAAACATGATTTAAATGGAAACAGTAGACCTGCCACATTCAGCTTCGAGATAATCCTTGGGGTCTTTGTGTCCCTGCTCCTCCAGAAGACTCAGGAAGACAGCTTTAGAGGTACTGCTGGGCCCCCAACATGGGTTGGGGAGATTCCAAAGGACTGGGGGAAACAAGGCTGAGGGAACACATACCGGAGTAGAACAGGAAGAAGGTAAGACCAGGAGAAGTAACAGGGCAGTGTGGAGAATGCAGAGGATTTTATAATTCTTCACCCAAACTGAGCACCTGTGCTTGTCTGAAAGCACTGAGTTTTTTCATTCCTATCTTGAAAGGAATACATATTCATTGCAGCAAGAAAGAAACTGGAAAAGAAAACTGAGATTTGCTGTGATCACTGCTTTAGTGCATTTCCATCTTTTTATTCATGCACATACGGTAACATTAGAGTCATTTCTAAGAAGCAGTGGCTGGGGCTGAGCGCTGCTGGCTCACGCCTGTAATCCTAGCACTGTGGAAGGCTGAGACAGGAGGATCGCTTGAGCCCAGGAGTTTGAGGTTGCTGTGAGCTAGGCTGGCTCCACCGCACTCTAGCCCGGGCAACAGAGCAAGACCGTCTCAAACAAAAAAACAAACAAAAAAATCAGTGGCTGGGACTGTGACACAGGCATACACTTTCCAGGAGAGGAAGGTAAATACCTTGACTTCCTTCTCTACTTTCCCCAATTTAGGCATATTCTTTTCTTTTTTTTTTTCTTTTTTTTCTTTTTTTTAATATAGCCCATTTTGTATTATAATCTTTTTTTCACCTAGCATTTAGCAACCATCTTTCCATATTAATATATGTATGCAATGGAATTTAAATCACTGGGTACTAATCCATGGACTAAACGACAATATTAATAGTAATAACAATATTAATAGCTAACTCTCAGTGAGCATTTACTGTATGCCTAGCCCTCTGCTAAACTTTTTAATAATCTTCTTAAATTCTTCCCACCACCCTCCAGGCAGACAATGTTGATCCCTTGGTGAGGAAACTGCCACACAGTGTCCACCTGTGGCCTTGACCAGGTGATTCCCCAGTAACTGGGAGCTCTGGAGCCCCTTAAACAGATACTGTCGGATACTTAGGCCATGGCCAGGTGTCCTTGTTAACAAACCCGTGCAAACCTGTTGGGTTCTTTCATCAGGATAAATTCCTAAGATGACTGGCTCCAAGGTGTTCGGGAAGTTTGGCATGATACTTGTCGCAGGGGGAAGAAGGGAAATATGAGGGTGCCACTGCACTTTCGGGGATTCCGGGATCCCATTACCTCCAACCCCCCGGAACCTCCCCACCCCCCACCCCATCCCCCGACCTCGCCTCGTTTAACCCTTCGTCGCCCCACCCCCGCCGGGCGGCTGGACCTTGCCCTGAGCCTCTCGGTCCTGGAGCTCAAATCCCGGCCAGATCTGCCCGGACTCGCCCCTTCCCGGCCGGGAGGGAGCGCCGAGCAGGCTGCCCAGGGACCGACGGACGCCAGGACCACCGGACGGACGGCGCCGATGGCCGCGCCTGGGGAGCCCTGCGCGGGGCAGGGGGTGAGTGCCCCACTCCCGCCACACTCGCCTTTCCCAGGCGCGGTTTGGCCGCAGATCTTTCGGGCTGCGGTACTGGGGAGAGAAGAGGCTCCTTCCCTGCCCGCCCCCACCCCGGGCAAATTCCTGGCCCTGGAAGACTGCTGCGGGCCCCTAAGAGCAACAGATTGCGACCCTTTCACCAAGCCGGCCTGGAGAGCCCAGCTCTGTTTAAGGGGCTCCAGAGCTCCTAGTTACTGGGGGCTTTGGCTCTTTTTTGCATAAAGCTAGTAGGTCCCCCAAACCCTTCCCACCCCCAGAGAGCCCCTTCAGAGCTCCGGGATACCCTCCTTCTCTGGCTTCCTCTCCCATCTGGGCTCTCGGCAAAGGACGCCAGGGAGGGAGTTCATGGAGCAGGTTAGGGGTTGCAAACTCCCAGCCTTTGGGGGTTGGGGGTGGGCAGCCAGGTAGGTAGGGCAGGAACAGCTGATGTATACAGAGGGCTTACTCTGTGCCCAGCACTGTGCTACCGGCCTTGCTGCTGTTAACCTGTTTAATACAACCCTTAGAGGTAGTCTCTTATCCCCCTTTTGCAGGGAAGGAAACTGAGGCATAGCCAGGTTAAAGTTTACACACCTGGTGAGTGGAGAAACCAGGAGGAATGAAAAGAGGGGAGAGAACTGGAGAGGCCATGTCCACTAAACTTCAGATTTCTTCTAGGGTTAGTGAGGGCCAGCAGACCTGCTGAGATAAAGAACACCAGTAGAACCAGCTTTGGGATCTGACGGGCCTGGGTCACAATTGGCTCTGCCACTTCCCATTTGTGTGGGCCTGGAGGAGGCAGTGCCCTCTCAGTGCCTCAGTCTACTGATCTGTGAAATGGGGACAGCAGTGCCTACCTCCTAGAGTTGTTGGAAGGAGTAAGGGACAGTCAGTGCCTAGGCCTCATTAGGAGCTCAGATATTTTAGACTCCGGGACCCAACACCCCTGGGTTCATATCCCGGCATGACCGCTTCCCAGCTGAGTGATATCAGTCAATTTACTCAACCTCTCTGGGCCTCAGCTTCCTTATCTGCCCAATCAGAATGATAATTACATCTACCTGATGGGGTTGGCGTTGGGATGAAGGATGACAGGAGTTGAGAATTATTAGGTGTTACAAAGAGTGCTTGGTACAATTTTGTGTAAATGTTAGGGAACCAAGAAGTTGCCCTGCCTTCTGGGCTGGTGAGTTGGGGACCCCTGCTATGTACTGTCGCTTAAGGATCCTCTGGTGCTCCCTCAGGTCTGGAACCAGACAGAGCCTGAACCTGCCGCCGCTGCCAGCCTGCTCAACCTGTGCTTCCTGAGAACAGCAGGGGTCTGGGTGCCACCCATGTACCTCTGGATCCTCGGCCCCATCTACCTCCTCTACATCCACCGCCATGGCAGGGGCTACATCCGGATGTCCCCCCTCTTCAAAGCCAAAATGGTAGCCACTGCCCTTGGGAACCTGGAGCCAGATAATGTGGTGGGGGGACAGGCTGGGACCTGGCTGAGACCCAAAGCAGATACTCCTAGGGTCAGGGGACCCACAGGGTGGAGACAGGAAAGGAACCTATTAATCAAACAGAGCAGTTCTAGAAAAGCCGCAGAGTTAACTTGGTAGAACAAGGTTCCCCCAAACAGATTTTGCAATTATGCAAATCCATGCATGCATAAATACACACAGACAGACATTCACACGTTTCTACACGGTTTATAGCTATCATAACCTGGCATTTCCTAAAGTATGCCATGTGTGCTTCTGGGGTACACAGGATGATTTTGAGGCCATGGTAGGATGTACCTATTTTAAAATTTGCAAAGTTATGCATTTATTTTTTGGTTTCCCCACTGGCAGTATCATAGAACAGTTTTTACAATTGTCATGTATTTGTTTTGGTGTGTTAGACAATCCCTGGCATTCCCACTGTGAACCTTTCTACTCATCCATCCCCTTTTCCTCTAGACGCCTACAAGAATGTTCTTCAAAGTTCATTCAGTGTCACACCATTCTGTTAATTATCACATTATTGCCTACCACCTCTCCAGGGGTTGGCAAACTTAAGGAGCCAGGCCATCTCCCTGCCAAATACTCAACTCTACCATTGCAGCATGAAAGCCACCTTTGACAACAGGCATGACTGTGTTTCAATAAAACTTTATTGATAGTCGTTGAAATTTGAATTTCATATAACTTCATATGTCACAACATGTTATGCTCCTTTTTGATTTTTTTTTTTCAGTGATTGAAAAATGTAAAATCATCTCTAGCCCACAGGCCATACAAAAACAGGCAGCAGGCCAGACTTGGCTGGCAGGTGGTAGTTTGCCAACCTCTGCTTTAAACTAACAGGTACTTTCAACACTTCCTCCAATGTTCCTTGCTCTGGTCTTCCTTCTGGCGTGTGCGTACTCTGTCACTTTCTTGCTCCTATTGAAAAGAGAGACCAGTACCTATTAGACCGTAGAAGCTTACTGGCCCAACAGAGTTTCTCCTTGATTTAACAGCAGGGATTGAAAATGACTTGGAGAGAGTATAGTTTTTTCACCTGACGAGTAAATTTCATCGTCTGCTCCTTCTTCATACCTAGAGTCATCTTGCGTGTGCACTATCGGAGCACCTCCTGCATTTTGTAAAACACTGGGTTGGCTCAAGTTTTTGTTATGTGTTATTTATACAACAGTTACAGGCCAGGATGGATCTGCAAGGCCCCTGCCGCATTCTTCACATTGGCATGCTGACAACTTGTGACATTGGTTCATTACAGGGCCTCAGCTGGGATGTTGCAGAACCACCACCTGATTGGACATGGGGTCACCCCCCAGTTTGCTGTCACCTTTCTCATCACCCCCCGGCCTCATCCAAGCCTGTTTCCCCAGGTGCTTGGGTTCGCCCTCGTAGTCCTGTGCGCCTCCAGTGTGTCTGTCGCTCTCTGGAAAATCCAGCGGGGAGCAGCCGAGGCCCTGGAGTTCCTCATCCACCCTACGGTGTGGCTCACCACGATGGTAATGACGTCCTCCGGCAGGAGCCTGGCTTGGTCCCGGCTGCTGCTTTGCCTGCCCTGGCGGAGAACACGGGGAAGCCCCCTCCACTCCCTAAACGGCCCACCCTGACTTTCTCGTCCAGAGCTTCGCTGTGTTCCTGATTCATGTGGACAGGAGGAAGGGAGTCCAGGCGTCCGGGGTGCTGTTTGGGTACTGGCTGCTCTGCTTTCTCGGGCCAGCTGCCCGCGCCGCCCAGCAGGTCTCGGGAGGGGTAAGCAGGGCCTGGGCCACCTGGGGGAACCTACGTGGTGGCGTCAGGCGGCGGGTCCCACCCTTCCTCCTCCGCTTTCTAAATATGACTTGTCTACACAGAGACACAGGCCAGTCACTTAAACTCACTCCTGCACCTAGAGATACCCATCATCCCGTATTTTTTTTTTTTTTTGAGACAGTCTCGCTCTGTTGCCGGGGCTAGAGTGAGTGTCGTGGCGTCAGCCTAGCTCACAGCAACCTCAAAGTCCTGGGCTCAAGTAATCCTACTGCCTCAGCCTCCAGAGTAGCTGGGACTACAGGCATGCGCCACCATGCCTGGCTAATATTTTTTTTATATGTATATTTTTAGCTGTACATATAATTTCTTTCTATTTTTAGTAGAGACGGGGTCTCACTCTTGCTCAGGCTGGTCTTGAACTCCTGAGCTCAAATGATCCGCACGCCTCGGCCTCCCAGAGTGCTGGGATTACAGGCGTGAGCCACCGCACTTGGCCTCACAGTCCCGTTTTAAAGATGAGGCAACTGAGGCTAAGAGAAGGGAACGACTTCCTCATGGTCACATGGCTTGGGAGTACAGAGCCCAAGCCCATCTCACCCAGATTCAGAACAAACTTTCCAATAGAAATAAGACAATAGCAGTGTAGGGAAGGTGGGCCATAATGTAGTCAGAACATCAAATTGTCCACTCTCTGCAAAACCAAAAAACCCAGAAGCTTATAAAATCCAATAGAGGAATTCTGAA